>WAAF01005029.1:5579-65961 GCA_013400475.1 Tricholaema leucomelas | reverse complement strand
CCATCCCTCAGGTGAGCTCTTATCACCCCCAAGATAACCTGCTCCATCAGTTTCCCTGGCACTGAGGTCAGGCTGACAGGTCTGTAGTTCCCAGGTTCCTCCATCTGACCCTTCTTGTGGATGGGGACCACATTGGCCACTTTCCGGTCTCCTGGGACCTCTCCGGTGAGCCAGGACTGCTGGAAAATGATGGAGAGCGGCTTGGCCAGCTCAGCTGCCAGCTCTCTTAGCACCCTAGGAAATCTTATGAAGAGGGACTGGAGGAGCTGAGGCTGTTTAGTTTGAAGAAGAAGAGGCTGAGGGGAGACTTCATCACTGTCTATAGCTACCTGAAAGGACATTGTGGACAGACCACTGTTGGTCAATTCTCACAGGTAATTAGTGACAGAACAAGAGGGAATGGCCTTAATCTGCGACTGGGTAGGTTTAGACTGGACATTAGGAAATTTTTTTCACAATAACAGTGGTCAGGCATTGGAATGGGCTGCCCAGGCAGGTGGCTCAGTCACCAGCCCTGAGCGTGTTTAAGAGTTGTTTGGATGTGGTACTTGAGGATATGGTTTAAGGGTGAACTTAACAGAGTAGGGATAACGTTTGGACTTGATGGTGCTGGGGGTCTTTTCCAACTAGAATGTTTCCGTGATTCTGTGATTCCACAAATGAAACAAAGAGAAAATGACAAATGAATCTGCCCTGGTGATAAAAGTTCTACAACATGTAGAAGTGGGTGTTTGTTACAACTACAGCATGTAGCAAGGGTAAGCAAAGTCAGGTTAAGAAGGTATAAAAAAAAATTAATGTGGATAAGCAAACATCAATAGTTTGTTTGTTTTTGTGAAAGAGAAGGAAACAAAACAAATTATTTAATTACTTCAGAGAAATAGGGAATATAAAAGCAAAGGTAAGGACTCTAGTTATCAGAAAGGCAATACACTGGAGGGGGAAAAAAGTAGAAATTCTAAGTACTTGGTCTGCTTCAGTTAACTCAAAAGTACTCTTGTGTAAAATGATTAATTAAGTTGGGAGTGAATGAATAACGTCAGAGGACAGACATCAACACTGTTAAAAAGAAAATGAGAAAATACCTGGACCAAATTAATGTTTTGAATCAGCAGGACAGGATTAAATGCATCAGACAGGGCTAAAGGAATTAGCCAATGGACTTTCATAACTAGTGGCAAATGATTTTACAGGACTCCAAGGAGATCCTAGATGTTCAGATTAGTGGCTTGGCATCAGTTATAGGAAAGACTATGCTAAAACAAATATAGCACAGGAATAAAAGTGACTGTTGCAAGTTCTGGAATTATATTGAGGATACAAAGGAAAACAAGCTATATAATTCAATACCAGCTTTTATATTAGAAGAAACTTTAAAAATGCAATGTCTCTTACCTAATAAAATTATTTAGTAGAATAATGCAGGATATGGCTGTAAAATAACACCAATGGAAAAGAAAAATCTATATTCCCACACCCTGTGAAAACCACTTAACATCTCTACCAAATGTTGCCAAAGTAGTTCAGAAAGCAGACAAAAAAGGATCATTCATGAAGTACTTTAAATATTTCATAGTTATAATAATCCTTAATAAAAAACACTCAGACCTTATTCTTTTCTAAACTTTCTCACCAGATTTTACCAAAGAAACTGAAAAATAAAATGTAATTTTGATTTTTATAAAGAAAATATTAACTATCACATGATTAAGTTGGAATAGAAAAAAAAACTGAACTAAATTATCAATTTCCAACAAATAACATTATTATTATATATCTTATTGAATATAATTATTCAATACGATATTTAGGTTTTGCTGCATACAATCTTTCATTTAATAGAATTGGCTGCATTTTGAATGATGAGGTGCTGGAATGTGTCCAGAGAAGGGAAACAAAGCTGGTGAGAGGCCTGGAACACAAACCCTATGAGGAGAGGATGAGGGAGCTGGGGGTGTGCAGCCTGGAGAAGAGGAGGCTCAGGGCAGACCTCATTGCTGTCTACAACTACCTGAAGGGAGGTTGTAGCCAGGTGGGGGTTGGTCTCTTCTCCCAGGCAAGCAGCAACAGAACAAGGGGACACAGTCTCAAGTTGTGCCAGCTGGATGTTAGGAGGAAGTTCTTCCCAGAAAGAGTGATTGGCATTGGAATGGGCTGCCCAGGGAGGTGGTGGAGTTGCCATCCCTGGAGGTGTTCAAGAAAATCCTGGCTTAGGCACTTAGTGCCATGGTCTAGTTGACTTGATAGGGCTGGGTAATAGGTTGGCCTGGATGATCTTGGAGGTCTCTTCCAACCTGATTGAATCTATGATTCTATGATTTGAACAAGGAGATCACAAACTGACCTACAGCATTTGTTCTATAATCACCAATGGTGGAAAGATTTTAAAGCACTGACTTGTGCAATTTTCACAGCCAGAAAAAATAAAGTAAATATTTGAATAAATAGTTTGCTGTAAAGGACTTGGTCATTCTCCAGTTAAACTTTAGCAAGTATTGTTAGAATGGAAACGTAAAATTGCAATGAATTTTAGCCTTAATTCACAAGTGACTTCTACAATAGTAGCTAAGGATATAATTAACCAAGGAATTAGGTAGAGGTATGTAAGCACATTGTGATATATTTTAATATATTACGGTGACAAACAACCACATACATACCCTAAAATCTCTGTGCTCACAATGTGCTGCCATGTGCTGCTGCATTTGGCCTTGGTAAATGTCATCCCATTGATCTCTGCCCACCCATTCAGCCTGTCAAGATCCCTCTGCAGGGCTCTCCTACCTTCCAACAGATCCACACCTGCTCCTAGCTTGCTGTCGTCTGCAGACTTACTGATGATGGACTCAATCCCCTCATCCAGATAATCAGTAAAGATATTGAACAGGACTGGGCCCATCACTGATCCCTGAGGCACACCACTAGTGACTGGCTGCCAACTGGATGTGGCACCATTTGCTACTATTCTCTGAGCTTAGCCCTCCAGCCAGTTCTTGACCCGTTTCAGAGTGAATCTGTCCAAGTCATGCGCTGTCAGCTTTGCCAGGAGCTTGTTGTGATTTTGGATCAAGAGGTAAGAGACAGCTCCTACCTTGCTAGGAAGAAACAGGCAAAGGTTTTATGTTCATAATACATTGTAGAAGTACAAGGCCAAGTGTAAGGTCCTGCCCCTGGGTCAGCGCAACCCTAGGCACAGATACAGGCTGGGTGGTGAATGGCTGGAGAGCAGCCCTGAGGAAAAGGACCTGGGGGTCTGGGTTGACCAAAAGCTCAACATGAGCCGGCAGTGTGCACATGCAGCCCAGACAGCAACTGTGTGCTGGGCTGCATCAAGAGAAGTGTGGCCAGCAGGGCAAGGGAGGTGATTCTCCCCCTTTACTCTGCTCTCGTCAGACCCCACCTGGAGATTTAGCAGGAGGAGGGGAGATTTAGACTGGATGTTAGGAGGAAGTTCTTTACAGTGAGGGTGGTAAGACACTGGCACAGGTTGCCCAGGGAGGTTGTGGATACTTCCTCCCTGGACGCGTTTAAGGCCAGGCTGGATGAGGCCTTGAGCAAGCTGCTCTAGTGGGAGGTGTCCCTGCCTATGTCAGGGGGTTGGAGCTGGATGATCCTTGAGGTCCCTTCCAACCTAAACCATTCTATGATTCTATGATTCTACTATATTTCAAATGTACTCCATGCAGCAAACTTACTTACCAAACAGCTTCATTTGTTCAAATGTTGCTCTCTCTTTACATATTTACACAGTCTGAGTTGCTTTTCTTTATTTTGAATTTTTTTTGTTGCAACTCAACTCATTATTACTTAACATTTCTTCCTCTTCAGCTTTTGTCCATTATCAATGTTGAGCAATGTTATAAGACTTATTGTATAGACACAACAACAGTGTAGAAAACCAAAGAAACAAAGCAAAGACTTATACGGGCTTTTGGCTGAAAGTATTAATTACAGAAAGATCCCATCTGCTTAGATGCTCTAAGATGATGTAAACATCCAAAGTAGCATCACATAGTTGAATTGCTGAATCACTGAGAACAGAAACATTAGAGACTTATCAGCTTATAGTAGCCTACACTCTGAAAGCCAAGTAATAATTTTCCCTGGCCAACAAGATCCATGCCCTCCAGTGTCTGAAGGTCAGTGCTTACGAGAACGATGTGAGTTGGACAATATGCTTCTTTTACAATCAAGCACAAGACAACTTCTAGAATAAGCAGTATATTTATTAGAATTTGGGGATTTTGCAGGAAACTGATCTCTTAAATAGCTTATTTATCAGGAAATATATTTCAGCACATACATGGGACAATTACTTGGATAGCTTATATGAAGGACATAGTTTGAGTCTGCAGGATTCAGCCTGAGAACAAAGGCAGATGTGTGAAAGAGCAAGTAGCAATATTAGAATGCAAATAGGAAAGTTGGAATATTATCTATCAAAAAGCGTTGCACTGGGTATTGAGGACTTACAGTGGAGAGCAGATGGATTTTGACAAAGAAGCAGACGGATTTTTGGTTGATATGAGAGGAGAACTGTCAAAGTACCAGCTGTGGTTGAGAAGCAAGGATAACCAATTAATTGTCTGTGCCCTTTTTTGGCAGATGTCAAGTTCTGCTATCTTTTATTTACAGGGGCTTGATTCCTTGAGAATCCACGGAGGAAGGCATTATTTGGGAAAAAATAAATGAAAAATTAGGGTATTCTACATCTGGTACAACAAACAAGCAGTTGTCTTTCCTAAATTGTTGGAGACAAATTGAGAATGAATGGTGAACTGGACTCTATGAATCTCTGTTGGGTATTTCCCACAGGACATCAGATAATTAGGCGGCAGTTTAATTAAGCTACATTCTTCATATCTTACCTTTCTTTCCCAATGTACAGGTTGCATGTGTTTTCTAGTAGACCAGGAGACCAAACACTGGCAGGCATTTTTGTAATAAATAACATACACAATGCCATTATTGTCTGGAAAATAGATACATTCTCTAATGATGTATTAGAACAGTTATCAGCAATGCAGCAAGTTATTTCAATGCGATGATTCCCCACACACCGTAGCTCAGGACAATGGACACCTGTTTAGGCAGGTATGTAATGAGTGGAAAAGTTGAATAAAAAAATAAAGAGTGAAGCCTGGAATAGAATAATACAACATTTTCAGCTTTCTAGAGCTAATTACATAGTTCAGTGAAGTAACAAATAACTAAGACTTTATTCAGGAAAATAGATAGGAAACTGTTCTTAAATGGAGAATAACTCTACAAAAAAAGGCTTTAAAATCACTTTAGCTCAACTCCTATGTCAAGATTCAGATATAACTTTTTCCCATTGTCTTAGTAGTGACACCTAAAGTTCCATACATTACTTCGTGTATGGGACAAAGTCCCCTCAAAATGCCTAATTCCTTCTTTGTGCATCTACCCAGCAGTGTGCCCAGGTGCCCAAGAGAGCCAATGGCATCCTGGCCTGCATCAGGAATGGTGTGGCCAGCAGGAGCAGGGAGGTCATTCTGCCCCTGTACTCTGCACTGATTAGACTGCACCTTGAGTACTGTGTCCAGTTCTGGGCCCCCCAGTTTAAGAGGGACATTGAGATGCTTGAACGTGTCCAGAGAAGGGCAATGAGGCTAGTGAGAGGCCTCGAGCACAAGCCCTACGAGGAGAGGCTGAGGGAGCTGGGATTGTTTAGCCTGGAGAAGAGGAGGCTCAGGGGTGACCTTATTGCTGTCTACAACTACCTGAGGGGTGGTTGTGGCCAGGAGGAGGTTGCTCTCTTCTCTCAGGCAGCCAGCACCAGAACAAGAGGACACAGCCTCAAGCTACGCCAGGGGAAATTTAGGCTTGAGGTGAGGAGAAAGTTCTTCACTGAGAGAGTCATTGGACACTGGAATGGGCTGCCCAGGGAGGTGGTGGAGTCGCCGTCCCTGGAGCTGTTCAAGGCAGGATTGGACGTGGCATTTGGTGCCATGGTCTAGCCTTGAGCTCTGTGGTAACGAGTTGGACTTGATGATCTATGAGGTCTCTTCCAACCTTGGTCATACTGTGATACTGTGATACTGTGATACCCGAAAAATGAGACAGATACAATACTGTAAATATAAACATAACCTTCTGAGACCACGATGAGCAGGACATGAAGTGTATGCCTGCATAGCATTATATTTCAGAGGAGTGTGCTCTTCAAAAGAACTTTACAGACCACCCCAACTACAAAATATCTATACTAGCAAATAATGTAGGGTATCCAGCAACCAGTCTGCAGAGCAAAGTATTTGCATCTGAGAATCTAATGCAAATACTAGAAATGGTTTGGAAGTTTTGATTTCATAGAGGATGGTGAAGGTCATGGAAGTTTTTAATTTAACTCTAATATTGCCCTGAAAACTGAGTCTCTGTTAATGCTACACTTTCAATATAAAGGATCTAGGCTGTAGGTTCTAGGACTTTTCATGATGCAAATCAAAGCTCATAAGTGCTCCACAGGAAGAACTGTTTGATAAATGTATTGGTGATTCAAATGAGTCAGTAAGCTAAACAACTTAAGAAGGAGATTATGGAAACTGAAAAGACATTTATTCAGCTAGAGATGAAACTGAAATTATAGAATCATAGAATCAGAGGAGATGGAAAGGACCTCCGGAGATCATCTAGTCCAGCCTCCCTGCTAGAGCAGGTCTGCCTCTATTGGGTGTTCTGTTTCAGGTGTTTTCCTATTTTATTTAACAACTGCTGCATGATTTAGGCATCACTACGTGGTTATTACTATTTCCAGGTATCAAATTCTTTCACATTTAGAAGGCAGACAGAAAAAAAGTAAACTGAGTAAACGTTCCCTCCTCTTTCCATGATATAAAAAGAAATGGACTGAGAGTGGGGCTGGCTCCAAGGGCACCTGCTACCTGAATGGGGCCTAGAGGAAAGCTGGGGAGGGACTTTTTGCAAGGGCATGTAGCATTAGGACAAGGGACAATGGTTTTAAACTAGAGAAGGATAAATTTAGGTTGGACATTAGCAAGGAGGTCTTTACTATGAGAGTGGTGGAACACTGCAACAGGTTTCCCAGGAAGGTAGCTGAGGCCTCATCCCTGGAAATATTCAAGGGTTCAGCTTGAATATTCTTGAATATTCCATCTTCTCTTTGCTGAAGAACAAATAAAGAGCTTAGTACAGTTCTCTGAAAAACTCTTTGTATTTTATTGGGGTTTGTTTGGGGTTTGTTTTGTTTGTTTGTTTGTTTGTTTTTCCTTTGTGTACCCAGTACAATATTTTCATGACTGCAACAGAATTGTTTTAGGAGTTCCTTATATTCATGCATGATTAAAAAGCATTTTAAAGTTGGTTTTGCTTTAGAATCTCTTTCATTTTTTTATGTTGCTGCATCTGACACAGATAACTGCTGTATGATTCTCCGTTTCTTTTGTAAGAGATATTGTATCCTGCTGACTACACATCTACCAAGCAAACCAAAAGGCTTCATCACACTGAGAGTATCTCTTGCTTTACTGCAGCAAATCTACATATGTAAATTATCAAAATGCAAACCAATTAGTTCACATTTATATTATTTTTTCCATTTTACAGATTTTTTTCTGTAACAAATTTAAAGAAACAGGTAAATGACTCATTTCTGCTACAGAGTACTTTTTTCTGTCTGCTTCATTTCTCTTAAAGCATGAGTTCTGTTTCTAGGCCAGGGTTTCTGTTTCTAGGACAGGTAATACAGAAACACAACTCCCCTCCCAGAAACCTGAGTCTCCAGGAGGGGCGCTCATGCACCCCCTCACCTTTCCCCTACCCTTCTCAACCTTCCCCAAGTCCCAAGGAAGAATGGAGGTTCGGCCAAGAGGATTAAGAAACAAAGGTGAATCAGCAAAGCAAATGAAGGGTGAGGTTAGAAAGCAAGATGGAGTTCAGCCAGCAGCCTCAGCTATCCAGCAAGCAAAGTGCAGAGCAAAGGTGACTTTATCTTTTGTTTTGCTTTTCCTTTCTACACATCTCAGCAAGACTGTGAGCGAAGTAGACCTCACCATTGTTTTCATTTCTCAGCCTATTATCTAGTTATTTTCACCAAAACATTCTAACTAGGCTCAAACTAGCACGGTATGTTCTTAGGTTTCACACACACATACATACACATACACACAAAAAGGCATGATGGCACAGGGGAAGGTGGAGCAACAATAGGAACTATATCAGGAAAATGAGGCTCTGCCTGACCTCTCTCAGGACTGTCCTAAGAGAAACTCGCCTCCTGGGTCCAGAGGTAACACCTGGTGAGTCAAAGGATGCAGCTCTCCCATAATTTCACAGAATGATTCACTGTCTAGGGGATTTGGGACACAGTTATGGCATGTGGGGGAAGAACATTTGCAGACTGCACAAGATTGATTATAGGATGTTTAGAGGAGGGAAAAAAGGGAAGGGAAAGAAAGGGATCCAGGCATGTAGGGGAAGAACATTTACAGATTGCACAAGATTGATTATAGGATGTTTAGAGGAGGGGAAAAAAAGGAAGGGAAAGAAAGGGATCCAGAAGATCTGGTTAATTTTCCAATTTTAACCCTTTTATATCCTACCAATTGTCTATAAAGAGATTGTGATTTTTGCAAATTGTTTTACAGTTGAAAACTATTTCAACTTTTAAGTGAACATACTTCAGAGTTTGAAGTTTGTAATATGGAGTAATTCCATTAGGTTTTTGTCATACGCCCTAGGTTCTTTAATTTCTTAAGACTATGAACACAGGTGTTGTTACTGTTGGTTTACATCAAATGACATTGTGGTTGCTCCCAACTGCTTATAGATTAGGTAATTATTAAGATAATTATTAGATATTTTAAGAAAGTTGCATCTGTCTTAATCCAATGTATCTTTTTCCATCTTTCCAGTTCCTTTGTTTGTAATAGTAACTGAAGCACATATTTGAAGTAAATATAATTTAGTACTTTTTAGTGTACTTTGTGCTAGTTTGAGCCTAGCTAGAATGTTTTGGTGAGAAGGACTAGATCATAGGCTGTGAAATGAAAACAATGATGATGTCTACTTCCCTCATAGTCTTGCTGAGATGTGTAAAAAAGGAAAGGAAAACATAAAGTCACTTTTCTCTGGGCTTTGCTCTTCACTCTTTGCCTGCTAGGGAGCTCTGGGCTGCTGGCTGAACTCCATCTTACTCTCTAACCTCACCCTCCATTTGCTTTGGCTGATTCACCTTGCTTCTTAACCCCCCTGGCCGAACCTCCATTCTTCCTTGGGACTAGGGTAAGGTTGAGAGGAGTAGAGGGAAGATGAGGGGGTGGTTGAGAGCCCCTCCTGGGGACTCAGGTTTCTGTTGTGTTTCTGTATTACCTTTTACCTTGTATATTTCTGTATATAACTGTATATACTGTAAATATCTGCTTGTATATTGTGCTAGCTGTAAATATAAGCTTCATTCATATTTCCAGAGCTGGCTGAGTCTAGTCTGGGTGATTTCCAAAGTGTGTGGGGGCGGGGGATACCCAAACCACCACAGTACTTATATATATATATTGAACTCAGTGCCAGTTTTATAGACATTTGTAGTTATAAGATGTTAATGCATTGCAAAATATGTAGAATGTAATCCTCAACTACATTAAGCAATTACCTTTGTTAACCATTACATTTTAATCAGCTCTGTGCAAAGTAAGGTAAAACAAGTAATATATATAGATATAGATATAGATATAGATATATAGAATTTATTTTGAGTAATTTGATATACAACGCAAACTTCAATATGTAAATACTCATAAACATGCAGGTACCTGTCAACCTATGTGGAAGAGCTTTTTGTGGATGTAAGAGTGTGATGGTGCATCATAATAAACAAATAATAGGCAATGAAGAATGAATGTGCTTGGAAAATAAGTATTTTTCTTGTCCTGATGCCACACATCTTTAAATATAGTAGATTAAGATGAAGGAGAGAGCAGACAGCTCTGTTCTCAGGTCTGAGATACCAGTTGTCCTATGACATTATATGGAACTACACAAAACTTTTAGAAGTTAATTAAATTCAATTATTTAATTTAGATTACATGTTTATCATATACTAAATACATAACATTTTTAATGAGATTTAATAAACTTAGAAAGTAATACCAACTTAATCTATTTGCCTTATAATTAACCCAACTATGCCAGCAATAAATGTGCTTTTTCTCTGTAATTGATAAGTTAAACTTGCAAATAGGTATAGAATTTAACCAGTGTTTAAGAAAATAATCATAATGTGTTGATTAGATATCAATTAATTGCTGAAAATTACCATGTTAATTGGAATTTATTTTAGTATACTGGCAGTTATCAAGTCAATTGTTAATTAGAATACTTAAACCATTCCTTTCAATTTATAATAATGAAATTCTACTTTTATTACCTTCATCATTTTTAGGTAATGATATGACAAGAAAATTTATATCCTTTTTTTTTATCATCTCAGTAGTAAAAATAGATTCTTTATTGTTAGTGAGATACTGTTTTCTCTAGAGCACATTAGAGATGTGCATTTAGCATTTGGTGCAATCTAATACCAGAGGCAGCATTTACATGAGTCTGTGGTGACAAGTGTCTCCCCTTTGTTATGCTTTGAATCACAGAATCATAGAATCAACCAGGTTGGAAGAGACCTCCAAGATCATCCAGTCCAACCTAGAACCCAGTTCTAGCCAATCAACCAGACCATGGCACTAAGTGCCTCATACAGGCTTTTCTTGAACCCCTTCAGGGATGGCAACTCCACCATCTCTCTAGGCAGCCCATTCCAATGGCAAATTACTCTCTCTGGCAAGAATTTCCCCTTAATATCCAGCCTATACCTCCCCTGACACAACTTGAGACTGTGTCCCTTTATTCTGTTGCTGATTGCCTGGCAGAAGAGACCAACCCCCACCTGGCTACAGCCTCCCTTCAGGTAGTTGTAGATAGTAATGAGGTCTGCCCTGAGCCTCCTCTTCTCCAGGCTAAACAACCCCAGCTCCCTCATCCTCTCCTGATGGGGCTTGTGCTCCAGATCAACCAGTCCAACCTATCACCCTAGCCCTATCCAATCAACTAGACCATGGCACTAAGTGCCTCATCCAGTCTTTTTTTGAACACTTCCAGGGACAGTGATTCCACCACCTCCCTGGACAGCCCATTTCAAGAGCAAAGAAAAAGAAATATGTGGCAAGACCCTTTCCTGTATCTTATAACCTCAAATACTCTCTTTGTATCTGCAATTTTTGTTCAAAAAATTGATTGGACTCAAAAATTCTTCTATCTGCTTCCAGCTCCTGCAAAGAAAGTGTGAGCCCTGAACTCTAGAAATCGTTCTGTCTGTCTCCAGTCTCATCTTCCATATGCAATTTTTGGCTGCAAAGGTACTCGGCCTCAAAATTGCTCATATCTGCTTCCAGCTCAGATACTACATCAAGGCAGAGTAGAGGGGAAGGAGAACCTCCCTCGACCTACTAACCACACCCCTTCTAATACACCCCAGAATGGCATTGGCCTTCCTTGCCACAAGAGTATACTGCTGGCTCATGGCCATCCTTCCATCCACCAGGACTCCCAAGTCCTTCTCACCCTCACTGAACTCTGAAAGCACCATTATAAAACTGTGGGGAAAAAAGTTATTGCATCGTGTAAGTTTGGGAAGACAACTGATACAGTATACAAGATTTAGTTGGAGTATTTGTATGATTTCTATCAAATGATCAGGTTTATGATCAGGTTACCTGCCTGGTGAATGTGGGGAAGGCTGCAGATGTAGTCTACCTGGATTTCAGCAAAGCCTTTGACACTGTCTGCCACAACAATCTCCTGGCAAAGCTGGCAGCTCATGCCTTGGACAGATTCACTCTGAAATGGGTCAAGAAGTGGCTGGATGGCCAGGCCCAGAGAGTGGTGGTGCCACAACCAGTTGGCATCTGTCACTAGTGGTGTCCCCCAGGAATCAGTGTTGTGCCCAGTCCTGTTCAATGTCTTTCTTGATGATCTGGATCAGGAGATTGAGTCCATCATCAGTAAGTTTGCAAAAGACACCAAGCGAGGAGCAGGTGTGGATCTGTTGGAAGGTAGGAGAGCCTTGTAGAGTGACCTGGACAGGATGAATGTGTAGGTAGAGGCCAATGGGATGAGATTCAACAAGACTAAGTGCAGAGTTCTACACTTCGTCCAGAACAACATGTTCCAAAGTACTGCAAATTTCTTTCTTCTCTCCCACCACCATGGCTTTGAATGGGAGAAGAAGGCATGAAAACTGCTTTCCCCCAACCCCCGCCCTGCAGGGTTGAGGAGGGAACAGCAAAAGGCACTTTCCCACACAAGAAGAGTGATTTGCCATTGGAATGGCCTGCCCAGAGAGGTGGTGGAGTCACTGTCTCTGGAGATGTTCAAGAAAAGACTGGATGAGGCACTTAGTGCCATGGTCTATTTGATTGAATAGGGTTGGTTGATAGGTTGGACTGTTTGATTCCAACCTGGTTGATTCTATGATTCTATGATTCTATAGTCCTGTTTGTGTAAAATACTTGTAAATTGGCATCCACATTTTGAGACAAAGATATTTGTTTTTTAAGGAAATTTGATCCAAATTTATATTACTTAATCATAAAACTTTCTTAAAGCTAATAATTTTACTTTATCAGTGCTGGAGTGATTTTAAGATGATGTAGTTTACATATTAAATGTGAAGAAAAATTAGTAAGGAGCTGTGAAGTGGGCTAACCTTTTCCATGTTTCTTTTTTGACATGTAAATGGCAAATACAACATCTGTTCAGCTTGGTTATGGTGAGTATAAATATATCCTTCAGGGCTTTGAAGCAAGAGGCCAATCTGAAAAGCAGGGGGAAAGAAAAGATGCCTTAATGAATATTTGTACATCAGCATCAAATTTAGCTTGTCATTTTCTAAGTAGAAAACTGACATTTCAGCTTCTCTCCACAGGATATATATTTTCTGTTTGTTTGATTGTGGTTTCTTGTTGGATTAGTTTGCCTTTTTTTGGTAGCTTGCTTTTTTTGTGTTGCTGGGGGCTTTGTGGTGGGGTTTTTTGTTTTGTTTTTAAATCTATAAATATTTCTCTGTAAACCTGATGTCAATATAAATAATATAGACAAATCATGTACATATCCACTGTCAATAGATTCACAAATTATGCTTGTATTTTAAAATTCCATTAGATGAAACACCTAGTTTGGATCAAAAGATAAATGACCTTTGAGTGATGTATTTGGTTTGACTGACCTGGAGTTAATTCTCTTCAAAGCATCCTTCTATGCAGTACTGTAGCTGATAAAACATCAGTGGTTTGGCTACTGCTGGACAAGCATCCAGGATCTTGCTTTTCCAATATTTCCTCACCCCAAGAGTACACTGAGGGATGGGCAAGATCTTGGGAGATGACACAGCCAAGCTAGCTAACAGTTGCTGAGGGGAAATTAATTGGTGCGAGATGATATTTTACACAAATGTATAAATTTCAATATTCTGCACTCTCACCACCCCCAACCACTGAATTTTAATATTAATATTTGTTCATTAACAGGGTTATGGAAGACATTCTAGGAATAGCACCAAACAGAACTATTATTATCTAGCAAACATTCAAACAATAAACAGAGAATCCCCATGTTCAATATGCCGCCTGGGGTCAATATGCCGCTTGCCCACTAAGTGGGCTAAAGATCTTTCTGCTCTATGGCAGAAGGCAGTAAAGAATTACAAATAAGCATTGAGCATTTACCCACAGATTATTAATATTATTACCCTCGCAGGGGCTAGCCACAGTCCAGACAGTGCCCAGATGTTTTCAGGGGATTCTGTCTTGTTGAATGTTGAGGCTTGAATCTTCTCTGCTTCTGGGCAAAGGACGCAGATGATCTCTGACCTTGTTCTCCTGGCTTCTTCTGGACGATCTGTGTATATGTCCAGGAATTCTAGGCAGGACCTTCAGGTGCAGAATGCAGATGTCCTGCAGTCTCAGCACAGTGTCACTCTGGCCACACAGGCTGATCGCGTGCAGGCATCCAGGTCTACTTCCGGTAACTTGCGTCAGTGGAGTTTACCAGACAAGTAATAAGGCAGTGTGCAATAGCAGCAGGGCTGGGCAGAGCAGAGAGAGCAGGCAAAGAGCAGGGAAGCAAAGCAGTGAAGCAAAAGCAGTTTGTTTCCCTGCATATCTCCTTTTATCAATGTGGGCTGAGATTAATTGGTCTTTGGACACAAGAATAGCCAATCAGGATGGCAGTTAGCCAAACCATACCATATTAGGCAGGGTCCACAGGCCTGGCTCCCCCAAATATGGGAAGAGCACGGGTCTTGCACCCAGTAGGCCATAAGCTAGGTGCGTGGGCTTACACAATGATGTTACACAACCTGGGCCCTGGGCAGGCCAGACTTTATGGCACCAGGTCTGTTGTGTCTGTTTGATAGGTAAACATGTATAAGCCTATATTGGGCCTATGGGCCCTCCATGACACTAACACAAACCAGCTAAAGGGGTATTCCATGCCATATGATGTCAGTTCAGATATAAGAACAAAGTGCGGAGGACATTCACCCATGACTCCTGTCTTTCAGAGCAACCATTATTCATAGAAGCCCTACTTCCTGAGATTGATCACTGTCTGCTGGTGGGAAGCAGAGAATGACTTCACTCTTTGCTTTTGCTTTCTGTGCATGGCTTTTGCTTGTGTTTATTATCATTATTATTAAATTGCTTCTATCTTATAGCTGGTGTTTGCTATATTTTCCCCTCTCCTCTGTCCATAGAAGAAGGGGAGTGATACAGCAGCTTTGGTGGGCATTTGACCCTCATCCAGGGTCAAACCACCACAATTGATTATCAATGTATTGAGTTTATGAAGTGTGAGTTTGCTAGAGGAGTTCTACAGAGGTGTCTTCTGTGTGAAGCTGGTAAAAGCTTCTCCTGTGTCCAACAGAGCCAATACCAGCTGGCTCCAGGATGGACCTGTGGCTGGTCAAAGATGAGACCATCAATGATAGTGGTACCACCTCTGTGAGAACATATTTAAGGGGAAAAACCACTGCTGAGTAACAGAAGTTAGAAGAGTGAGAATATGTGAAAGCAACCATTCTGCAAATGCTAAAGGCAGTGAAGAAGGTGGAGGAGATGCCTCAAGGACCAGAGCAGATTCCTCTGTAGCCCATGGTGAAGATTATGATGCAGCAGGCTATCTCCCTGCAACAAACAGAAGTTAACAATGGAGTAAATACCCACATGCAGTTCAAGGTCCCCAAGAAGAGGTAGATGTCCAAACAAGCCTGTGAGCCCATGGAAAGCCTACACCAAAGAAGACTTCTGTCAAGACCTGTGGGCCTGTTGAGAAACAAGCCCACACTGGAGCAAATTTACTGGCAGGACTTACGACTTTTGCAGTGGACCATACTACAGTAGTCCACGAAGAACTAGTCTGTGGGAAGGACTCCTTTTGGAAAAGTCCATGGAGAACTCTCTCACATGGGAAAGACCCCATGTTGGAGGAAGCAAGAATGTGATGAGTCCTTCCACTGAGGAGGAAGGAGCGTCGGAGAAAACGTGTAAAGAACTGATCATAAAACCCTATTCCCCGTCCATCTGCTGTGCTTAGAGAATTCAGGAGTGAAGATGAGCGTAGGAAAGAAGAGAGGGGTGGGAAGAAGGTGTTTTAAGAATTTAATTTGTTTATTTTTCATCAGTTTACTCTGATCTGATTGGTAACAAATTCAACTCTTTTTCTAAAGTCTCATCTGTTTTATCCATGATGGCAGTTGGTGAATGATCTCTCCCTGTCCTTTTCTCAATTAATGAGGTTTTCATTATATTTTCTATTCCCTTTCCAGCTGACAAGGGGGAGTGATAGAGTGGCTTTAGTGGGCATCTGGCATCTGGCCAGGGTCAACCTGT
This sequence comes from Tricholaema leucomelas, assembly GCA_013400475.1. NCBI lineage: Eukaryota > Metazoa > Chordata > Aves > Piciformes > Lybiidae > Tricholaema lacrymosa > Tricholaema leucomelas. The sequence goes on along the minus strand of WAAF01005029.1, from coordinate 50,044 downwards.
CACAAGTAGCTAATTGTTTTTTGTATTTCTAACACATTTTCAAAGCTGGTGACCTTTTGGAATTACCACCAAGTACACTCCAGAAATGTCTTCGTCCAAACACTCTAAAATATATTATCTCAGAATTTATTCACCCCCATTGTCAAGAAAAGTACAGAGAAAAACTTCCAATTAACAAAAAGGCTTAATGTGCAAAACCATTGAGCCAGAAGGAATGGTAGGATATAATCCAACCCATTCTATTTTAAACATCTATTTACAAGGTCTTCTCACTGATTTTTCTTAAAGACTTCCAGTAATGAAGATGTGGTGGTTTGGGTGTCCCCATCCCCCCCACACTTTAGAAATCACCCAGACTAGACTCAGCCAGCTCTGGAAATTTGAATGAAGCTTATACTTACAGCTAGCAGAATATACAAGCAGATATTTACAGTATATACAGATATATACAGAAATATACAAGGTAAAAAGGTAATACAGAAACACAACTCCCCTCCCAGAAACCTGAGTCCCCAGAAGGGGCTCTCAACCACCCTCTCACCTTCCTCCTACCCCTCTCAACCTTACCCCAGTCCCAAGGAAGAATGGAGGTTTGGCCAAGAGGATTAAGAAGCAAAGTGAGTCAGCCAAACCGAATGGAGGGTGAGGTTAGAAAGCAAGATGGAGTTCAGCCAGCAGCCTCAGCTCTCCCCAGCAGGCAAAGCAGAAGTGACTTTATCTTTGTTTTGCCTTTCTTCTTTACACATCTCATGAAGACTGTGAGCGAAGTAGACCTCACCATTGTTTTAATTTCTCAGCCTATTATCTAGTTCTTCTCACCAAAACATTCTAGCTAGCTTCAAACTAGCACAGAAGACAATCACCTCTCCAGGGTAACTTGCCTACAAAAAGAAATAAAAATTGTTGTTAACAGCCAACTGGAATAGTCCTGTGCAGAGTCAAAAAAAAATATTAAGACAGTTGAACATCTTCCTTATGAGGAGACACTGAGTGAGCTGGATCTCTAGCTTAGAGAAAATCAGAATAAGGGATGACCTCCCTAATGTTTATAAATATGTAAAGAGTGACTGCCAAGAGGATGGAGTCAGGCTTTTCTTAGTGATGCCCAATGACAGAACAAGAGGCAGTGGGTGGAAGTTGAGGCATAGAAAGTTCCATGTAAATATGAGGAATTTTTTTTTAACTGTGAGGGTGACATTGGAACAAGCTGCCCAGAGGGGCTGTGGAGTCTCTACTCTGGATATAGTCAAAACTTGCCTGGACGCATTCTTGTGTGATCTACTCTAGGTGATCCTTCTCTGGCAGGGAGGTTGGTCTAGATGATCTTTTGAGGTCCTTTCACATCCTAGCATTCTGTAGTTCTGTGATTCTGTGGACTTGACTTGTCAAAGCAAACTATTTCATGTTCTAGTCACTTAAATACACACACACACACACACACACACACTCAAAGGTTATGTAACATCTTTCTGCATACATAGAGAATTATTAGTGACATTAGCAACAGTAACCTATGTGTGCTAGTTTGAAGCTAGCTAGAGTGTTTTGGTGAGAAGGACTAGATCACAGGCTGTGAAAGGAAAACAATGTTGATGTCTAGTTCTCTCATAGGCTTGCTGAGATGTATAAGAACAAGAATCGAAACATAGATAAGGCACTTCTCCTGCTGGGGAGCTCCGAGCTGCATCCCTCTCTCTAGCCTCTCTGACTAATCTGCTTTGCTTCCTAACCCCCTGGCCGAACCTCCATTCTTCCTTGGGACTGGGCTAAGGTTGAGAGGGGTAGGGGGAAGGTGGAAGGGCAGTTGGAAGCCCCTCCTGGGGACTCAGGTTTCTGGGAGGGCTGTTGTGTTTCTATATTACCTTTTACCTTTTATATTTCTATATATAGAATCATAGAATCATAGAATGGTTTAGGTTGGAAGGGACCTCAAGGATCATCCAGCTCCAACCCCCTGCCACAGGCAGGGACACCTCCCACTAGAGCAGCTCGCCCAAGGCCTCATCCAGCCTGACCTTAAACACCTCCAGGGAGGAAGCATCCACAACCTCCCTGGGCAACCCGTTCCAGTGCCTTACCACCCTCACTGTAAAGAACTTCCTCCTAACATCCAGTCTAAATCTCCCCTCTTCCAGCTTAAACCCATTCCCCCTCGTCCTAACATTACTAGACCGTGTAAATAGTCCCTCCCCAGCTTTCCTGTAGGCTCCCTTCAAATACTGGAAGGCCACTATAAGGTCTCCTCGAAGCCTTCTCCTCTCCAGGCTGAAGAGCCCCAACTCTCTCAGCCTGTCCTCATAGCAGAGGTGCTCCAGCCCTCTGATCATCTTCGTGGCTCTCCTTTGGACCCGCTCCAGCAGTTCCATGTCCTTCTTGTATTGGGGGCTCCAGAACTGCACACAGTACTCCAGGTGGGGTCTGACGAGAGCAGAGTAAAGGGGGAGAATCACCTCCCTTGCCCTGCTGGCCACACTTCTCTTGATGCAGCCCAGCACTCGGTTGGCTGTCTGGGCTGCATGTGCACACTGCCGGCTCATGTTGAGCTTCTCGTCGACCCAGACCCCCAGGTCCTTCTCCTCAGGGCTGCTCTCCAGCCATTCATCACCCAGCCTGTATCTGTGCCTGGGATTGCACCGACCCAGGTGCAGGACCTTACACTTGGCCTTGTTAAACGTCATGAGGTTGGCCTGGGCCCACCTCTCCAGCCTGTCCAGGTCCCTCTGGATGGCATCCCTGCCCTCCAGCAAGTCAACTGTGCCACACAGCTTGGTGTCATCTGCAAACTTGCTGAGGGTGCACTCAATTCCTCTGTCCATATCACTGACAAAGACGCTAAAGAGCACTGGTCCCAGCACTGACCCCTGAGGAACACCACTTGTCACTATATATAATTGTATATAGTGTAAATACCTGCTTGTATATTGTGCTAAGCTGTAAATATAAAGCTTCATTCAATTTCCAGAGCTGGCTGAGTCTAGTCTGGGTGATTTCCAAAGTGGCGGGGGGGCAGGTAACACCCAAACCATCACAATATGGCTATTCATACTAGTATAACGTAGTTATTTAGTTATTAGCAGAACAGAGCTTATGTGGCCATTTGAGCTGATTTTCTAGCTCAGACATAGGGGAGAGGTGAATAGTCCAGGGATAGGCCACATAATGGCAACAATGGATAAGTTAATATAATTTCATTGAAGCATCAAGAGCTTAATATCTAGAAGCACAGCTTGTTCTCCCCCTTTTGCTGGCTTCTGCTGCTTGAGCTGCACCTTCCTATCTTCCCTGGCTGCTGTTTCAGCTGCTGCTGCTTCTGCTGCTTTGCTGCCACTTGACCCCTCCCCCACCTCCCTTAAGGTTATTATATCTTTTTTCTTCTCTAGTAGTCATCTCTCTTTACACTGTTATAATTGCACTATAAGAGATACAATTTCATCTTTCCCTGACTTTCAAAAAAATCTGTGTTATGGTGAGTTCATTCTCCCGGGGGGAGAGATCCACCCTAACCCAGGACAGCTTATAAGCACTAACTGCAGAATTTTGGAGAGAGAAGAAAAAAAAAAAGATAATAATTTAAAAAAAACACCACAATTAAAAAAAAAAAAAATCGCTACAGTTTGCCTTGACTCAGAACAATGTTTGAAGGATTGCCTAAAGAAAAAAATAGGGATTTAAATGAAAATTCAGCGTCTACTTTGCCTCATCAGTGATTTTATTATGCAAACAGCTAATGAGTTTGTACTGAAATAAATTGGTTATCAGTAAAATTAAAAGATTCATAAATAATAATACAGTGAAAGTTGCAAAACATATCAATGGCTTGCAACAGATTTTCAGTACTTTTGAGACTACCACTAGAAAGAGGAAGGCAATTTCAGTAGAATAAAACTATTGCTAGGACTGCATGTTTACAGAATTGTCCCAGTCATTATTTAAATAATTTAGTACTCCCTTGGAGGCTTTATGACAAAAATCTGCAAGCCAAAATGTAGCTGATAATTGACACTTAGAGCTCAAAAACTGCCATCTCTATTTGTATGTTGGCCGATATCTCTAGATGCTTGAATTTGTGCATGTGCAGACAAACGAGAACAGCTTGGTATTGACCTTGGGAATGCATTTGAGTCAGTCTTTGAACGGTAGTGTCTATTTGGGCTATTTAAGTTTTCCTCAATAATATTCTTTTCCTCCATAATATTATCTTCCTTAAACTATTGTCTCATAAGTTACTGTTCAGGTCAGTAATAATATTTAAACATTTGTTTAGAAAAGTTGAATATTTTACATGAATATTTCTTGGATATTAGATTGACCATTTGTTACAACTGGCTCTCCTTTTCCTTCTCAAATACTGAGTGCTAGATTATATTTTCAAAACAAGCAAAATAATAATGATTTTTCCTGTTTATCACTAGATATTCACTGAGACGTATAAATAAAATATGTGATAGTTATAATACACTATTTTACTTCTTATGTCTTTCAAAGCAATTTTTTTTTTAATTGGCAGGAGAGAAAAGTCTGGCATCAGAGATAGTATCTCTTTAATGGACTGACTAGCAACTGGGACAGAAAATCTCAATTAAGCTTTTTGGACATGCAAACTCTTCTTTAGTTCTGAGATAGACATAGTAAATGTAAAAGTTGAATACAAGGTGAAAGCAACAACCCAGAGTTTATCTAGTTATGTATCTTTTAGGCAATCTTTGAAAGAGAGGAAAGCAAAGCAACGAGAAAGAGAAATTAAAGAGAGAGTAATTATCTTCTTTGAGGAAAGTTTGGAGAAGAGTTGATTTGAAACACAGATAAATTGGAGAGACAGGGAAAGTTAAAATCTAATCAAATGTAAGACAATTTTCTGTTAATTTTCCATAGTTTGTGTCAAGAAAATCTGAATGTCTTTTTTTTTTTCTGAAGTGAGAGGTTAGAGATGGCTCGACTGTTTCTTTGAGAAAAAATACTGCTTGACAGTGAAATAAAATCTTTAATAACCAACAAAAGCCAACCAAACAAAGAAAACAACCAAACAAACCTAACTGTGTTCTCTATTTAAAAAAAAGGAGATTTTTGGATGGTTTTGATAAAATCAGATTGGCCTTTAGTGACAATCTCACGATGGGTTGTTCTAGATCTCTCACAGGACTGTCTTGAAAGACAGCAGTAGTTTCTGGCAGTGAAAGACTTTTTCCTGAAACTGTTGTGGAAGTGGTCTAATGTTCTATTTGAAATGTGACATACAGAGCTCATTTACAGCTTGAGTTTTTCTTTGTGGTGGATAGCATTAGAAACAAGAAGCTAGAAGAAACTGCCAGTATTTTTAATCAATGTAACTATAATGTAATCTCAAACCTTGATTTTTACTTACATAAATAACCATCATAGTAGCTGAAAATTTCATGCTAAATAAGCTTATAGAAAAATTACACATAAGCAAACAGAGAAAGGGTTTGGGTGGTTAGAATGTCTAATGAAGCATTTTGTGATATTCTTCTGTTGTTTAAATTACAGAATCAAGTTGATAAACATGGAATAAAAAAATCTGAAAAAGATGTTAATACATCAAGAAAAAGGATCAGCATACTAAACTAGTAAAGGTTATAAGCATAAAAGCTCATGTTAAGATCAAAATTTGCAGAAGAAAGAAGGAACTTAAAAGGGAGAAATTTTGTGACCCTGAGTACCAAGGACACACTGGTATCTGATCTAGAGAACTGCTAATCAATAGGCTAATTATTTAAGTAATGATGGTATTGGCTGCTCAGATCTCCTATCTGTTTTGATAAGTAAACCTCTGCCTTGACAGACAAGCTGTAGTTTTCATTTCCAGGGAACAGGCAGTTGTAGGTATTATGTTTGGTTGAGTGATTTTGAGTTTTAGATAGAAAGGTCATAAAAAAAATGTACTTCCAGAGAGAAAGTTAAAAGGGAAAAAAAAAAAAAAAGAAAAGAAAAAGAAGACAGATCAATTATTTTAGGAAAAACAATTCATAGAATCAAAGAATCAACCAGGTTGGAAGAAACCTCCAAGATCATCCAGTCCAACCTAGCACTTGGCCCCACTCAGTCAACTAGACCATGGCACTAAGTGCCTCAGCCAGTCTGTTCCTCCAGAAATGGCAACTCCACCACCTCCCTGGGCAGCCCATTCCAATGCCAATCACTCTCTCTGGCAAGAACTTCCTCCTAACAACCAGCCTATACCTCCCCCAGCACAACTTGAGTCTGTGTCCCCTTGTTTTATCTTTGGCTATGTTTTAGGGTTTCTTTGAGTTGACAATTTAATCGATGGCTAATTATAACATGCATGCATTCATCCATTCATCTTAACAGCTGAAGAAACTGAACAAAAAGCATAATTTTAACTTGTTTAATGTGTAATTCTAATAACATTAATAAGTAAGAATAAAAAAAAACAAACAATTCATCACACACTGCATTTGCCATAATAATATGAAATCTACTAACTGGACTCTGTTCTTTTTACCTTTAAGATAATTTAGGTAGCTTTCCATGAGAATTTGTATAGTGAAACACAATGAGATTAGAGTAAAGAATACAAGATTTATCACAAGTGTGATGCATTTGCATTGAAAATTACTCTAGTCTAATTTTGATCTTGCATATGCAAATACATCTGTGAACATCAAAGTGTAATTTGTCATGGTGTAAGCTGCATGTATGTTGAAAATCTGTATTAAATAGAACATACAGAGCAGATCACCCAGCAATATGTGGTTGAATGAGTATAAAGAGTATTGTCACAGCCTTTTATGTCTTCACATGTGTAAGGGTGGACTGAATGATATCGGAGGTCTCTTCCAACCTGGTTGATTCTATGATTCCATGATTCTAAAGTGAATGCATAGCCTTTGTTTTTATGCTCCTCTACAAGATGATCTTGAAAAGAAAGATTTTCACTGCTTAGTCAAGTACCACTGCCAGCAGAGGGCTAAAAGCAAACAGTATAGAGATTTATAGATTATTTGCGTTCTTTCTTAGTAATTGAACAGCTGTTTCCTATGATTAGTAAAGTTCAGCCAAAAGGATTTGTCAAGCAAATCAACTAACAGAATATTTCAGTAGCTAATTCTCAAGACAAGAAAAACATAAGTGAACTGTGCTGGATGATAAATGCTAAGAAGCATATTGGAGATAAAAAAAATATATATAGTTATAGCCAAGCTTTGAAGAAAGGTGAAAGGTCTCCTTTCTTTCTCTCAAGCTTTTTTAGAGATTCACAGGTTGTATCAAACTGGAAGGGACCCTCAGAATTCATCTTGTCTAATCCTCCTGGAGTGAACAGGGACACCTCCAAGAAGAGCACATTGCCCAGGGCCATATCAAGTCTGATCTCAAATGTCTGCAGGGACAGAGCCACAATCATACCCTTGGGCAACTTATTCCTGTATTTTATGACTCTTATTCTGAAGAACTTCTTCCTTTTGTCTAACCTAAACCTTCTCTGCTCCAGTTTAAAACCATTGTCCCCTGTACCATCACTACATGATGTTACAAATTCTGAAAAATTAAGAATCTGCATTCATTTTGATATCCAGGTGAAGATTGACAATAACTACAAACATGGTTTATCAACGTTAAATCTCACCAGAAAACTTGTTTTGTTATAAGGTTTGAAACACAAGATTTGGATACTTACACACACAGGGAGCAGGCAAAACGAGAGCACTTTAAGCGGTAACTAGCAAATGCAAGCATTATACAGGAAGAGAAGGTTCTTGTGGTCAATATACCGCTCGTGGTTAATGATACTGCTTATCCACTAGGTCATAGAATCATAGAATCTTAGAATCAGTCAGGGTTGGATGGATGCAGGAAGCTCCTTTCTGATTATGGCAGAAGGCAATTAGTGAATGACAAGAAGCTTTAAGTATTTCCTCACAAAATAGTATCAGACAGTACCCAAAGCATGTGGAGGGGAAGCTGGGAGTCTACAGTATAGTCTCTGACCTGGTTCCTCTTGATTCCTGATTCATCAGAAGCCTTGCAGAGGGGCAGGCAGGATGCAATGCGATGTGCAGTCTTGGTACAATGTCACACCAGCTATGCAGTCCAATTGCGTACAGACATTTAGACTCTTTTTATCAATACATCCTGAGATTAATGGGCCTTTGGACATAGATTACCCAATCAGAATGGCACTCTTTCCAAGCTTGACCATATTAGGCAGAGCCAGGGATTTTGTTTTGCTTTCCTGCAGTTGTTCCCCCCAGCACAGAAGAAGGGGGAGCAGGGGAACATATCTGGGCAAGCCAGAGTCCTTAGACTCAGTGGCTCCAGATTCTTTGTCCTCTTCCCTGTGGTTGCTTCTCCCTGTAGCAGAAGAGGGAAGAGCAAAAAAACATATCTGGGCAAGCCAGGACATGTATAAGCTTATTTTGGCCTATTTAGGCCTACCACGACACATGACCTTCTAGACAGTCCTTCCCCAGCCTTCCTGTAGGTCCCCTTCAGATACTGAAGTGTAGTTATAAGGTCTCCCCTGAGTCATCTCTTCTCCAGGCTGAATAGCTCCAATTCTTTCAGCCTGTGTACACAGGAGAAGTGCTCCAGCCCTCTGATCATCTTTGTGGCCCTCCTCCAGACCCATTCCAGCAGGTTTACATCCCTCTTTTGTTGAGGGCACCAGAGCTGGATACAGTATTCTAGGTGAGGTCTCACCAGAGCTGAGTAGAGTAGCAGAATCACCTCTCTCCATCTGCTGGCCAAGTAAGTGTACTTGTTGGTTTATGTCCAGCTTCTCATCCACCTGAAATCACTTTCTGCAGGGCTGCTCTCAAACTCATCATTCCCCATCCACTGCTGACATCAAGGATTTTCCTGACCTAGGTGCTGGAACTTGCACTTTGCCTTGTGGAATCTCATGAGATTCTCCTCAGCCCACTTCTCTCCCTCTGGACAATACACTGTCCTTCAGTCTTTTAAACAGCACCACTCAGCTTGCTATCATCTGCAGACTTTCTGAGGGTGTACTCAATTTCACTGCTACATCATTGGTGAGGACACTGAATATCACTGGCCCCAGTACATACCCTTGAGGGACACCATTTGTTACCTGTCTCCATCTGGATATCAAGCCTTTGTATGAGATCATCCAACCAATTTGTTATCCACCAGACTGTTCATTCATCAAATCCATATCTCTCCAGCTTAGAGAGACGAATGTTGTGGGGGACTGGGTCAAGGGCTTTACAGATGTAAAGCCTATCTGTTGGTCTGCCCTTGTCCACTGATGTAGTTATATCTTTCTCATTATGGACTTTATGGCTTTTGGTGGAAAAAAAAAATGATATTCTATCAGTACACACTAAACATATGTTCAAGCTGTTGAGAAGCCAGTAATGCCAATTCTTGAAGATCAACATTTACCTAGAAAAATGTAGTTGTGTTCAACATTTACCTAGAAAAATGTAGTTGTGTTCATACTGTGAACTAAATAAGATCCATTTCTGCAACAGAAGAATCAATATACATAGAATGGTTTGAGCTGGAAGGGACCTCCAAAGGTCATCTAGTTCAATGCCCATGCAGTCAGCAGAGACATCCTCAGAGCCTTCCCAAGTCTCTGAAGCCTTTGACTTGGAGTTTGCCCTTGAGTAGCTCCAGAGATGAGGCCTCAACTACCTCCCTAGACAACCTGCTGCAGCGTTCTATCATGCTCATGGTGCAGAACCAGCGTAAATGTCTAATTTCAAACCATTGCCCCTCATCCTATCTTCACCCTCATGGTGAGGAACATCTTCCCAATATCCAGTATGAATCTACTCACTTCTAGTTTTGCTTCAATTCCCCTAGTCCTATCACTGCCTGACATTCTACAGAGTCCCTCAACAACATTCTTGTCAGCTTCCTTGAGATAGTGGAAGGCCCCACTAAGGTCTCCTAAGAGTCTTCTCTTCTGCAGACTGAATAATCCCAACTCTCTCAGCCTGTCATCATATCAGAGGTGCTATATGCTTCTGATTATCATTGTGGCCTTTCTCTGAACACACTCCAGCACATACATATCTTTCTTGTAATAGGAGCTCCAGAACTGGATGCAGTACTCGAGGTGGGGTCTCACCAGAGTGGAGGGGTAGAATCACCTCCCTTGACCTGCTGGCCACTATTCTCTTGATGCAGCCCAGGATATGACTGGCTTTCTGGGCTATTGATCTTAGAAATGAAATATAGACATGANGGAAGGCTGGGGAGGGACTATTCACAAGGCCTGGTAATGACAGGATGGGGGGTAGTGGGTTTAAGCTGGAAGAGGGGAGATTTAGACTGGATGTTAGGAGGAAGTTCTTTACAGTGAAGGTGGTAAGACACTGGAACAGGTTGCCCAGGGAGGTTGTGGATGCTTCCTCCCTGGAGGTGTTTAAGGCCAGGCTGGATGAGGCCTTGAGCAAGCTGCTCTAGTGGGAGGTGTCCCTGCTATGGCAGGGGGTTGGAGCTGGATGATCCTTGAGGTCCCTTCCAACCTAAACCATTCTATGATTCATTCTATGATTCAATAGAATCAAATAGGTTCGAAAAGACCTCCAAGATCATCCAGGCCAACCTATCACCCATCCCTATCCAGTCAGCTAGACCATAGCACTAAGTGCCTCAGCCAGGCTTTTCTTGAACACCTCCAGGGATGGTGACTCCACCACCCCCCTGGGCAGCCCATTCCAATGCCAACCACTCTCTCTGTGAAGAGCTTCCTTCTAACATCCAGCCTATACTTCCCCCAGCACAACTTGAGACTGTGTCCCCTTGTCCTATTGCTGGTTGTCTGGGAGAAGAGACCAACCCCCCACCTGGCTACAGCCTCCCTTCAGGTAGTTGTAGACAGCAATGCGGTCTGCCCTGAGCCTCCTTTTCTCCGGGCTAAACACCCCGAGCTCCCTTAGCCTCTTCTCATAGGGTTTGTGTTCCAGGCCCTTCACCAGCCTTGTTGCCCTTCTCTGGACACGTTCCAGCAATTACAGGTAAAATCCCAAACTACACACCAGCATAAAAAATCCCACTGTAGCATGGATAGGAGGAATATAACAATGATAAATCTAATGGAATCAATAGTTCAATACAATGTACATGAAAATGAGGGCACAGATTCATCTCAGTCTTCTGAAATATGTGATAAGGCTGTGGAGTGGTAAAATAAAATAATTACTGTCATGAGAATTTTGTGTAGTATAACCACATGAAGACACTGGATTGGCTGTGTAGTTGAAGAAATTAACTTCAAGTGAAATAGTTGTCAAGATACACGGTAAAGGAAAATAGAAATGGTTCTTGTAATTATTATTTATGACACACCACAGGGATGCAGTAGTTACGGCAGATGCCAGATTAAGTCCCCAGATTAAATGTGGGAACTAATTTGTAACCCGAGATTTACTTCCAATAACAACAGCTGCAGGGAAAAAAAAAAACAATCCCCAAACCCAACACTTTTGCTTTACTGCAGGGTCAAGGGAGTAATAAACTGAGGTACTTTTATTGCCAATGGCTTTTTTTTTTTCCTGGCAGCACTTTCTCTTCTAATCCCTATCTCTCTATTTTCAGGGACTTTTTGTTTCATTAATTAGATTTTTTAAAACCTTTCAGTCACATTTACCAAGACACACAAGAACACTATTAATTCGAACAGCATTGTCCCACTCATGCACTGAGTTTTTCTTTTTACTTTATTGTTTGGATGAGACCTGATTCTATAATTGTTTAAAATTGATTTATTAAATGCATTAAAGTACAACTGCTGTGTAAAACATTCCTGATAACAGATCATCATTTTATTACACGGTCTAGTAATGTTAGGACGAGGGGGAATGGGTTTAAGCTGGAAGAGGGGAGATTCCGACTGGATGTTAGGAGGAAGTTCTTTACAGTGAGGGTGGTAAGACACTGGCACAGGTTGCCCAGGGAGGTTGTGGATGCTTCCTCCCTGGAGGCGTTTAAAGCCAGGCTGGATGAGGCCTTGAGCAGCCTGCTCTAGTGGGAGGTGTCCCTGCCTATGGCGGGGGGTTGGAGCTGGATGATCCTTGAGGTCCCTTCCAACCTAAACCATTCTATGATTCTATGATTCTATGCATGTATGAAATATTCAGAAATCCATCTGATTAAACAGATGAAATGATATGAACACCAATGAAGCAAATACATTTAAGAATTCAAACAAATAATTGGCTTTGCTTGACCTAATTTATGTTGTGCTTCTTAAAAGTAAATGCATGATGATAAAAGCTTCTAGGTCAAATCAACATCTTTAGTCACTTGTATTCCTCAAAATTCAGAGGTATTTCACACAATATTATATCCAGACAATTCAGAAGTAATACTTCAAAAATAACTTTCAAGAAACTCTATTTCACATGTTCTAATATTCATATAGCTCTGGATGATCTACTTGTGCAGTTATGTGACTATCCATATTGCGCTTGCATGGAGACGTTTTGGTAGCTTGAGGCAGGCTTCTGTGAAAAGATGTTAGAAGCTTCCTCTGTATTCCATTGTGATGGTTTGGGTGTTACCCACCCCCTCCACACTTTGGAAAATCACTCAGATTAGATTCAGCCGGTTGGAAACTGAATGAAGCTTTATACTTACAGCTTAGCACAATATACAAGCAGGTACTTACAATCTATACAGCTATAGACAGAAATATACAAGTTAAAAAGTAATACAGAAACACAACAGCCCTCCCAGAAACCAGAGTCCCCAGGAGGGGCTCCCAACCACTCTTCCACCTTTTCCCCACTCCTCTACCTTACCCCAGACTTTGCCTTACACTCAAGGTAGTTTGGAGGGTTGGCTGGGGGATTAGGAAGCAGACAAATTAGGCAGCAAGTTAGGTTAGAGAGAGAAGTTCATGCAGCCTCAAGAGACACACAGAGTAACTCTCTTATCTATATTTATGTTCTTATACATCTCAGCAAGTCTATGAGTACAGTAAACATCACCATTGTTTCCTTTTAACAGCCTATGATCTAACTTTTCTCACCAAAATATCCCAGCTAGGCTCAAACTAGCACATTGATAAAGCCAATGCCAAGTGGCTTGAAGATGAACCTGCCACTGGCAAAGAACGAGCCAATCAGTGTCAGTGGTAGCACCTCTATCATAACATATTCAAGAAAAGATAAAAGGAATATGCAATTGCAGCTGAAGAAAGTGTTGAGAATATGCAACAGAAACAACTCTGCAAACACCAAGGTCAGTGAAAAATGAATTAGAGGAGATCATTGTGGTAGTTTGGGAATTTCTCCCCTCCCCCTCCTCCCCTCCCCAAATTCACCAGACTAATTTAGCCATCTGGAAGAAATGAAGCTTTATTTACAGCATGGCACAATTTACTAGGATATATACACAATATATACAGATATTTACAACTATATACAATTATATACAAGTTAAAAGTAATACAGAAATACAAAACCCCTCCTGAAGAGCACAACTGCCCAGGAGGGCTTTCAAACCAACTCTCCTTTCCACCCCTCCTCCCTTATCTCAGAATCTCTTAGGTGCAAGGGATGAGATGAGAGAAGCCAGATAAGGAGTTAGAAGCAGAACGATTAGTTGGGGTTATACAAGTCCAGGCAGAGGAATTAGTGAAGCGAGCAGCAGCCAGACATACTGACTGACTTTTATTTAAGCTTCTTGTTTTTATATCTCTCAACAGAACAAATGAGTGATATAGACATCACTATTATTTTCTTTTCACAGCCAATGATCTAATTTCTCTCATTAAAATATTTCATTTAGCCTCAAACCAGCACAATCATTTAGGTGCTAGAACAGAGATTACCTGTAGCCCTTGGTGGAGACGTAGTGAGGCAGGCAGCCCACAGAGATTGACAGTGGAGTAAATATACCTGTGCAGACTGTAGAGGACCCCATGCCAGAGAAGGCACATGGACTCAAAGAAAGCTGCGACCCCATGGGAAGCCCACACTGGAATGGGCTTCCGGCAGGACCTGTGGGCCCATGAAGAGATAAGTCAACACTGGAGCAGGCTTGTTGGCAGGAATTGTAGCTCTTGGGGACTACATTCCTGAGAATGTGCTGTAGATGTAAAACAACAAAAATAAAATCACCTTTCCTCACCATATAGTAGCTGCCTGGGGGGAGAGTGGTGAGAGACTTCTGAAATGGGCAACAAAGACAATCTCTATCCATCAAGACCACAGCTACCATGAAAAGGGGGGGGGGATGGTGACAAGATCTCTGGACTATGCAACAGATCTTTGATCTTTTCCTGGCCTGCCAGCACACAGGAAGATTCCCTGGAGGCAACACCTGGACACATGCATAATGGTGAGGAACCAGGATGAAGCTGTGGTTAAACAACTGAATAAAAGTCCTGAGCTATAATAGCTTCTGTGGGGGAACACCGTCATGGCTCAGCCTGGCAGCAGCAGCCCAGGAGGTCTCCCCACCAACAAAAGACCATTCTATGCCGTCTATAAGAGAGAACTCCACTGAAGACATCACATGCTGGAAACATCACTGGACAACACATGCTGAAAAAGACTTGGACCTTGGAAACTCTCTGTCTCCCTCCCTTCCTCCAGATGAGGACAGTAATGTAATTCCTTTCCTGCTCTCCTCCTCTCCGTCTCCACCTTTTTTCTCTCTCTTCCTCTCTCGCTCTCTCTCTCTTCTCTCCCTTTTTCATTTACTTTACTCTTTCATAAATAGTTTCAATTTTTATATTTGGCCTCATTTGTACTTTTATTTCACAACATGGAACTGTTTTAGAAAGAACTAAGAAGTTTCCTCCTCTGGACAGAGACAATCCCATGGAAAGGACCCGTTCAGGACAATTTACTGAAGAATTGCCCTGGTAAGGACTCATACTGGAGAAGATTGCGAAGAATTGAGATACTAGAATGTGTACAGAAAAGGGCAACAAAGCTGGTGAGAGGCCTGGAACACAAACCCTATGAGGAGAGGCTGAGGGAGCTGAGGTTGTTTAGCTTGGAGAAGAGGAGGTTCAGGGGTAACTTCATTGCTGTCTACAACTACCTGAAGGGAGGCTGTAGCCAGGTGGGGGTTGGTCTCTTCTCCCAGACAACCAGCAATAGAACAAGGAGATACAGGCTCAAGTTGTGCCAGGGGAGGTATAGGCTGGACGTTAGGAGGAAGTTCTTCACAGAGAGAGTGATTGGCATTGGAATGGGCTGCCCATATCAGGGAGGTGGTGGAGTCACCATCTCTGGAGGTGTTCAAGAAAAGCCTGGCTGAGGCACTTAGTGCCTTGGTCTAGTTGATTGGACAGGGCTGGGTGATAGGTTGGACTGGATGATCTTGGAGGTCTCTTCCAACCTGGTTGATTCTATGATTCTATGGTTGTCTTCCACAGGAGAGATCCCATGGTGAAGTTGAGGAAGTATATGAAGAGTCCTTCCTCCAAGGAATAATGTGTGATGATCCCATTCCCTACCGTACTGTACTACTCAAAAGGAGGAGGTAGAAGATTCATAGGTAAAGTTGAGCCCAGGAAAGAAAGAAGAAGGTGTGGGGAAGTACTTGGAGAGTTAGGTTTTCATATCTTACTACTTTATTCTGGTTCAATTTGTAATCAGTTTGACCCATGAGAAGTATGTTGTTTGAACTTAAATGCATTGCAAACTTGACTAGAGTAAGGAGAATGAGGAGGTCATAGTAAGGGGTAAAGATATGAAAGCATTTGTAAATATTTGCAGTCTATGCTTTTAGAAAGTGCATATATTCTCAAAGTAGATCCTAGAGGCATAATTAAGAAAATGGGATAAAAATGAGCACTGAAATAAAGCAAATATTAAGGTAAAGCCTCCAAGACAACTGTGCTCTATTAGTCTATTGAACAATGGAAGCTGAGAAATTTTGCAACATTTGAGTTGCTTAAAATGAGATTAGAGAAAATGCTTAAGCCATAATTTGCTGAAGGAACTTGCAGGTTGACCTAATAAATCTTCCCCCATTTCTAATCTTTGCTCCATGAAAGGGTAATTACAGTGAATTCCTATATATCATTATAATTATGTTACTCTAAATTAATGTAACAATACATTGTGAAGTAACTCATTTAAGTACATATTTTCCTTTATTCTGTTAAATAATACCTATTTAACTTAAGCATAAAGTATATTTTTCTAACACTGTTAGCAAAATTCTGTTGCATCAGTATTTGTGTTCTACTTGATTATGTAATAAGGAGAGACTCCTTGGCCTAAGGAACGTAAGACAATAACAAGTGCAAATGCATCAGTCAAGACTGTGTAGGAATTACATATTCTTCCAGTCAGTAAGAAAACCACTACAAAACATTGTAGGATAAAGCAACTCTTATTTTTATTCTCAGATTCATTGTTCATTATTCTAATGTGAAAAACAGTTAAAATGTTTTCGTTGTGAGCGTGACAGAGTACTGGAATAGGCTGCCCAGGGAGACTGTGGAGTCTCTTTCTCTGGAGATATTCAGGAATCATCTAGATGTGTTCCAGTGTGAGCTGCTCTGGCAGGGGGGCTGGACCAGATGATCTTTCAAGGTCCCTTCCAACCCCTGACATTCTGTGATTCTATGATTCTATGAAAATGTTCAAATTATCACAGAATTACAGAACATTAGAGGTTGGAAGGGACCTCCAGAAGTCATTGAGTCCAATCCCATTGCCAAAGCAGGATCATCTAGGGTGTAAATTATTATATGTACAAAAAATATATGTTTAACAGAAGTACATTTATGCTATTTTTTCTTTCAAAATGGTGCATACATTTGTGTCCAGTACCAGTTTTGAATATTCAGGCAATTATTTCTATAGTCTCATTTAAATATTAGAGAGATTATGACTTTATTTTATCAGAATTAAATTGTATGGCCTTCTCTCAAAAATTGTCTTGCAAGACAATGACTTGGAGAGAAAGAAATGATTCTTACATCTGAGAGATAATTATGAAGCCTGAGTAATACAATGGTTGGTATTTGTGATGGTTTGGGTGTCCCCTCCCCCCCACTTTACAAATCACCCAGACTAGACTCAGCCAGCTCTGGAAATATGAATGAAGCTTATATTTACAGCTAGCACAATATACAAGCAGATATTTACAGTGTATACAGTAATATACAGAAATATACAAGGTAAAAAGGTAATACAGAAACACAACTCCCCTCCCAGAAACCTGAGTCCCCAGAAAGGGCTCTCAACCACCCCTTCACCTTCCCCCTACCCCCTCAACCTTACCACAGTCCCAAGGAAGTATGGAAGTTCTGCCAAGGGGGTTACAAAGCAAAGGTGAATCAGCCAAAAAATAGCAAATGAAGGGTAAGGTTAGAGAGTGAGATGGAGTTCAGCCAGCAGCCCCAGCTCCCCAGCAGGCGAAGAGCCCAGAGCGAAGAGAGCAAGTGACTTTATCTATGTTTTCCTTTCCCTTTTTACACATCTCAGCAAGACCACGAGCGAAGCAGACATCCCCATTGTTTTCATTTCACAGCCTATGATCTAGTCCTTCTCACCAAAACATTCTAGTTAGGCTCAAACTAGCACAGTATTTCACATTCAGAATCTGCTTTTCTAACACAATCTCTATTTTATGGAGAATATTTGTTCTGATGATGACAACAACAAAAACAATGTGGCCATGTTTACTTTCTGTATTTACTTTCTGGTTATATATATTTCATTTATGTTCTCTTTTTTTTTTTTGTTTTCCCTTCCCCCTCCCCCCCCCTTTTTTTTCCCTTTCCCCCCTCTCCTTTTTGTTTGTTTTCCCCTATCAGCCTGAGTATCTATATAATTATGATCTGGAAAGCAATTTGAAATGTTGCAGCACATTATTTTGATTAATGAAGTTGTTTCTCTTACCTTTTTGTAAAGGCCAAATTCCAAACTGTTTATTTACAGTAATACATTGTTACTGACTTGACTATTTCTATAAGGGTGTAATGAGTCTCTTGAAGGGAAGAACAGTATAGCACAGGGAGTGAAAGATAGCTTGTATTTAAATTAGTCTTTGTGGGTGTTGCAGCTTAATGATCCTGCTCTATACGAATGGCATATATTAATGAATATTGAGTTTAACAACAAGTCTCCCACTGACTGGATTGATCAGGATATTTATTAGACCTTGAACATTTATAGCATAATCTGTCTCTAAACACAAATCATAGTAGTATCATAGTAGCATCAGGGTTGGAAGAGACCTCACAGATCATGAAGTCCAACCCATTACCACAGAGCTCAAGGCTAGACCATGGCACCAAGTGCCACGTCCAATCTTGCCTTGAACAGCTCCAGGGACGGCGACTTCCCAACCACTACAGTTTATGGTAAATGATGATATGTTAGCTAGCACTTGGCTTTCAAGACTTTGTTGCTCAAATCTATATGTTCAGTCTGGAGAAGAGAAGGCTCCCAGGTGACCTTCTTGTGGCCTTCCAGTATCTGATGGGGGCCTACAAAAAAGCTGGGGAGGGACTTTTTAGGATATCAAGTAATGGCAGGACTAGGGGGAATGGAGCAAAGCTGGAGATGGGTAGGTTCAGACTGGATGTGAGGAGGAAGTTGTTCAGCATGAGAGTGGTGATAACCTGGAATGGGTTGCCCAGGGAGGTGGTTGAGGCCCCATCCCTGGAGGTGTTTGAGGCCAGGCTAGATGATGCTGTGGCCAGCCTGATCTCAGCTAAGGTGTCCCTGCCCATGAGAGGGGAGTTGAAACTAGATGATCCTTGCATTCCCTTCCAACCCTGACTGATTCTGTGATTCTATATCAAAAAAACTTCCTATTACAGAAAGAAACATATCACAGTATCACAGTACAACCAAGGTTGGAAGAGATCTCATAGGTCATCAAGTCCAAGCACAATTAGTACTGAAAGTGTGTCTCATATTACTAATTTCACTCTTGTACCACAACAGCCTGTGCAAATGTGTTACATTTTGAATCTTCTTCACAACTATATTCCTAATTACTTTATTTTTTTCACAGCTTTCAACATATGTAAGATTTCTTTTTTCCCTTAAACTCACTTTTTACCATAATGAAAGGGTACATCTGTATGATACCTCCTTTCTTCCTGGAAAAAATATTTGTAACAATTTCTCAAACTGCTGCATTCACTTCTGTTTTTCTTTCTTTGGGATAAATTCATAAGAAAGTTGACTGATCATTTAGGATTTTTTTTTTTCATGCTTCACTAATATTTTATGCATTATCTTTTGCATCCTTTTATACAGTATTGTATTTTATTTCATAATATCACACAGTGGCTGGGGTTTAAAGGGACCTCTGCAGATTACCTGGTCCAACTCCCCCTGCTCAAGCAGAGCCACCTGGAGCCCATTGCCCAAGACTATGTCATAGAATCACAGAACTTTAGAGGTTGGAAGGGACCTCCAGAGATCATCAAGTCCTCCCTGCCGAGGCACAATCACCTAGGGCAGTTCGCACAAGAACACATCCAGGTAGGTTATGAAAGTGTCCAGAGAAGGAGACGCCACAACCTCTCTGGATAGCCTGTTCCAGGGCCCTGTGACCCTCACTGTAAAGAAGTTTCTCCTCATGTTGAAGTGAAACCTTCTGTGTTCCAATCTGTAGCCATTGCTCCTTGTCTTATTGCTGCTGACCAGCAAAAAGAGATTGGCTCCCTGTGGCAGAGTACTCCAAACTCCCTGCCCCATCAGAGATTTGAATGGGGTGTGAACCTCTTTTCCTCCCCACCACCTCTGTCTTCAGAGACTAGGAACGGTGGAAGAAGTAGTTGCAAAGCTGCTTCCCCCACCCCTATAGGCTCAAACAGGGAAGAGCAAATTGCTCTGGCATACATATATGGCAACTGGACACATTGTATAGTGGAACCTTGAGGTGNAATTTTGGGGTATACAGGACACTCTAGGACAAGAGGTGCTTGAGCAATTATTGCCATCTAACAGCACATCTCAGCAGACATGACTGACTACCAGAAGAACACAGAAAATTGAACTTACGTCCTCTGAAAATGTTTTACTTAAAATCTTATCGTTCTGTTAAAGATAGAACTCTTGATTAAAACATGAAAATTGTGCACAATGTGAAGAGAAATCAGACATGAAAACTGATGACAATGCAACTCAGTTTCAGTTGGTTTTGCTTTGTTCTTTTTTTTGTTGTTGGTTTGGGGTTTTTTGCTAGTTTCCTTGTTTGCTTTGATTTAGTTTGATTTTTTTTTTTCCTATTAGGGAAATAATGAAACAAATGCATTTGACTTCACAGAGGCATTTACAGAAGTAAAACTCAAAGCATTTGTCACTCCTTAATTATGGCATAAATTCTTAATGTTACCTACATTTGAATTACCTACAATGCTGAATTTCTTTTTGTGTTTGAAAGGCAGTTGAGAAGGATCTTTGGACATTTAGCTTTCAAACTAAGCGTGAAAATCCAATCCATAATTTGTGATTCAGATTTTCCAAGAATTTGAGCTGGAACATTCTGTTCTATATTGGGAATGATCCAAAGTGATTTCACTGAAGCAATATAATTTCCTGCAGAACTTCAGCATCCTTTCTCAAGTAGGATAAAGAACATCCTTTCTCATCTATTATTACNCTAGGAACGGTGGAAGAAGTAGTTGCAAAGCTGCTTCCCCCACCCCTATAGGCTCAAACAGGGAAGAGCAAATTGCTCTGGCATACATATATGGCAACTGGACACATTGTATAGTGGAACCTTGAGGTGAACCTTGAGGAGCATCTTGGAGAAGGGTGAAGAGAAAGCACACAGTTCCCACTTTCAGACTTCTGCACCCTAACATCCTGCTAGCATAGTTCTATTTATCAGACTATTTCTCACATTTATTATTGCCATAATTTCATATTTTTACCAATAATATTTACAGGCAATATTTATAAGATGTCTAAGGGGCTATAAATTGCTTTGTTTTTGCTACAGTGGGATCTTTGAAGAAACAGAAATGGTGCAAAGAAAAAAAACTGCCCTTAATCTATTTGCAAATAGCAAAGTCAACTATTTTCATGTTTCCTCAGCAGCATTTATTGCTTTTCTTTTCAAATTCTCTATGTACCAGCAAGTAAAATTCCTTCACTCATACTATAATTATCAACAGAGTTTCAGAATAGGGAACAATAACATCTGATGGTAGAGATTTTCATATTTGAATATAGGCCAGAAGACAACAAGAGTGATAACGTGGTCAGAGCAACTACATTATAAGAAATGGGAAATTTAAAATGAGAGGTGTTATGGAGGCAGGGAATTAATGTGGCTGAGTCGGGAATTATATAAAAAATAGAGTTATTTTATTTTCCCAAAAACCTGCCCCCAAAACTATATACAGAAATTAATTTAGATTTAATTAACAGGTTCTTAGTTGGTTGAGAATATCTACACAGATGCCACAGGTAGACTTGACTATTTTAGAAGTCAGAAGTTGGAAAAGGCTTGAGCTATTAAATATAGCGTTCCCCCACTATCAAGATAAGGCTGAGCCAAAGGTACTCACAGCAGAATCAGGCTGGCTTTAATGGAAGGGCAGTCCAAAGGCTTGTCCCTGTGGATCTGTCAAAAGCCTTGGAGCGTCATTGAGAGCTATAAAGCTGCACAAAGGAGGTGCTTAAGGTGAAGCAGTCCTTCGGAGCTTGTCTTTCGGAGCGTCAGGAGCTCCTTGTGCAGAAGCTATCCAGGCTGGGGGAGAACTCCAAGGCAGGAACAAACTCCACGGCAGGAACACCCCAAGGCAGGAACCACAAGGTGGGAAGTCCCCCCAGTATTTATACCCTTCCTAGACAAAGAGCTGAGTTACCACCGCCTAGGCACGAAGAACACAGCCAATCCCCAGCTGATAGCAGCGCCGGCCCGGCATGGGGCACCCCTCGTGCCAGAAGGGTCCCTTGCTCCCCCTCGCTTCATGCCTGCAGGGCAGGGGGGAAACAGATCTTTTCACACCCTTTTCTTGCCCATTCAAACCACAGAGGGAGAGGAATTTTGGGGTATACAGGACACTCTAGGACAAGAGGTGCTTGAGCAATTATTGCCATCTAACAGCACATCTCAGCAGACATGACTGACTACCAGAAGAACACAGAAAATTGAACTTACGTCCTCTGAAAATGTTTTACTTAAAATCTTATCGTTCTGTTAAAGATAGAACTCTTGATTAAAACATGAAAATTGTGCACAATGTGAAGAGAAATCAGACATGAAAACTGATGACAATGCAACTCAGTTTCAGTTGGTTTTGCTTTGTTCTTTTTTTTGTTGTTGGTTTGGGGTTTTTTGCTAGTTTCCTTGTTTGCTTTGATTTAGTTTGATTTTTTTTTTTCCTATTAGGGAAATAATGAAACAAATGCATTTGACTTCACAGAGGCATTTACAGAAGTAAAACTCAAAGCATTTGTCACTCCTTAATTATGGCATAAATTCTTAATGTTACCTACATTTGAATTACCTACAATGCTGAATTTCTTTTTGTGTTTGAAAGGCAGTTGAGAAGGATCTTTGGACATTTAGCTTTCAAACTAAGCGTGAAAATCCAATCCATAATTTGTGATTCAGATTTTCCAAGAATTTGAGCTGGAACATTCTGTTCTATATTGGGAATGATCCAAAGTGATTTCACTGAAGCAATATAATTTCCTGCAGAACTTCAGCATCCTTTCTCAAGTAGGATAAAGAACATCCTTTCTCATCTATTATTACAATTTAGAATCAGTCAGGGTTGGAAGGGACCACAAGGATCATCTAGTTCCATCCCACCTGCCATGGGCAGGGACACCCTACCCTAGATCAGGCTGGCCACAGCATCATCCAGCCTGGCCTCAAACACCTCCAGGGATGGGGCCTCAACCACCTCCCTGGGCAATCCAGTTCAGGCTCTCACCACTCTCATGCTCAACAACTTCCTCCTCACATCCAGTCCAAACCTACCCATCTCTAGCTTTGCTCCATCCCCCCTCGTCCTGTCACTCTACAGTATCCAAAAAAGTCCCTCCCCAGCTTTTTTGTAGGCCCCCTTCAGATACTGGAAGGCCACAAGGTCATCTGGGAGCCTCACTCATTTTCAGTACTCCTTTTCAGTAAAAAACAATTTTAAAGATATTGTGTTTGTTTTTCTTAAGTGCTGTGATGTAAGGTTATAATAAACATAGAAACAGACATTTAATATAGCAAAATAGAAACAGAAATTTAATATAACAAAATAGAAATCATGAAGCATTTACACAACAGTATAAAACTTTGGAAACTCTTGAGATATGGAATCATGAGAAGAAACACCACATAAGACAAGATAAACTGTAAATTCCCTCCCTATATTTCTTAGATTGTTTTTGTGGAGAGAAGATATCAAAGTTATTTACCAGAATACTACTGTTAGAAAATAATATAAGATAAAATGTTTCTTAAAAGTTTATAACTAATTTTAATATGTTTTTTTTGTAATGACAGTCTTGTGTTTCTTGCTTTTAAAATGTCTTGCATTTCACTCACTTTGCTTTCTCTTTTGTCAAGGGCCATGTCACCTCAAGACACTGACATAAAGGTCTAGACATTTCAGGTTATCTAAACCAATAGTTCTGGTAATGGCAGATCGAAGTGTTGCCAGCAAACAAATGGCCATAAATAATGTATAAAGGATGAAAGCCCTCCTCTTTTATTGGTGTAGCCTGCTGTACATCTCCAGGCAATACATTCATCCATTTACCAGTTAGAAAGCACATTTCAGTTCTCCACATTAATCTGAAGAACAAAGAGATCCTATGAAAAAAGTCTCAAGCTTCCTTCCAGACATTAAGTCAACAAATTCTCCATTCACCATGCTGAATCCATTATTAATGTTTCTATATTTGAAACAAAACTAAAGATCTCAGAGTAAAAAAAAAATATATTTGGGGTAGAAAGGATTTTAAAAACAGTAAGTAAATTCCCAGTATTCCTCATATCCAGTCTAAACCACTTCTGGCACAACTTGTGGCCATTTCCTCTTCTTCTATTACTTGGTGGCAGCAAGAAGAGATCAACACCTGCCTCACTACATCACAGACTCTACTTGGGGAAAATTAATTGGGTTTTTTAAAATACGTTAGGATAATGACAAACAAAGATAAACCTACAGCATCTTACACCACCCTCACCTATTACCAAGCTCAGCTCCTCACTTGTCTACCTTCATCTTATATTGAGAAGTGCAAGATGGAAAGGCAAATGGTAGGCTTCAGGGCCGTGAGGATGCTGAGAGGGCTGGAACACCTCTTCTATGGGGACAGACTGAAAGAGTTGGGGCTGTTCAGCCTGGAGAAGAGGAGGCTCCAGGTGACCCTCTTGTGGCCTTCCAGTATCTGAAGGGGGACTACAAAAATGCTGGGGAGGGACTTTTCAGGATATCAGGGAGTGAGAGGACTAGGGGGACTGGAGGTGGGTAGGTTCAGACTGGAGGTGAGGAGGAAGTTGTTCAGCATGAAAGTGGTGATAACCTGGACTGGGTTGCCCAGGGAGGTGGTTGAGGCCACATCGCTGGAGGTGTTTGAGGCCAGGCTGGATGAGGCTGTGGGCAGCCTGGTCTCGGGTAGGATGTCCCTGCCCATGGGAGGGGGATTGAAACTAGATGATCCTTGTGGTCCCTTCCAACCCTGACTGATAGTATAATTCCATGAGGTTGCATTCAGGTAACAATAGCCCCTTCCTGCTGCTATTTCCACCTAATGATTTACCCCCTTTACAGTGTGTGACTCTTCTGTGGGCTGTAGTCCTTCAGAACAAAACTACGTCTGAGTGGACTCCTCAAGAATCCACCACTCCTTCTAAGTGCGGTGCTCTGGTGTATTCCTAGGCTACATTTTGGATATCTGCTCCATCATAGTCTCTTCCAGGGGCTTTAGGGGGATCCTGGATCTGGCACCTGGCACACTATTTTCTGCTCCTTCTTCTCTCACCTCGATATTCAAAGGGTTGTTCCTTTCATTGTTTTTGTTTTCACTCCTCACTGCCCGTCAACCATTTTGTCCTTTCTTCAGTGCTCTTCTCAAGACACCATCATCTCAGCTCACATGGTTATGTTCTATCTCAGTTTCTTGTGTTCCTTCATCCCATTTGCAGGTGTGACAACATGAGAAACAGAAAAAGCTTTGAGTCTGTGTAAACACTGCTCAGCAATAACCAAAAAGTCCCTGTACTAACAACACAATTTTCAAGACAAATCCAAAATACAGCACCATACAAGATGCTATTAACTCTCCATCCTAACATAGACCAGTATACCTTGGCATATATGAAAAGGTATCATTTCCATTTTACACCATCTTACCTTAGAGTTGATGTCATTGGGTGCCTTTGCAGGACATTTAATCTGACAATTAGAGCAATGTTTTCAAGCTTGCATCATCCATTCAGCTTCTATCAATGTCAAATGTGCAGCTCAAAATAGTATTCCAAAAGAGATGTAATTTTGAGTTGATGTAGAGAGATGTGAAGACTGGAACCCCAGAGGGATCTGCCTCCCCTGCCCTTATTGCCAAAGCTCCAATGAGCCTAGTATCTTCAGATTCAAAATATTTATGGGCCAGTCTGGGTTTATGGGTTGCTCCTCAATTTGAGAAGGACTCATTTCCTTCATATCTGATATACCAGCCTGTGAGTTGTGATTCAACAGTGTGTGAGATGGGGGAGAAGTTGTCTCAAATAATCCAGCATTCCAAAAAATGTTTCCACCTCAGTTTTACACTGAGCCCTGAAATGAGCTACCCAGGGAGGCTGTGGAGTCTCCCTCTCTGGAGATGCTCAAGAACCGTCTGGATGCATTCCAGTGTGGTCTGCTCTAGGTGATCCTGCTCTGGCAGAGGGGCTGGTCCATATGATCTTTCAAGGTTCCTTCCAGCCGCTGACATTCTATGATTCTACGATTTACTTTGAAGGTTAAGCCATTTGTAGGATAGTTTATCTGGCTGCTTCAGGTAGCACGTAACAGTATCCCTGTCATGTTTTCTGTAGTGAGCCCTTGCATAGATAGGATTGATCTCCTAGCTATGTTTTTGCTTGATGCCTACAATCATGCTAAGAGTTTCTCCCACTTCCTGCTCAATGGGCCTATTAATGATAGCAGCATTCATGTAATGGAAAACGTTACAAATTGTCCTCCAGATGTTGTAACACCAGCCTGTGGCAGATAATAAGACTATAAAAGTGCCCATGAGGCAAGACAGTGAAAGTATATTGCAGTCCTTCCCAAGAAAAGGAAAATTGTTACTGGATTCTACAATAATGGATATGCTAAAGAAAACACAAGTCACATCAGTCACAGAGTATGCCATGTTTCAGCCTCTGTGTCAATGCATTTGAACAGTGCCACAAAGTTTGGGACAACTTCAGCTACAGGAGAAGCTGGATTGTTTATTAGCTGATAATCTACTGCCATGCATCAGCAACCATCTGGCTTCTTTATGGGTCAAATAGGATCACTAAAGGGAGAGTGCTCTGCCAGCTAATACTCATCTTCAACCAAAGTTTAACTGAGTCATTTCAGCATGCTTTCCCAAGGAATTGATAGTGTTTTGGGACTACTAGGTTTGGAGGTGACAGTAAAATAACTGGTGCAGTGAAGTACTTTACCCATCAAAATAGCTTGGATTTCTAAGGAATGAGATTCCCACATAGGGAAAAGAAGGTTTTGCCAATCAAAATGTTATCTTTTATTACCTATCTGGGAACTTGAACCATGTTGTCTGCTTGGGCAATAAATGTTGGATATTTTCCTAGATGTAGGATGAGGTAAGCTTCATGGGATGACTCCTCAGAACTACAAAAATGAATATATATGTGTGAGGTGACTGGAAAATGGACACACTGATGACTTATATTCAGCTGGCTGTCAATAAACACCCACAGGTACTCTTTTGCTGGGCAGCTCTCCAGCTGCTCTCCTCAAAGGCTGTAGCACTGCATGGATTTGTTGTGACCCAGGTACTGGACCTTGTTGAATCTTGTACAACTGGCCTTCACCCATCAATCCAGCCTACCTGGATACCTCTGTGGAGCCTTCTTACCCTCAGGTAGATCAGGACTTCCACCCAACTTGGTCTTGTCTGCAAATTTATTGAGAGTGCACTTTATCTCCTTGTCCAGAACACGGACAAAGTTATCAAACAGAAGTGACCCCAGTACTGGTTCTTCCCCTGGGAAAAAAACACTTATGACCAGCCTCCAGTTGGATTTAACTCCATTCACTGCAGCTCTTTGGTTGTGGCCACCTAGCCAATTGTTTACCCAGCTGGCTGAGCTGGAGTTAATTCTCTCCAGAACATCTTTCTAGTGCTGTGTTTTGCAGTGCTGTAGCTGGGTGTTGATAACACATCAGTGTTTTGGTTATTGCTGAAACAATCACCAAGGTTGTGCTTTTCCAACATTTCCCCACTCCAAGAGTGTGCTGAGAGGTGGCCAAGATCTTGAGAAGGGACACAGCTGGGACAGCTGATTCAAACTGACCAAAAGGGTATTTTATGCCATATGAAGCTAGCTCAGATATATAAACTAAATGGAAGAAGGAAGTGTGGGGTAACCACTACTGAAGCTCTGCTTCCTGGGGAGTAACTAAACATCATCTGCTGATGGGAAGTAGGCAATAATATCTTTGTTTGTCCTTGTTTCCACACACAACCTTTGCTTTTGCTTCATATTAGTAAACTTGCTTCTATCTTACTACTGGCCTTTTGTTTTCCCCTCTTCCCTGTCCATCTAAGAATGGGAGTGATAGAGCAGTCTTGGTGGGTATTTGGCCCCCAGTCAGGGCCAAACCATCACACCAGCAAAGAGTACACCTGTTCAACCCATAAGCAGGCAGCTTCTCCAGGAGTGTGCATTGTCAGAAGCTTTACTAAAATTCAGATAGGTAATATTCACAGTCTTTCCCTCATCCACTGAGTGGGTCACCTCATCATAGCAGGGCAGGTTAGTCAAGCAGGACCTGCCTTTCATAAAGACATGCTGACAGCCTGATCATTTGGCTGTCCTATATGCCCTGTATGATGTCACTCAGGATTATCTAGTCCATAACCTTCTCAGGCATCAATGTCAAACTGGCAGACCTGTAGTTCCTCATTCTGGGCTTCTAGCCTTAATGAGCCAGTCCCAGAAGGAATGACTAATAGTCTCCTGAGACACCTTCAACTGCTGTGCAATCATAGAATCATTTCAACTAGAAAAGACTTCTAAAATCATTGAGTCTGGCCATTATCTAACTCTACCAAGTTCCTTAGCACTATACCTATGCATCTTTCAAACACCTCCAAGGATGGTGATTCAAGTCCCTCCCTTGGTAGTTTATTCCAGTATTTGTTAACTTTTCAGTGAAAAAAATTCTTCTAACATCCAATCTAAAACTCCTCTGATGTAATTTGGGGCCATTTCCTCTTGTACTTGTAACTGGGGAGGAGACTGACAGTCACAAAGTTTTGCAGTAATGTGTCTGTTCACAATAACTCTTTAGATCTCAAATCCACACTAGCCTCTCACCCATCCTGTCCAGGATCTAAGATACATAGCAATCACTGCCACAGTACTCACTTGATTTTTGTCAATATAACTCTGTTAAATGTTAGATCATACACTGTGGGGTGTCTAAAGGACCCCTTTGGCTTACTTATCACCAGAAGTGGAGCAAAGGGAGATTTCCTGTGCACATTCTCTGACACTTTGGTCTACTCCTCTTTACAAGCATTCCTAATAATCATCTTGGAGAAAAATATCCTGAACCCAGGGTCAATTGGCCCATCCTCCCCCCCACCACAATCTGGATTTTCCTTTCCAACACCTCCATGTGCTTTCATGTCTGCTGTTCAAATCTGTCTTTACATTGTGACAGTAGCATGTCCCACGGCTGCTGAAAGCAAACAGCTCTACAGTTTGCAAATCCTGCTGTGTTTTTCCCGCGTCTATGTCTCGCTTTTCGAAACACTTCAACATGTCAGTGGGAGTTTGGAAAGGTGATAGAATCATAGAAAGAATAGAATAGAATCACAGAATCAGTCAGGGTTGGAAGGGATAACGGATCATCTAGTTCCAACCCACCTGCCATGGGCAGGGACACCTTGCCCTAGATCAGGCTGGCCAGAACCTCATCCAGCATAGGGCCTCAACCACCTCTCTGGGCAACCCATTCCAGGCTTTCACCACTCTCATGCTGAACAACTTCCTCCTCACCTCCTGTCTGAACCTACCCATCTCCAGCTTTGCTCCATTCCCCCTAGTCCTGTCACTCCCTGATATCCTGAAAAGTCCCTCCCCAGCTTTATTTGTAGGCCCCTTCAGATATTGAAAGGCCACAAGAAGGTCACCTCAGAGCCTTCTCTTCTCCAGACTGAACACCCTCAACTCTTTCAGTCTGTCCTCATAGCAGAGGTGCTCCAGCCCTCTAATCATCCTCATGGCCCTTCTCTGGACACGCTCCAGCATCTCCACATCCTTCTTGTAATGGGGGCTCCAGAACTGGACACAGTACTCCAAGTGGGGTCTCAACAGAGTGGAGTAGAGGGGGAGAATCACCTCCTCCTATCTGCTGGCCACACTTCTCCTGATGCAGCCCAGGGTCTGTTTGGCCCTCTGGGCTGCAAGTGCACACTGCTGGCTCATGTTGAGATCCTCGTCCACCAGCACTCTCAAGTCCCTCTCCTCATTGTTGCTCTCCAGCCACTCACTGCCCAGTGTGAATTTGTGCTTGGGACTGCCTTGGCTCAAATGCACGACCTTGCACTTGGGTTTGTTGAACCTCATGAAGTTGGCTTGTGCTCACCTCTCCAGCCTGTCTAGGTCCCTCTGGATGCCATTCCTTACCTCCAGCATGTCTGCTGCACCAGTTCTTTATGTTTTTTTTTTGGATAGTGGTTGTGGTGGGCTTGGTTGTTTTTTCTTTTGTTATTCTTTTTTTATCCTAAATCTCTAGAAGAGTTACCTAGGATAAACTCTGTGCTTCTTATCTCCACACTTGGGTGCAAGGCCAGTCAGGCACCCACTCAAGCCTTATTCTGACATTGTTCTTGAGAAAACAAACAAACAACAACAAAAAAAACCCATTTCTTACTGACCTTCTACTGATCATATCTGATTTATTTTTTTTTTCACTGAGGATATGTTGGCATTTTTGGAATCTCAGTAGGAAAGGCATGAACACTCAGTTAAAAACAACCTTACATCCATTCTGATACTTGAAATCACAGTTGTTGCAGCATTGGATAAGGCCCTCTTAGATTTCTATCACATTATGCACTGCTCTCATCCCTTTCTTAATAAATTATATAGTCAGTTTTGAGTGGCAGCATCTTTCTTACCAAGATTCCCAAAAGAACTGACACATCCTTGAGTTAAAAATATTTCCTTGAGTTGTGTTGTCAGTCATCTTTCTTTTATACATTAAACACTAAGTGCACATATAAATTATTTAAGTACTATAATTTATCCTTCTTTCACATCTGGAAACTACATAAGTCATTGAAAGCAGAAATTATTGACTTTGGCATCTAATACC
The DNA here is from genome assembly GCA_013400475.1 of Tricholaema leucomelas. Lineage (NCBI taxonomy): Eukaryota > Metazoa > Chordata > Aves > Piciformes > Lybiidae > Tricholaema lacrymosa > Tricholaema leucomelas. The sequence continues at coordinate 19,575 of WAAF01005029.1, read as the reverse complement.
ACTCTTTACTCTCTATGACATCTTCACATCTTTGTTAGCATTTTGGTTTGATCAGAAACATTTTTCATTAGCAAATTGCTAAATTTTCAGCCTCTTTCAAGTAGCTTTGATATATTCAAATTAGATTCCTTTTGCAAAATACTAAATGTCACTTTATGATTTTTTCCAATCTTTGAAATAAAACCACACAATCAAGAGAGTATAAGAAATCTCTCCACACAATGGAGAATTCCCCCCTCTGCAGGTAGTCATTACATACTTCTTCACAAGAATGAGGTAAGATACCTTCACACCATAAAACATGAAAGCCAGTAGAGATGTGAAAATGACAAAGGAAATGACAAAGCTTTGCACTGCTGTGCTAGTTTGAGCCTACCTGGGAGATTTTAGTGAGAGGAATTAGATTACAGGCTGTGAAAAGGAAACAATGGTGATGTCTACTTCACTCATAGGCTTGCTGAGATGTATAAAAACAAGAACACAAATATAGATAACACAGTTGCTCTTTGGCTCTGGCTGCATGCACTTCTCTCTCTAACCTGCTGTCTAACTAATCCCTCTGCTTACTACCCCCCCTGGACAATTCTCCAAAGTCACTTTGAACATAAGGCAAAGTCTGGGGTAAGGTAGAGGGTTGGAAAGGAGGTGGAAGGGTGGTTGGGAGCCCCTCCTGGGGACTCTGGTTTCTGGGAGGGCTGTTGTGTTTCTGTATTACTTTTTAACTTGTATATTGTTGTCTATATCTGCATAGATTGTAAATATCTGCTTCTATATTGTGCTAAGCTGTAAATATAAAGTCTAAATTCTTTAATTTGCAGCCGCTGTGTGTGACTTTCTTAAGTGGGGGGGGGCAGGTAACACCCAGACCATAACAACTGTGGTTCAAAATGTAGTTTAGTAGGCAGAAAAGTGTGTCTATACCAAGTTCTGAGTTTACTCTGAATGGTCATATGAAACTTCAGATTGCAGGTATCAGGAGCAGTATCTTTTATTTTCTTAAATAGTTCATAGATTTTCTTGTATTCTGTTGAAAAGTGGTAGGGAATGGTTTTCAGATTTTTTTCCACTCACTTTGGATGTCTCCTCCATAACATGAAAAAGAATATTAACTGAGCCATTATTAGTTTTTATTCCTGATAACTGTGTTGATAATGGAAAAAATAATAATTCTGAAGCAGAAGCGTTACTAAAGAAAATGGAACTGAATTTTAAGTTGGTGCAAAGGTTTTAAATGTATATTCATTTAACCAAAAATACGGCTCTATATATATACCAACAATATACAACTCGAGGGCATCGAGTCAGTCATCAGCAAGTTTGCAGATGACACCAAGCTGGGGCAGATTTTGCTGGGCTGGAGGGCAGAAGGGCTCTGCAGCGGGACCTGGTCCGCCTGGACAGATGGGCAGAGTCCAAGGGGATGGCATTCAATGGCTCCAAGTGCTGAGTGCTGCACTTTGGCCACAACAACCCCATGCAGAGATACAGGCTGGGGTCGGAGTGGCTGGAGAGCAGCCAGACAGAAAGGGATCTGGGAGTGCTGATCAATACCCACCTGAACATGAGCCAGCAGTGTGCCCAGGTGGCCAATAGGGCCAATGGCATCCTGGCCTGCATCAGGAATGGTGTGGCCAGCAGAAGCAAGGAGGTCATCCTGCCCTTGTACTCTGCACTTGTTAGGCCACACCTTGAGTGCTGTGTCCAGTTCTGGGCCTCCCAGTTTAAGAGGGACATTGAGATGCTTGAACGTGTCCAGAGAAGGGCAATGAGGCTGGTGAGAGGCCTCGAGCACAAGCCCTACGAGGAGATTATTTATCCTGGAGAAGAGAAGGCTGAGGGGAGACCTTATTGTGCTACAACTACCTGTAGCCAGGAGGAGGTTGCTCTCTTCTTTCAGGCGGCCAGCACCAGAAGAAGAGGACACAGCCCTGAGCTGCACCAGGGGAAATTTAGGCTTGAGGTGAGGAGAAAGTTCTTCAGTGAGAGAGTCATTGGCTACTGGAATGGGCTGCCCAGGGAGGTGGTGGAGTCGCCGTCCCTGGAGCTGTTGAAGGCAGGATTGGACGTGGCACTTGGTGCCATGGTCTAGCCTTGAGCTCTGTGGTAATGGGTTGGACTTGATGATCTATGAGGTCTTTTCCAGCCTTGGTGATACTGTGATAGAAAGACCTTTCAACAGGAACAATTACTATAGATCTTTTTGCTATGGAAGTCACCTTGGAGAAAATCCATTGTTTATTTCACACTTGTCTACTAATTCCCATTGATTTGTCACCATTCATTCAACTGCAGTTGGAGATGACTGTTTTTAAACAGTCTTCTCTTCATAATAATGTGACAGCTTTTCAAAAGATAAAAACAGTTTAAGCCATATATTTACCTGGAAAGGAGACATTTAGCTATGCAAATAAATCCTGGCTCTTGCTCTTGCATTGTAATTATCATGGATATCTATGACACCCTGACCAAAAAATGTATTCTAATGAATTTCAAGCCTTCAAAGAAGTATGTTTCATAGAATCATAGAATCAACCAGGTTGGAAGAGACCTCCAAGATCATCCAGTCCAAACTATCACTCAGCCCTGTCCAATCAACTAGACCATGGCACTAAGTGCCTCTGCCAGGCTTTCCTTGAACACCTCCAGGGACGGTGACTCCACCACCTCCCTGGGCAGCCCATTCCAATGGCAAATCACCCTCTCTGTGGAGAACTTCCTCCTAACTTCCTCCTTTGATCAGATCCATTTGCCTAACCAAAACCATAGTAGCAGCCTTGTCAAATCAAGCTTCCACGTTTCTTGCTAATTAACTTGGAAGGGTAATTTCAGAGTTAAAATAGTGTTTTGTCCTGTAACTTCTTTGGATTCTGAGCCTGCCAACCAGGGTACAAGTAGGAATCAAATGCATCTTTTAATTTAACTTCTGAAAAGAAAGTATAATAAATAATTCAGCTCTGAAAATTACTTTGCAAGTGCCAAATTAATTTCATGGAAGTTATTGAACAATTATCACAAAAAAAAGTTTTACTCACTACAAATTTATGCTAGGACTGCAAGAAAATGTCTCTGTGACATTAAAGATTTCAGCTATTTTTAAAAGATGTAGAAACAAAGTTTCAAATAAGTGTGGGATGAAAAGGAGCAGGAATTCTGGAACTCAGGAAAATAGAATCATGCAAAATGCACTGTCTTTCAAACAAAAGGCAGAGGAAATAACCTTAGCTCTCATCATAGAAAAGTAAAGAGTCTGGAAAACCTGAAGTGGAAAGTGGCTATACCTTTTTGCTGAGGAGCTAACTTTAGATGACTAGAACATGGGAAGCTTGAAGAGCATTTGAATCTTCTACGAGGCTATAGAAGGAGAGGCAGAAACACGAGATGTGAAAATTATAACAGAAATGTCCTTCATACCCATAAACATTTAACTCCCCCAAAAGGCAAGCTTGAAACTGAAGACAATGTTAACTTTTTAAAAGAGTTTGCATATGGATTGACTGAGATATTCATCATCTTCTGATGCTAATATCAATTTTGTTTCTGAAGTTTGATTTTAAAATAGTCATTCCAAAACCATTATATACTCTTGTCAATTGTTCTTTTACCATCGTGATAGCAAAATGGTGTTCAGTACATGAATTCCAGAGATGTATCCCCCATCTGAAATCACTTTCAAAGTGCTATTCACTACCTCCAAACTCCTTACACCAAAATAAGATTCTGGATGTTTTTAATGCATATTTTTTGTTCTGTACAATTGCATTCACGTTAAAAACTGTCATATTATTGCCTATTCATAAGTGAATATCTTTTAAAATGGTTAAGAGCAGCTGGGACATTTATAGTGGAATCAGGAGGAATTCTCCTGATAGCCATGTTTTCTTCATTCTTTCTGCTGAAATAAACTCAACAGATTGAGCACTGCACAGCAATTTACAAACTGGAATGGTCAAAATTGTGGCTGATCACTGGGGACTTGCAATGAAATATGAACTATGTCTCTTGACTGGCAAACTCTATTTAATTTCTTTCCTCTTCCCTATGAATAAATGTTCCAATACTTCTACTTTGTGACCTTAGGGAGTAACTTACCTGAAAGTCACATTTAAAGGAGGCAGCAATTTACGTACTATAGCAGATTTGTAGTCCAGTGTGATGGATGATAAAAATGATTTAGATGCAATTAGGAAGACAAGATAGTGAAAACACGAGAAGAAAAGAAAAATGAGAGTCATGCATAGAAAAATATAGACACAGCAATTTAAAAGTTATTTGAAACCATGTTAGTTGTTCCGAGCTGGAGGCAGATTTCCCAATTCTCTCTAGCAAAAATGTTCTTCAAATATTTCAGTGATTCTTTTTTTCTATTAATTTTCAGTAACTCCTTATTTCCTTCCAATTTCAGTGGTAAACTTTCTATTAGTGAAGAATTCACATATTACCAAAATAATTAGAAATGTTAAGAAAGGAGAAAATTAAGTAATCCATTCAGAAGAAGCGATAGATGAGCTGATACACCAGGTGCAATATTGTTGGTAACAAATGGAAACAGGAATGACTAAACTAGTAGGCATCCTTATAACCTGAGGTTAATGGATTATTTGAAGAACAGAGGACACTTTTAACTTGCTCTATATTTCTACACATTTACAGTGGTTTCTCTACACTGCCTTCATGACTCAAATTATCATTTATTCCATTTTAAACGTAAAAATCAAAAGCTCTTTTCTAAAGGTTTTATTCTTCTTTGTGCAACACTCGTTTTTACAAGGCTTTATTCTCCTTCATTTTAGCTGCTTCAGGGTGTGATTCAGATGACATTAGATGTGTTTCAGATCTCTATCCTGACTGAGAAAAAAATTATTTTATGAGCATTCTAATGACCACAGCTACAGTAAGGAGCTGGAGGAGGACACCCTGGTTTTCTCAGGTCATTTCGCTGATCCAAATTAGAGTAGTCACAGCTGCAATGGACAGGGGAATGGCAACTGACGTCGTCTACCTTGACTTGAGTAAGGCATTCGACTCTGTCCCACATGACATCCTGGTCACCAAACTGGAAAAGCACAGACTGGATGGGTGGAGCACTCACTGGATAAGGAATTGGCTGGATGGTCGCATGCAGAGGGTGGTGATCAATGNAAAAATTATTTTATGAGCATTCTAATGACCACAGCTACAGTAAGGAGCTGGAGGAGGACACCTTGGTTTTCTCAGGTCATTTCGCTGATCCAAATTAGAGTATATTGTGTCATGCCACTGCTCTAGTGAAGAAGACAAGACTGAAGTGCTTCCTTCTTGGTACTTGCTGTTCTGATGTCCCTGCAGATTTTCATCAAAGTTTGCTTTATTGCATCACATTTATATCATGACTTCCCTGGTATGGGCATTTCCTGGGTCAACCAATCAAATGTTCCTTATTGACAATCTAATAAATTTTGATCTTTTCCATCTATCATTGCTAGTTACATCTTCATGTTACTTTTGAGTACTAATTTAGAAGCAGAACTATTCAATTCTTCATGTTACTTTCAAGTCACTGAAGTCATTCACCTCCAGGCAAATGTTTTTTACACCCATTCATCAATGTTGTCTGAGGTCAGTTTTAGGGAGTTGATTTCAAATCTAACTTATAAGCAGAGATAGGTACCTTCAGTGGGAAATCCTCAATTTAATAAGCAGAGGAAAAAGAGCTCTGGAAAAGTTTATGCATCTTAGAATCATAGAATCAACCAGGTTGGAAGAGACCTCCAAGATCACCCAGCCCAACCTAGCACCCAGCCCTATCCAATCAACTAGACCATGGCACTAAATGCCTCAGCCAGTCTTTTCTTGAACACCTTCAGGGATGGTGGCTCTGCCACCACCCTGGGCAGCCCACTCCAATGCCAATCACTCTCTCTGGCAAGAACTTCCTCCTAACATCCAGCCTATACCTCCCCCAGCACAACTTGAGACTGTGTCCCCTTGTTCTGTTGCTGGTTGCCTGGCAGAAGAGACCAACCCCCAACAGGTATCTTCAGTGGGAAATCCACAATTTAAGCAGAGTAAAAAGAGCTCTGGGAGTGTTTATGCTTCTTCATCAGCTCTAAAGGGAATTTGGAAAATCATTACAATAAATGTAGACTCCCAGCTTAAGGTCAGTGAAAAATCCAAAGGTATTTGGATGAATGAATACTACAGACAAAAAGTCTTAAAAATCAAGACCCTAGCCTAGGCTAAGAAAAGTAATGTGTCAAGTCACTCATCAGACAATTTCAGGTTTGTGATACAGCTATAGGATATTTTTTAAGAGGAAGCAGCTGCTTTGGAACATCTCACCTTTTTGTCAGTATCCATATTAGCGAAGCTGAGACAACTTGTAGGATTCCAGAGAATGATATAACATGCCAGTCATGCCTCAGCTCTATAACCAAACAAGGATGAGGAAACTAACAGTTTACTGATTGCTACTTACTGATTGTTCCTAGGTGAATTTGGCTTTCAGACTGAAAGAACACTACATTATGTACTCCTCTTTGAATATCAATACCTCTCTTTTCCTCATTGGCTTTATATGACCATATTTTCAGGAGCAAATGCATTTTGTGTCTCCAAACATGTGACAATACAATTTGGAATGTGCTCATTATTTTCTTTCTATATTTTTCTGATATTTCTGTGGTCCGAGTAGGATAAAGACTTAATTTCATTCCCTTCATTGCAGAAGATTGTTACATTGAAATTTCATTGTGGGTTTTGTCTGCAGACATTTCATACTCCTATAGATAAATATCAAAAATGAACTATTTAAAATTGTAAATAATAACTGGTGCTTAACTATATAATATCACACAGTATCACAGTATCACCAAGGTTGGAAGAGACCTCACAGATCATCAAGTCCAACCTGTTACCACAGAGCTCAAGGCTAGACCATGGCACCAAGTGCCATGTCCAACCTTGCCTTGAACAGCTCCAGGGACAGCGACTCCACCACCTCCCTGGGCAGCCCATTCCAGTGTCCAATGACTCTCTCAGTGAAGAACTTTCTCCTCACCTCAAGCCTAAACTTCCCCTGGCGCAGCCTGAGGCTGTGTCCTCTCGTTCTGGCGCTGGCCACCTGAGAGAAGAGAGCAACCTCCCCCTGGCCACAACCACCCCTCAGGTAGTTGTAGACAGCAATAAGGTCACCCCTGAGCCTCCTCTTCTCCAGGCTAAACAATCCCAGCTCCCTCAGCCTCTCCTCGTAGGGCTGTGCTCGAGGCCTCTCACCAGCCTCGTCGCCCTTCTCTGGACACGCTCAAGCATCTCAATGTCCCTTCTAAACTGGGGGGCCCAGAACTGAACACAGTACTCAAGGTGTGGTCTAACCAGTGCAGAGTACAGGGGCAGAATGACCTCCCTGCTCCTGCTGGCCACACCATTCCTGATGCAGGCCAGGATGCCATTGGCTCTCTTGGCCACCTGGGCACACTGCTGGCTCATGTTCAGGCGGGTATCAATCAGCACCCCCAGATCCCTCTCTGTCTGGCTGCTCTCCAGCCACTCCGACCCCAGCCTGTATCTCTGCATGGGGTTGTTGTGGCCAAAGTGCAGCACCCTGCACTTGGAGCTATTGAATGCCATCCCATTGGACTCTGCCCATCTGTCCAGGCGGTCAAGGTCCCGCTGCAGAGCCCTTCTGCCCTCCAACTCAGTCACATCTGCCCCCAGCTTAGTGTCATCTGCAAACTTGCTGATGACTGACTCCATGTTCTCATCCAGATCATCTATGAAGATGTTAAAGAGGATGGGGCCCATAATATGAGGAAGGTTAAAATCATGTAATAATAGTAGCTAAGAATAAATCCTACATAACTCTGGCCAGCCTGACTTGGCTCTGGCCAGCCTGATCTCGGGTAGGGTGTCTATGCTCGTGGAAGGGGAGTTGAAACTAGATGATCCTTGTGATTCCTTCTAACCTGACTAATTCTATGATTCTATGATTCTAACTTTTTTCTGTGTTCAATGAGAGGATTTTAACCAAACCAAAACATAGATACAGAAATATGAGAAAAATAGCCAAACAGTTTCCCATTTCTTCTTGGGGTGCTGTTCTATACAAAGAACAGATTCGGTCTGATACAGATTTTTTTTCACTTGTAAATTGGGTAATGACTAAATTTTGAGCATTTCAAATCATGGTACATTATTTAAAACATATATAAATTAGTTTTAAATGAGGTCTGAGGTGGAAAACAGGCTATTTTACTTAAGTCTTTTATAATTCAGGGCAAAATAGTCTCTTGCTAGCCAGCATTTGCTAACCATTACGTTGTTGCCAAGCAAGTGAAAAGCAAACAAACAATAACCATAATTTATGTGTGGATCTATTGCATTTGTGCCCAATGGCTGTAAAGCTGAATAATTTGTGTTCTCTATACTGGCAAGTTTTCCTAAAAAACCTTGTTTTGGATCTGTGTGCATAGCATATAATTGCATCATTGATGAGACTGGCATAGAATAAGGGAAAACTGTGTTGGCTTCTGCCCTGAAGAGAGAAAAGAAGTACAAAATAAAAGGAGAGGAAAAACAAAAAAATCAATGTTACTCAAGAGGAAAGAGCAAGATGTCCTTTGAATGAGAAGCAGGTTTGCAACTTCCAAGATCTTCTTCTAGAAAATGAGAAGAGGAATGTGAATACTTCTGGGGAAAAACAAAAACAACAACAAGCAACCAACCAACCAACCAAAAAAATAACAAAACAAACATACAAAAATACACAACTCCCCAAACCCAAAACAAACTCCCAGAAGTGAAAAATAAATAAATAAATGAAATTAAAAAGAGAGGCAGACAATGACAACAAAACCAAGCCAAACAAATAAATACAGCAACCAGTAACAACCCCCCCGCCCCCAAACAGTTAAATTTAACCAATGCTTCATCTATAGAGATCTATTTCACCTTTTGTTTGGACAGCTTTTAATTTCTTTCATTTCTTCTTCTCTACATTTCCTATTCCTGTCTGCAATATTTGATCTATAACTCTGCTCTGAGACTTATTAAAGAAAACCCACATCTTATCTCTTTAAATCTCCTTTGGATTGTACCTGCTTTTACTCACATTTCTTTTAGCTCCCATTCTTCATCTCAGGCCATCTTAATGTTATTAATAATTTAGGTTGTTGTTTTTTTTCTTTACTTCAAATACTACCTTCACCTGTGCTTTGGCTACCCTCAACTTAATAGTCTTAATCACCAAACATCACCACTGGTCTATTTCTCCTTGGTGCCATACATTTCTCTGCTTTAATTGACTTTAGCAAGGAAAACTCCCTTGGGTCAAGTTAATTATGATATTTTTTTAAAGTTTTTATTCTTTTTGGCCTATCTTTCCTCTTTAAGATTATTGACACACTATGCTCCTCAAAAAGATACTAAAGTTTCTTTACCTGCTCAGATATGTAAAATATCTCATTTGTAAAAATATACTTTCACAGCCCTCCAAAAAGCTTCTAAAAAGATAGGCTATTTCAATGCAGAACAAAGTATAGAATCATAGAATCAACCAGGTTGGAAGAGACCTCCAAGATCAGCCAGCCCAACCTAGCACCCAGCCCTGCCAAATCAACTAGACCATGGCACTAAGTGCCTCAGACAGACTTTTCATGAACACCCCCAGGGATGGTGACTCCACCACCTCCCTGAGCAGCCCATTCCAATGCCAATCACTCTCTCTGCCAAGAACTTCCTCCTAACATCCAGCCTATACTCCTCCCGGCACAACTTGAGACGGTATCTCCTTCTTCTGTTGCTGGTTGCCTGGCAGAAGAGACCAACCCCCACCTGGCTACAGCCTCCCTTCAGGTAGTTGTAGACAGCAACGAGGTCACCCCTGAGCCTCCTCTTCTCCAGGCTAAACAACCCCAGCTCCCTCAGCCTCTCCTCACAGGGCTGTGTTCCAGGCCTCTCACCATCTTCATTGTCTTTCTCTGGACACATTCCAATATCTCGACATCTCTCTTGACTTGAGGAGCCCAGAACTGGACACAGGACTGAGGGAGTCAGGCCGCTGGGAGAGGCGGAGAATCGATCGGGGTACTGATGAGTTGACTCAGTTAGCTGCTAGCAGTGCAATGCTCAGTGCAGTACAGCTTTATTCCAGAAGTGCAACAGCTTATATACCCCTTTAGAAGAGGTGTGCACAACTAGCTGAGGTTTACACAAGTAGAAGGTACAGATTGGTTTAATCCCTGGTGTCCACCCCATGGGATGGCAAGCTCAGCCCCCTGCAGGTGTGTGTGGGGTGCTCATTGTTTACAGCTTCCTGTCCTGGGCCCCAGACAGCCCAAGGACAGTTCGCAGCATGAGCTCTGATGTTTACAGCTCATGCCCTGCCTAGGGAGAGTGTTCTCCCACACAGGACTCAAGGTGTGACCTGACCAGTGTTGAATAAAAAGAATAACCTCCTTTGTCCTACTGGCCACACTGTTCCTGATACAGGCCAGAATGCCATTGGCTCTCTTGGCTACCTGGGCACACTGCTGGCTCATCTTCAGCTACTATCTACCAGCACCCCCAGGTCCCTTTCTGTCTGCTTGCTCTTCAGCCACTCTGTCCCTAGCCTGTAGCTCTGCTTGGGGTTGTTGTGGCCAAAGTGCAGAACCCTGCACTTGGCCTTGTATAATGTTTCGTTCTGTTTTGTTTTGTTGTGGCCTTATGGAGTATAAATGATTGCTTTTTTTTTTGGTCCTTCCCATTTATCTGTGTTCACTTATAAAACTCCTTAAGTATATTAAAAGTAAGTCTAGGAAGGAATTTTTTCAATTTCTAGGTTTTAATATTGTAACACAATTTATGACAAGATTACATGGAAGAAATATCAAGTCTTACTAAGTTCTGGTAACAGCACATGTTGAATCTGTTAATTTTTCAATTAAATATGGATTATATTGTCATAAATTATTTTACAATGATGTTTATATGAAGAGCTTCACAGATTCTGTCTGGTCTGATATTTGGAAACAAGCAACAAAAAGAGGAATAGGTTTTATTCTCTTTTTGAGAGTCATTCCAGTAGTAGAGATTGATCTCCTTTAGAGCCAAATGAGAATTCTTTTCACAGTCCCTTATGGAGGAATATTTCTGTTCCCTTTCCTTTGTTATTTCTGGCACAGGTACAGATGCTGTTAATGAGCTCAGTGGTTGTTTGTCTTGCAAATATCAGAGCCACTGGCTAAAAAGTTAGGTAAAACTTTGCATAAATTGGAAGTGAGAGGTCCAGCCAGAAGGAAGTTGAAACTACAGAGAACAGGACTTATTACAAAGAAGTTTATTCTTCCCCTGTACTCGACACTGGTCAGGCCACACTTTGAGTCCTGTGTCCAGTTCTGAGCTCCTCAAATCAAGAGAGATGTTGAGATGCTGGAACGTGTCCAGAGAAGGGCAACAAAGCTGGTGAGGGGCCTGGAACACAGCCCTGTGAGGAAAGGCTGAGGGTGTTTAGCCTGGAAAAGGGGAGGCTCAGGGGTGACCTTATTGCTGTCTACAACAGCAGAGGCTGTAGCCAGGTGGGGGTTGGTCTCTTCTGCCAGGCAACCAGCAACAGAACAAGGAGACACAGTCTCAAGTTGTGCTGGAGGAGGTCTAGGCTGGATGTTAGGAGTAAGTTCTTGCCAGAGAGAGTGATTGGCATTGGAATGGGCTGCCCAGGGTGGTGGCAGAGCCACCATCCCTGAAGGTGTTAAAAAAAAGACTGGCTGAGGCACTTAGTGCCATGGTCTAACCGATTGACTAGGGCTGGATAATAGATTGGACTGGATGATCTTTGAGGTTCTTCCAACCTGGTTGATTCTATGATTCTATGCTTCTATTTTCATCAATACATTTATTGTCTACCAAGGCTTAAATAAACACACAGAGACATACATGCTCTTTAATTGTCTTTTATTTTCCAAGCTTATATGAAGTCTTAATGCTTAAAAAAAAAACAAAACAACAAAATGAGAATATCAGAGCCAAGCTGTAATGATTGTTTTATGAGAAATCATAAAATAAACTGGTAGTGAAGGAGAAAGCAATACAATTAATACAACATTTTGTTATTTGGATATAAATTTCACTACTATGCCTTTTATTTATGTTAGCAACAGGTAAAGTGTTGATGCACATGAACAGCAAGTAAGATTTCATAATACTTCAATACTACACTGATATTTTGAGTGTGTCCAGAGAAGGGCGACGAGGCTGGTGAGAGGCCTCGAGCACAAGCCCTACGAGGAGAGGCTGAGGGAGCTGGGATTGTTTAGCCTGGAGAAGAGGAGGCTCAGGGGAGACCTTATTGCTGTCTACAACTACCTGAGGGGTGGTTGTGGCCAGGGGGAGGTTGCTCTCTTCTCTCAGGTGGCCAGCGCCAGAAGGAGAGGACACAGCCTTAGGCTGTGCCGGGGGAAGTTTAGGCTTGAGGTGAGGAGAAAGTTCTTCACTGAGAGAGTCATTGGACACTGGAATGGGCTGCCCAGGGAGGTGGTGGAGTTGCTGTCCCTGGAGCTGTTCAAGGCAGGATTGGATGTGGCACTTGGTGCCATGGTCTAGCCTTGAGCTCTGTGGTAAAGGGTTGGACTTGATGATCTGTGAGGTCTCTTCCAACCTTGGTGATACTGTGAAACTGTGAAACTGAGAACTAACTACTAAAGGTAGGTTTTGACAAACAACTTCTAATCTATTAAGGAAGGCCTCTTTGAATGTGCCTGCATTTAAAGTACAAGAAGGGTTATTTTCAGTTAAAAAATAAAGTAAAATCTGCCTAAATGTGAATGTGCAAAACATTAAAAATATATATTTCACTACTCGATTTCAGGACTTGTTTGGCTCTGTGTTTTTTTTTTCAGTACTGTTAATATGATATCTTCTAAACTGTTGCACCTTCGAGACAAAGCTTATTTTCAGATTGTGCTAGTTTGAAGCTAGCTAGAATGTTCTGGTGAGAAGAACTAGATCATAGGCTGTGAAATGAAAACAATGATGATGTCTACTTCCCTCATAGTCTGGCTGAGATGTATTAGAATAAAAAGCAAAACATAGATAAAGTCACTTCTCTCTTGACTTTGCTCTTGGCTCTTTGCCTGCTGGGGAGCTTAGGGCTGCTGGCTGAACTCCATCTTACTCTCTAACCTCACCTTCCATTTGCTTTGGCCAATCCACCTTGCTTCTTAACCCCCCTGGCCGAACCTCCATTCTTCCTTGGGACTGGGGTAAGGTTGAGAGGGGTAGGGGGGGGAAGGTGAAGGGGTGGTTGAGAGCCTCTCCTGGGGACTCAGGTTTCTGGGAGGGGAGTTGTGTTTCTGTATTACCTTTTACCTTGTATATTTCTGTTTATAACTGTATATACTGTAAATATCTGCTTGTAAATTGTGCTAGCTGTAAATATAAGCTTCATTCAAATTTCCAGAGCTGGCTGAGTCTAGTCTGGGTGATTTCTAAAGTGTGGGGGGGCAGGGAACACCCAAACCACCACACTGATGAAATATTTAGTAGCATTGTTGGCCAGCGGTCATGAGTCATGAAGTATCTATGGGTTTTGATATGGTGTAAAAGGAATTGAAAAAAGGAATTTGAGAAGAAACATAATGGCTTGAAAATTACATTAATCAAAAAAAAAAAAGACAAAAATAACCTTAGCATTTTCATCCACCCTCCATTCATCAGAATCTTCACTCAGAGTATTTGACAAAGGTGAAAAAAATCACCGAACACACATGACATTCTGACTAATTAACAAATAAAGTTGTTATTCCTTTTTACTCATACTTCCATCATTTTTATATCTAATTGAAGTGGGAGTTCTTGAGACTAATTTTCCTGTAATTTTTTATCCATCTTTTCCTTTTTGGGCAAGGGATAAAGAAGTTCCAGCAGTCTGTTTTGATTTCTTAATTCCAGGAATAAATGTATGGATGATATGGTGGAAAGGCAAAGATCTTGAGTTTATGTATATATATTTATATGTATTTTTACATATATATATTTGTATATA
>WAAF01005027.1:22433-94448 GCA_013400475.1 Tricholaema leucomelas | reverse complement strand
CTGGACACGTTCCAGCACCTCAACTCAAATAAAAGGTGTATTTATACCTCTACCCATATGATAAACTAATGATGGGATATAACAATGTTTTATGTTTCTTCTTAAATGTAACATCCACTGGGAATGTTTACAAATAATATAGACATATACTGTTAGTGTAAATGCAATAATTTCCTTTATGAAGTGGTTTAAGAGAAAAAGTTCATTGACCACACCTCGAGTACTGTGTCCAGTTTTGGGCTCCTCAATTCAAGAGAGATGTTGAGATACTGGAATGTGTCCAGAGAAGGGTGATGGAACTGGTGAGAGGCCTGGAACACAGCCCTGTGAGGAGAGGCTGAGGGAATTGGGGTTGTTTAGCCTGGAGAAGAGGAGGCTCAGGGCTGACGTCATTGCTGTCTACAACTACCTGAAGGGAGGCTGTAGCCAGGTGGGACATGGTCTTTTCTGCCAGGCAACCAGCAACAGAACAAGGGGATACAGTCTCAAGTTGTGCCAGGGGAGGTCTAGGCTGGAGTGATTTGCCCTTGGAATGGGCTGCCCAGGGAGGTGGTGGATTTGCCGTCCCTGGAGATGTTGAAGAAAAGACTGGATGAGGCAGTGCCATTGTGTAGTTGATTTTCTAGGGCTGGGTGCTAGGTTGGACTGAGTGATCTTGGAGGTCTCTTCCAACTTGGTTGATTCTATGATTCACTGAAAAAATCTCTACCACAAAGGAAAATAGAACATTGTTCTTCTGCCTATGGTCTGTATGAACTATCACTGTAAGAAATTCTTTAATTAGCAGTTTAAAATCCACAGGCTTAAACTCACCTAGACTAAAGAAGATACACCTATCCTGCTAATTTTGATTTGTTTTAAAAGAGAAGAGACCAATCCCTATATCTGAATGAAAGGGGCACAGAAAATCTAAAGTCCTCAAGGGTACCGTAGGCTTGACCTGGGCAGTTTGTTAGTGAGAGTCAAGGCAAACTAAGGGAATGAGATTATGATGAAGCATGTAGAATTCTAGGGACAGCATTCAGATTTGCTTTGTTGTTGTTGTTGTTATTGGTGGGTTTTGTGGTTTTCTTTTTATGTGTTGTTTTTTTTTCCTGTGGGTTTTTTTTTTGTTATTGTTGTAGGTGTAGGGTTGGTTTGTTTTCAGTTTTTGTTTGTGTGCTAGTTTGAGCCTAGCTGGTATGTTTTGGTGAGAAGAACTAGATGNTTTTACCTTGTCTATTTCTGTCTATAACTGTATATACTGTAAATATCTGCTTGTAAATTGTGCCAGCTGTAAAGATAAGCTTCATTCAAATTTCCAGAGCTGACTGAGTCTAGTCTGGGTGATTTCTAAAAGTGTGGGGGGTGGGGGATACCCAAACCATCACAGTTTGTTTCAGCTTTTTTGTTTGCTTATTTGAGTTAGGGATTGGATTTGTTTGGTTTTTGGAGTACAGTAGGTATTCACAGTATCACACAGTATCACAGTATCACAGTATCACCAAGGTTGGAAGAGACCTCATAGATCATCAAGTCCAACCCATTACCACAGAGCTCAAGGCTAGACCATGGCACCAAGTGCCACGTCCAATCCTGCCTTGAACAGCTCCAGGGACGGCGACTCCACCACCTCCCTGGGCAGCCCATTCCAGTAGCCAATGACTCTCTCAGTGAAGAACTTTCTCCTCACCTCAAGCCTAAATTTCCCCTGGTGCAGCTTGAGGCTGTGTCCTCTTGTTCTGGTGCTGGCTGCCTGAGAGAAGAGAGCAACCTCCCCCTGGCCTAGGAGATTAATCCTTTAAAGTTACACCATCAGATAACTCAGATCCTTAGCTTCTTATTATGCACAACGTAAGGCAGTTCATTCCTAAGCTGTCTTTCACAGCAAATCAGCTAACTTCTTTTGAGAGGAAAACATGATGCAGCTCTGGGAAATGGTCCTAGAACCACCCCTGTACCATATGGATGAAAATGCAGCAGGTTGGACTCCCTCAGTTCTCTGCACACCTCCAACGCAATTTCCGCAGTCTTTACATCTTTACTCCTTTGCATCCTCATGTGGCATCCAAAGCATTTTAATTAAACTCTACAAGGATAATATTTCTTCAGTGTGGACACAAAATTTCTACTTGAGATAGACATCATATATCATGTGGCAGGCATGGGTCTCAATCTACCACTGCACACAGGGACCAAGTTTTTTTCAACAGAGTAAATGCTTACAATGACATCATTTTAACCATAGGAAATGCCAGGTACAAATTGAGATTTTAGGTGAGCTGAATTTCTGAGCTGTCTGCTTCATCCATGATAAGAACAAGGGCACTCCCAGTTTAGAGACTTTAGTTTGGTACTGGAAGTTACATTTCCTGAACCTGGGCTAGCATAAAATCCATCTCCCACACCAGATTTCCATAACACTAATGTTTTAGCCAATAAATTGCAATTTTAACCTAAACATGTTTTAGCAGTGACATTACTGAAATGTATCTGGGCTTATAAATCACTGTCTGTACTGAGCCACTATTTCACTGCCTTTTCTTGATTTATCTTGTCACTTTAAATGTCCATTATTAGTATTAACAATTTTAACTGAGAAGGGGGGTTTACAAAAGACGAATCAGTGGATTTGAACAAACAGAAAAGAGATTTTTATTTCATATGAAAGTTTCTTGAGAGATCTTTTGTAGATATTGGGGGTCAATACCTTCTCCCAGGAAACCAGCAACAGAACAAGTGGACACAGCCTCAAGTTGTGCCAGAGGAGGTCTAGGCTGGATGTTAGGATAAAGTTCTTCCCAGAGATAGTGATTGGCATTGGAATGGGCTGCCCAGGGAGATGGTGGAGTTGCCATCCCTGAAGGTGTTTAAGAAAAGACTGGATGAGACACTTAGCACCATGGTCTAGTTGATTGTCTAGGGCTGGGTGCTAGGTTGGACTGGATGATCTTGGAGGTCTCTTCCAACCTGGTTGATTCTATAATTCTATGTGAATCTCCCTTTTTTGGCGAAATAACATAGGATAGGTTCCAGGGGTGTTTTTATCTGTTGCTATTGGTCAAAGATCTTGGAGGTCTCTTCCAAGCTGGTTGATTCTATGAAAGACACTCATCAAAATGCTTAAAATCTTGGCCAACTTGTTTGTTGGCTGTTGCTGCATTTGTTTTGTCTGCTACCTGCTTGCCTTGCATGCCTTTGCACCGTTGTAGCTGGAGACTTGCCTCCCCAGTGAAAGGAAGACCGGACCCTGCCTGTCTTCCACACTGAGCCAAGGGACTGAAACGACTTGCCCTGGGCAGCAATACAGCTGTCAGCTTGAGCTCAGCTGAGCCAGAGTCCATTTGACTCTGGCCAGGTCTAGGCAATGACCTAGCAATGAGTTGTAAGATCAGAACCTGCTGGCCCATTGAACCAGCCCGAGGGCCGACTCCTTTGCTATACACAGCACCTGATCAGACTGCTCCAGCCCATCAACCTGGGTCCAGCTTTGCCCAGGAGGCTGTTTGCTCTGATGACCTCCTGAGAGCCATGGAGGATTTGCCTCACATCCATGGATCTTCTCAGACAACATGCTCAATTTGAGCTAGGTAAGTAGCAAAACCCCACTGCATCATCACCACTTGGAAGTCCACCACATGGCAGGGACTATATTTTTCCTCATTTATGCTTCTACATTGTGCTGGTTTGAAGCTAGCTAGAATGTTTTGGTGAGAAGAACTAGATAATAGGCTGAGAAATTAAAACAACGGTGATGTGTACTTCCCTCACAGCCTTGCTGAGATGTGTAAAGAAGAAAGGCAAAACAAAGATAAAGTCACTTTGCTCTGCACTTCACTTGAGGCACTTGTCTCTGGGCTGTGCTCTCGGCTCTTTGCCTGCTGGGGAGCTCGGTCTGCTGCCTGAACTCCATCTTGCTTTCTAACCTCACCCTCCATTNTCACCCAGACTAGACTCAGCCAGCTCTGGAAATTTGAATGAAGCTTATATTTACAGCTGGCACAATTTACAAGCAGATATTTACAGTATATACAGATATAGACAGAAATATACAAGGTAAAAGGTAATACAGAAACACAACAGCCCTCCCAGAAACCTGAGTCCCCAGGAGGGGCTCCCAACTGCCCTTCCACCTTCTCCCAGTCTAGTCTGGGTGATTTCTGAAGTGTGGGGGGGGGCAGGGGACACCCAAAGCACCACATACATATACTTTTGGATTACAAATACAGAGACTCTGACCAGTGAGTAAACTAACTCTCTTTTCTGAAGTTTGTGAAAGTTTATGTTTAACCTTTAAGCGGCAGTTTGTGCTGCAAGACTCTCCAGTTGTTTAAATGTTCTGAAACCTTTCCTAAAGTCAATCAATCTGCTTGTATATATATTGTACAAAAAAAAATTAGTTCTACCAACCACACAACAGAATCTCTGTGTGTTAATTGTAAATAAGTTTGGGGAAATTGCCTTCATGTAAAAACTAATAAACTAATGATTTTTAGATCGGCCTCATTACCACTCGCTTCTAACCCAGATTCAAACCCCTCCTTAACAGATGCAAAGGTGATTAACAAGCATAATAAACCGCACACATAAGTGATAATTTTCCATTTCTAATGTCTTTATGCTAGTCTCTAATGAAATATTTGTCTTAAAGACGTTCACCTTAGCAGAGATCTGCATTAGCATAGCTATGCTGCTTCAGTGACAGAGTATTTCGCAAGTGTATTGAACAGTAGAAATGAATTCAACCCATTAAAGCAATTAGTGGTTAAGCTATAGTCACAGAATCATATAATGGCAGGGTTTGGAAGGGATTTTTGTAAATCACCTAGTCCAACATCATTGCTAAAGCAGGTTGATCTACATCAGGTTGCACTGGAACATATCCAGGAAGGTTTTGAAAGTCTCCAGAAAAGAACACTCTACAACCTCTCTGGGCCACCTGTTCCAGTGCTCCAACATCCTTACAATAAAGTCATAGTATCATGGAATGTCAGGGGTTGGAAGGGACCTTGAAATATCATCTGGTCCAGTCCCCCTGCCAGAGCAGAATCACCTAGAGCAGATCACACTGGAATGTATCCAGATGATTCTTGAATATCTCCAGAGAGGGAGACTCCACAGCCTCCCTGAGCAGCTGGTTCCAGTGCTCTGTCACCCTCACAGAGAAAAAAAAAATCCTTCCTCGGGTTCACATGGAAACTCCTATGTCTCAACTTCCTGTCCTGTCACTGGGCATCACCAAAAAGAGGCTGGCTCCATCTTCTTGGTCCTCACCCCTTACATATTTCAAAACATTGATGAGGTCACCTCTCAGTCTCCTCTGCTCCAAGCTAAGGAGCCCCAGCTCCCTCAGGCTCTCCTCATAAGGAGGGTGTTCAACTTCCTTAATCATTTCTGTGGCTCTGTGCTGGACTCACTCAAGCAGCTCCCTGTCCTTTCTGAACTGGAGGGCCCAGAACTGGATACAGTACTCCAGAGCATACCATTGGCCAAGACATAATCATATGGTTGAGAAAAATATCCAGCCTTAAGACAGAAGAGATGAGCAAATGTACAAGGTATAAAGCCATTTCTCAAGATAGAGAGCATGTGTGAAGTTTTGCTGTTCCAAAATAGTAATCCACAGCACCTTTCAGCTAATCATGTCCTCAACAGCAAATGCATAGAAAAATAAGTACATATAGGACTACTAGTGTTGCTTCTAAACTGGTTCATAGAATCATAGAATCATAGAATGGTTTAGGTTGGAAGAGACCTCAGGGATCATCCAGCTCCAACCCCCCACCATAGGCAGGGACACCTCCCACTAGAGCAGTTCTTCTCAGCTTGAGCAAGTAGCCTAGGAGCCATATGGTCTTTACTCTTTCTTCATTCTCCCTTCATGTCTCCTGTTTTTTTCCCTTTGTTCAAAAATGCTTTCCTCTCTAAAACTCACAGGGGAATATAGCACTTACTCTGACCCAGTTAGGTTAAAGAGATAGAAAGTAAGTGGGACACAAAGGCTGTGACCTTAAGAAAAAGTTGAATGCTGTATGTGTGTAAAATTGGAAAGAATACACATTTTATTGTAAAGGAAAAAAAAAAAAAGCCTGCCTTTCTGCTTCTTTTTGTTTTGGTGGTGGTGGTTTTTCAGCTAATTATGTGTGGGAATGCAAGGAGAGAAGGAGTAATAGTGGCCAGCCTGAACATTCCGACTTTGGTTCCCACAGCTTCAGGATGCCTCCCACAGGAGAGGAGAGATAGTGGGACCCCTGGTTAATGAGAAAAACAAGGCCTGATGGATGTAAAAGACTGGGTTGTTCTTGCCTAGGTTATGCTAATGTGTAAGTGTGTGGTCTATGCTCAAGACTATATAAATGGAGTGAGAACAAACAATAAAGGTCTCCGGTGGGATTCACATTGAATCGTGTGGAGTCCGTGTGGTATCCCTCGCTAACAGGTGGTGACCTACACCATGTTCCTGAACGAAGATTCGTGGCTAACCATTATGACCATCCCCTCCTAGAAGAATGTGAACAAAATAAAGCTGTATGTTGAGCTGAGAAGACTGAAGGCACCTCAACTTCATAATCTCAAGAGCCACTTTATGAATAGACCTCCTGTGGGATAACTGCCTAGCTTATCAAGGGACAGGAAGGTAAGTTGATTTGATGCTCTTTAGGACCAAGGTTATATATAATCATCAAGTGTTTGTGTTAAATGAAGATCTGTGAAGCTGGCCTGCCAACCATCCAAAGGAGGGAATCTTTTGAAGATAAGATGGCCCTTCTTTGGTTAAAAGTGATAAAGCAAGTCTAAAATAACATAAACACTCAACTTCAAAACAGACTTTGGAGGCCAGAGTGACTGAGAGAAGACCTTTGTCTAATTAACTGCAACTTTAATACAAAGTTAACATCTCTTGGTATCCTAATGAGCCAGACTGAATACATGCTAAACATATTATAGAATCATAGAATCAACCAGGTTGGAGGAGACCTCCCAGATCATCCAGTCCAACCTAGCACCCAGTCCTGTCCAATCAACTAAGGCACTAAGTGCCTCATCCAGTCTTTTTTAAAACACCTCCAGGGACAGCGACTCCAGCACCTCCCTGGGCATATGTGACTATGTTATGCAAGTCTCCTCCCAAATCATGCTAAGCATCACCTAGAAGGCAGGGACAGCCAGAACTGGGGAATAAAACCCAAGAGAAGAATTATCTCACAGAGTAGAAGGGCAGCAGCTGCAACAGGTATGTGCAGGGGCACCAGTACCCACACCAATGTGAGTGCAGCATGGGCCAGTAGCAGAGGCTCAGAGTGGCCAGTAGCAGCACAGCTCATCAACTGTCCTCATATCTGTCCTTCCTTCCTTCCTAGCTGCTGCTGCTGGCCATTCTAAACCACTATCCAAGACAGGGACACCTTCCTCAGTAAGCATTGCATCTTTAACTTTTGCTGCATTTCTATTATATATTGAAGCTATAACAAAGGTTTGCATCTCTAACTTTGTCAAATGTTACCCAGGTTTTATTAACCCGAGATCATCTTGCAGTCAATATATTTTTCACTGTCAATCCTAAATCTATTGTGTCTGTCACTGTACTAAATTAAACAATGTGATTGTCTGAACCTGTGTCAGTGGGTACTAGAAAAAGAGAGGTAAGTGTCAACTTTGTCAAATTGTTCCAGTAAGAGTCCTGAGACTCTGAGACAGGCAGACATCAGGACCTTACCCATAAGGCAACATCTCCTAAGCCTATATCTCTGTCTCATCTGACATAGAATTATAGTACACCTGAAAAAAAACTGATGAATGGGAGGACAAATCCAAGGAGCATTTTATCAGCTGCCTACTGCTTTCAGTAGAGCAGCCAGTAAAATCACACCCACTCTGACAAGGAAAGAATCATTAAAAATATATGCATCTGTTGGAGAAGCTGGGCTAAATATGACTACTTAATGGCATCATATATCATTATGTGACCTGGTGTGGAAAAAGGAAAACCTGCAGAAAAACAACTCTTTCAGAATATTTGTAGGAACTGTGTAGAACTCTATTATTATACCTAGAACTTCACAAATGCCATAAACCTATCTTAAAAGCATTTTACACAATGTATATAAGGGAAATAGTGGTTTTAATAGTATGATGTGAAAAGAAAGAGTTAATGTGTGTGGTGATTTGGGTGTCCCCTGCCCCCCCCCACTTTAGAAATCACCCAGACTAGACTCAGATGGCTCTGGAAATTTGAATGAAGCTTATATTTACAGCTAGCACAATGTACAAGCAGATATTTACAGTATATACAGTTACAGACAGAAATATACAAGATAAAAAGGTAATACAGAAACACAACTCCCCTCCCAGAAAGCTAAGTCCCCAGGAGGGGCTCTCAACTACCCCCTCACCTTCCCCCTACCCCTCTCAATCTTACCCCAGTCCCAAGGAAGAATGGAGGTTCGGCCAGGGGGATTAAGAAGCAGAATCAGCCAAAGCAAATGGAGGGTGAGGTTAGAAAGCAAGATGGAGTTCAGCCAGCAGCCTGAGCTCCCCAGCAGGCAAAGAGCTGAGAGCAAAGCCCAGAGCGAAGTGCCAAGTGAAGTGACTTTATGTTTTGGTTTGCTTTTCTTCTTTACACATCTCAGCAAGGCTGTGAGCAAAGTAGATGTCACCATTGTTTTCATTTTGCAGCCTATAATCTAGTCCTTCTCACCAAAACATTCTAGCTGGGCTCAAACTAGCACAATGTGGACTTGAAACAATATTCTACAAGATAAGCCTTGTAACTGGTGGACAATGACATTGCCTCAGTCTTTGCCTCAGTTTTTAGTAGTAAGATCAGTTTTTTCCAGACCCCCAACCTCCTGATCTAGAAGCTAAGGATGGGGAGCAGACTAAAGACCCTGTAATCTGAGAGGAGGTGGCTAGCAACCTGTCCTCCATTTAGACATACACAAGTCTACGGGGCTGAATGCCATAGCCCAGTGTCCTAGGGTACCCCAAATTCTTTGCTTCTCCCTCTCACTCCATGGGTTTGAATGGGAGAAGAAAGGTACAAAAATCTGATTCACTCACACACACACCCCCCACCCTGGAGGCTTGAAAGGGGGCAGCAAAAGGTGCCTTTTTTGCACGTGGGCTGACCTGTGTGGAAGCCCACTCTGGAATCAGGCTGGTGGTTGGCTGTGGTTTCATGCCCAGTATAAATGGAAAATGGACACTTTGTCTAGAAAAAGGATGAGTGGAGCAAGGGTTCCCACCTTGAGGGTTCCTGCCTTAAGAGTTCCCATCTTGAAAGAGCTTCTGCCTTAACAGAGTGCCCAGCAGGACAAGTTTCTGTCGTGACTGGAGACCGTCTCCCCTTTTGGACGGCTCCTATCTTTTGTACAGCTCTTGGTTTTATCCCATCCCTGTTTTTGGATGGTTCTCCTCATTTTTGCACCCTTCTGTGCAAATCATGAAGCTTGGCAAGCCCTGGGGTCCTTTGAAAGAGAGCCAGTGACATCTGGACTGGAGTGTGTGAAAAGGGCAACAAAGCTGGTGAAGGGTTTGGAGAACAGACCTTATGATAAGCAGCTGAGGGAACTGTGGTGGTTTAGTCTGGAGAAAAGAAGTGTCAGGGGACACCTCACCCCTCTTTATTTCAGCTCCCTGAAATAAAGTTGTAGTGAGGTGGGTGTCACTCTCTTCTCCCTAGTAAGAAATCATAGGAGAAGAGGAAATGGCTTCAAGTTGCACCAGAGGAGGTTTAGGTTGGATAGCAGAAAAAAACGTTGCACTGAAAGGGTAATCAAACACCGGAACCGTCTCTCCAGGAATGTAGTTGAATGCTCATCCCTGCAGGTGTTTAAAAAACCACATAGATGTGGCACTAAGGGACTTGGACTTGATGATCTTTAGGGTCTTTTCCAGACAAAAATCATCTAAGATTCTATAATTGTGGTCAAAATTTGTTGTTACAGTTCTATGAATAACATATCTTACTCTTTGATAGACCCCATTTTGTGACACTTAGGTTTTGCATGAAATACATTTAAGTGACAACATTTTTTGTCTTCTTCCACAAGCAAGATTTGGAAATAAAATATCTGCAGCCTGCTGGCTTGTCTTTGATCCATGATCCTCACTCGTAGAGTGGATTTGGACCGCAGTAAATAGAAATAGCATTCTGTGTGGGCTGTGACTAAACTCACTTCAACACATTTGAAAGGTGCTAAGCAAGTCAGCCCTCATTTACTAAGTTTCTGACTGCAGTCAGGAAAAGTGAGACAATGAGGAGAAAGAACAAAATGTCCCTAAACCATATGCATTAAGCCTTTTGATTCTTTTTTCTCCATGGCTTACTAACAGAAGTGATGTATCAAATGTGTTCCATTATATGATTTATTAATACTGGTAATTTGAGTCAGTTCAGACAATATGTTGTTCATACAGTGAAATAATGATAGGACATAAATATTTGGTTGTGCATTTGTTCTAAACACAAGGTATAAAATGAATATACTAACCCAAATAAATTGTGTTCTTGAAGGAAAATGTGCTGTCAGCTAAGAACTGGAAATTGAAAGACTGAAGCTATATTTACAGCTTAGCACAATATACAAGCAGGTATTTACCATATATCATACAGCTATAGACAGAAATACACCAGTTAAAAAGTAATACAGAAGCACAACAGCCCTCCCAGAAACCTGAGTCCCCAGGAGGGGTTCTCAAGCACCCTTCCACCTTCTCCCCACCCCTCTACCTTACCCCAGACTTTGCCTTACATTCAAGATGAGTTTGGAGGGCCAGACAGGGGGGTTAGGAAGCAGGTGGATTCGTTAGGCAGCAAGTTAGGGGGAGAAGTTCATGCAGCCCCAGAGCCCAGCGAGAGACTATGTTATCTTTGTTTGTGTTCTTATTCTTATACATCCCAGCAAGCCTATGAGTGAAGTAGCCATCACCATTGTTTCCTTTTCACAGCCTATAATCTAATTCTTCTCACCAAAAAATCCCAGCTAGGCTCAAACTAGCACACTTAACCTTGTTGATTCTGAGAATGTTTGATGATGTTCTGAAAGAAAGACAAGACTGGTCATCCTGGTTTTCTATTAACACAGAAACTTCAACATGTCAATCTTAATCCATAGAAGCTCTGTGGTAACAGGCTGGACTTGATGATCTATGAGGTCTCTTCCAACCTTGGTGATACTCTGCCCCTGTACTCTGCACTGGTTAGACCACACCTTGAGTACTGTGTTCAGTTCTGGGCCCTCCAGTTTAGAAGGGACATTGAGATGCTTGAGCGTGTCCAGAGAAGGGCGACGAGGCTGGTGAGAGGCCTCGAGCANCGTCCCTGGAGCTGTTCAGGGCAGGATTGGACATGGCACTTGGTGCCATGGTCTAGCCTTGAGCTCTGTGGTAACGGGTTGGACTTGATGATCTGTGAGGTCTCTTCCAACCTTGGTGATACTGTGATACTGTGATACTGTGATACTGTGTGATACTGTGTGATACTGTGTGATACTGTGAAGAATACCAGGGTGCAGAGGGGAGGTAATGGGGTGGGTGTTGTGTTTTTTCCTCTATACATAATTCTGAGTAAAACTATTTTGTCATTAAAACTCTCACTTAAACATTTATCTAGGCTTGCAGCCGAATCTTATGAGGCAGATAGAGAGGTTTTCACAGAAAACAGAAGGTCAATATAGAAGCACAACAAAAACGCTGTTGCAGCGGCTTTGTGGAGTTGCTGACCGAGCTATTACACAACATTTTCTGAAGTGCTTAACACTATTTGCTACAGGTGAAGTACTGAAGTTCCTAGGCTCTACAAATAACAACATACTGGCACATAAAACCTACTCAAGGTCTTTCAAGAGTCAAGTTTGTCTGGATGTGTTCCTCTGCGATCTGTGTTGGATAGTTTCGTCCTGCTCTGGCAGGAAAGTTGGACTTGATGACCTCCTTGGGTGCCTTCCAACCATGTTAGATAGTATTGCCCTGCTCTGGCAGGAAAGTTGGACTTGATGACCTCCTTGGGTGCCTTCCAACCATGTTAGATAGTATTGCCCTGCTCTGGCAGGAAAGTTGGACTTGATGACCTCCTTGGGTGCCTTTCAACCATGTTAGATAGTATTGCCCTGCTCTGGCAGGAAAGTTGGACTCGATGACCTCCTTGGGTTCCTTTCAACCTCTAACATCCTGTGATCCTGTGTACAATAATGTATTTTCATTTTATTAATGCTATTTACAAAACTTTCCATAAACCTGACTCAATTCTTATTTTTGTAGAGTGTGGTGTCTGCAATTAGATTAAGAACCTGGAGGGTACTCTGCATCAGAATATTTGGTATTGGGAAGTAGGGGAAGGTGACACCGTGAGTTAATAACTCTTTTCAGCTTATGATGAAGGTTATTAAAAACAAAGAGGAAAGTGGAAGGGAAGAGGGAAGGAGTTAGTTTAAGCTGAAGTATTGAGGTGGGGGGAGGAAAAAGTGTTTACTACCCATGGTTCAGGGTAGGGAGGCACACTCAGAGATAGCTGAGAGCTTTAGATTAGTGAATGCAGTGTTATCTAGGGAATTTTAATTCATATAATTTATTCAGTCAGTAATAAGGACGACTAGAATTTTATGTAGAACTCATTTCTATATCAGTATCTGTTACAGCCAACTCAGCAAGGAAAAACTTCAGACTGAATTTTATTAAGTAAAATGGATATGGTAAGTACCACGATCATTAGGGATGAATTTTGGATACAAATACAGGTGTATTAGCATGTAAATGGTCCCATTTAATACAATCAGAAATGTACTGAGTAAAATAATTGGCAGTGTTTATGAGCAAAGAACTCTGAGGGAAAAAAAAAAAAGAGAGAATAACTTATAAAGAGATTAGGAGGATAAACTGCAGAGTAAAACCTGAAACGTAAATTATTTAAAGGCTGTGTGGATGAGTGATAGGTTGTTAAGTTAATTGCAAGTAACAACAGAGAAGTCAAAAATAGCATGGAGTCAAAAACTTTGGCACAGTTATAATGTCATTGGAAGAAACAGAGAATGTAGAATAAAAGTGCTCAAAGAATAAGACAGAAAAAATGAGTTGCTGTTGCCTAACCTGGAGAGACAATTGATGGGGAAACTGTACCAGAAATTAATAATAGTTATGAATTATGACTATTAATTTCTGTTGGGATATTAATTTATTATTAATATTAAAAAAACAGGGGAAATTCCCTGAGGTTCTTTGGATCTTCAGTCGACAGGAAGCAATTGCACAGAATTAAACAGTTTAAACAAGCAGAACTTGGAAAACAGGAACAGGAAAACAGGAAGGATTCTAACTATGTTTATGGAGCCTCGGCATTCACTCCAGCAGATGTACTCACGAGTCTTTTGGTCCCTGAGTAAGTCTCCTGGATGAAAGACACTTTCAAATTCGAGATGATGATCCCAGGGTAGCATATTAAATATTTCAGGCAGAGAGAAGAAGACCATTCTGATTCTACAAAGTGCTCAAATCAAGGCATACTTTTAATTTTAGGAGAGGCACATCAGCTGAAGCCTTGTAAGAGTAAGCTGGCAACAAAGCTGGTGAGGGGCCTGGAACATGAACCCTATGAGGAGAGGCTGAGGGAGCTGAGGTTGTTTAGTCTGGAGAAGAGGAGGCTCAGGGCAGACCTCACTGCTGTCTAAAACTACCTGAAGGGAGGTTGTAGCCAGGTGGGGTTGGTCTCTTCTCCCAGGCAACCAGCAACAGGACAAGGGGACACAGCCTCAAGTTGTGCCAGGGGAGGTCTAGGCTGGATGTTACGAGGAAGTTCTTGCCAGAGAGAGTGATTGGCATTGGAATGGGCTGCCCAGGGAGGTGGTGAAGTCAATGTCCCTGGGGGTGTTCAGGAAAAGCCTGGATGAGGCACTTAGTGCCATGGTCTAGATGACTGGATAGGGCTAGGTGATATGTTGGACTGGATGATCTTGGAGGTCTCTTCCAACCTGATTGATTCTATTCTATTCTATTCTATTCTGGCCATAAGCATACTCATATTCTATATGCAAATATTAGGGGGAAAAAAAAGTTATTTTTAGGTGAAAATGACTAGAAAATAGAACAAAAGAATGAAGTCTGCATGACTTGAAGTGAACAAGGGAGAGTTGAAGAAAGGCCTCATTTAAGGAGAGCAAGGGTGGTGGCTCCTCATGCATCTTAATTCTGATAATCCAGATTAAACTTACAGAAATTCAGTTTACCTTATTTGAACCTAAGTTTTAGCTCTGCAATGGACCTTGGAATTGCCACATTATGACCAAGAAACTGGTAAAATTCCACCTTCCTTGAACATGAACTGTCTAAGGTTTTAGTACTGCACTGTCAAGCCAATGCAGTGTTCTTTACAGAGTTGTCCAAGACACCCTTACAGCATCTTTTATCACATTTGTTTGCTTCACTTGGGCTTTTGCTCGCTATGTCATTTTACTTATATCTGTACTGCATCTGATCAGCAAGCAGTGACCTGAGGTTATGCCCTGGATCTGTCTCTCTTCCACACAGGCAAAAGAGGTGAGGACACCTCACTGGCACAGTCATTTCCCTGCAGCTCAGCCTGCAGCCGGGAAGGCCATGGCTGCAAAGGGAGTGACCTCCGTCACAAACCTTGGAGCCTGCTGCCGTGTGTATCATAAAAGACACCTCAAGAGCAGTGCTGAACATTGGGCTTTATAGTCTCTAGGAGGTGGTTTTCCTTGATGAAAAATAATGGTTACATGGCCTAAAGCACCCAAAATAAATAATTGTGGCAGCCTTCAGTGCTTCAGACAGAAAATTACAACATGCTCCCACTCTGAAATCGTGGTGCCAGCTAGACGCACTGGCCCTTTGCCTCACAAAGGTGGTAGGAGTCCTGGAAGAGTGAATGAGGAGCTCCTAACTAAGCTCAGATGTAAGTATATACAAGGCATTGGAGCAGGGGGATTATGAAGGAGTTAAAAAGCAAGTGTTAACTCTGTTTTCAAGAAGGAAGATCCAGGATACTACAAGCCACTCAGCCTCACTTCAGACTCTGTGAAATTATTTCCAGACATGAAATCAAGGAATGTGATTGGGAGAAATCAACAGTCCAGCATCTGTAAGTTTGCAGATGACATCAAGCTACAAGCAGGTGTGGATCTGTTGGAGGGTAGGAGAGCCCTGCAAAGGGACTTTGACAGGCTGGATGGGTGGGCAGAGGCAAAAAGGATGAGATTTAACAAGGCCAAGTGCAGGGTTATACACTCTGGCCACAACAACCCCAAGCAGCACTACAGGCTGGGGACAGAGTGGCTGGAGAGCAGCCAGGCAGAAAGAGACCTGGCGGAACTGGTAGATAGTAGCTGAAGATGAGCCAGCAGTGTGCCCGGGTGGCCAGAACAGCCAATGGCATCCTGGCCTGTATCAGGGACAGTGTGGCCAGTAGGACAAGGGAGGTTATTCTTCCCCTGTACTCAGCACTGGTCAGGCCACACCTTGAGTATTGTGTCCAGTTCTGGGCTCCTCAATTCAAGAGAGATGTTGAGATACTGGAAAACACCCAGAGAAGGGTGACGAAGCTGGTGAGAGGTCTGGAACACAGCTGAGGAGAGGCTGAGGGAGCTGGGGTTGTTTAGCCTGGAGAGGAGGAGGCTCAGGGGTGACCTCATTGCTGTCTGCAAGTACCTGAGGGGAGGCTGTAGGCAAGTGGGGGTTGGTCTCTTCTGCCAGGCAACCAGCAATAGAACAAGGGGACACAGTCTCAAGTTGTGCTGAGGGAGGTCTAGGCTGGATGTTAGGAGGAAGTTCTTGACAGAGAGAGTGATTAGCATTGGAATGGGCTGCCCAGGGAGGTGAGGGAGTTGCCATGCCTGGAGGTGTTGAAGAAAAGCCTGGATGAGGCACTTAGTGCTGTGGTCTAGTTGATTTTCTAGGGCTGGATGCTAGGTTGGACTGGATGATCTTGGAGGTCTCTTCCAACCTGGTTGATTCTATGATGCTATGACTTATGAAGGGGATATCATGCCTGACTGAGCATTTTATAATGCAATGATGCTCAGTGGGGGTGGTAAGTCTTTACCTTTACTTCAGCAAGGCTAATGCCTACTGGTATATATATAAACACCTAACTGGGGAAGAAGCCAGTCAGGCTCTTCTCAGTGATGCCGAGGAGGCAATAGAGAGAAAGCAAAATGCAGGAAATCATATTTAACTGCAAGAAAACACTTCTTTATTGTGAGGGTATTGAACCATGTTACAGGTTGCCCACAGAGACTGTGTAGTTTCCATCCTTGGAGATATTAAGAAGCCAGCTGGACACAATCCTGAACACTCCCCCATAGATGATCCTGCTATGGCAGGAGGTTCAAGGTGTCTTTCTGTCTGTGATTCTGTAATGGTAGAGATGTACACCAGTTCAAACAGCTCCTGTTTCCAAATTTGGGTGGCCTGGAAGCTCTTAGAGGAAATACAAGACAAATAGCTGAATGAAATTTTTTCAGGCACAGTTATTTTTCCATAATTAATTTCATTATGGAAATATTTTCCCTAAACATGAAATAAGCTGTATACAATAAAATAAGGCATCTATGTTTTTTTCTTTAAAGCTGGACACAGGGCTTAAACATTTCTGTGCTTAAAAGTTTCCATGTTGTCATTGAGATAAATTAAGTTTCTAATTAAACACATGCTCACATACACACTCTTGGATGAGAATGCTATGCTTGATCAATAGCTCTAGGCTACATGGTAGCAGGCAGAATTACAGCAAATGGAACTGGATGAATGGATTTGCTTAATGACCACAATATGATTTATTTCAGTGGTGGTAAAGGGGGGAGGAAGACATCAAATGGCTAAAAATACTACCGGAGCAAATTAAGATATGATCTTACAGGAGATACATTCCCGAGAGATCCTGTGTGAGTAGAGTAGATCAGAGCTCAGATCAGTTTTAAAGAAGAGTATTTGATAAAAGTGTGTCAGCTAATCTGCATTCAGCTTGGTTTTCATTTATAATTGAGAAGGCTTTTTTATCATTTTTTAATGTAGATGCCTTAACCACAGACAATTACTGATTTAATCAGCTCATTTACACAGTGTCACAGGTTTAGCCATTTCAAGAGCCTTTGTCCAAGAATGTAAACAGATGAAAAATATATCTTTGACTAAAGCCTTGCAAAATTTTAGTTTTTATCCCTAACCACATCTGCTTATTATATGGCATTTTGTATTCAGGGCTAAAGCAACAGCCTCTGACAGACCTGCCAGTGAGACAACGTGGCGGTGTCTGCTGGTGGTGAGTCTAGGGCAGGCAGCTATATACTTGGCTCCATCACTGGCAGCCACACGTTTGTCTCTGTCACTTGAGATATGTTACTGACCCTCTGTCCAGTTACTTACCAGGCCACTGAAAAGGGCGCAGTATCACAGTATCACAGTATCACAGTATCACAGTCTCACAATATCACCAAGCTTGGAAGAGACCTCACAGATCATCAAGTCCAAGCCGTTACCACAGAGCTCAAGGCTACACCATGGCACCAAGTGCCACGTCCAATCCTGCCTTGAACAGCTCCAGGGATGGTGACTCCACCACCTCCCTGGGCAGCCCATTCCAGTAGCCAATGACTCTCTCAGTGAAGAACTTTCTCCTCACCTCAAGCCTAACTTTCCCCTGGCATAGCTTGAGGCTGTGTCCTCTTGTTGTGGTGCTGGCTGCCTAAGAGAAGAAAGTAACCTCCACCTGGCTACAACCACCCCTCAGGTAGTTGTAGACAGCAATGAGGTCTCCCCTGAGCCTCCTCTTCTCCAGGCTGAACAACCCCAGCTCCCTCAGCCTCTCCTCGTAGGGCTTGTGCTCGAGGCCTCTCACCAGCCTCGTTGCCCTTCTCTGGACACATTCAAGCATCTCAATGTCCCTCTTAATCTGGGGGGCCCAGAACTGGACAGAGCACTCAAGGTGTGGTCTAACCAGTGCAGAGTACAGAGGCAGAATGACCTCCCTGCTCCTGCTGGCCACACCATTCTTGATGCGGGCCAGGATGCCATTGGCTCTCTTGGCCACCTGGGCAAGCAGACCTGAGACACAGCGAGTGGAAGAGTCAGAGTCTGAGTTTTGACTTCGCCATAAGGAAAGTTTTGTGTTAAATGGCTTATGAGCTAAAAAGTGAGCCAAAATCAAAAGAGCTGGCAAAACATAAATGCGTGGCAGGAGAAGAAGTCTCTCAGCACCCCCCAAAAATATCCATGTACTCACACAGTAATTTTGGTTCTTGTTATTGGAAAGAGTTATTCGGTTTTTCCTTCTCTCTCCTTATTTTTCTGTGAAAAATGCAGAAATTGAATATAAATCAGAGTTTGACTTTTTCTATAATTGTGCTTTTTAAAGGAGATAATTAAATTTCTGCCTCTTTGGGAAAAGGGCAGCATGTTGGGGTAACAAATATTCATATCTCTAGGGCATTTGCCCTTTTTAGCCATGAATCACTGTTTCATAAGCTTGGAGCCTTGGCTAGAATCCATCTAGCCTAAAATACTTTCCAAACTTACAAATTAACTGACATCCGCTTTAGCAGCTCAACTTTATTACTAATTAACCTGTATGTGCCCCACTTTGTTATGCTGTAATACAGAAACTAACACAATCACTATTATCTAGATGCATATTAAATGTAGGTGCTACTCCTCCAGTACTGTACACAAGGCTGTACACAGGCTAAGGAGGTTAATGAAGAAGTCTTTGAAAGGCTGATGGTTGACTTAATCTCCCCATCAACCAACTCAAACCAAAGAGACAGCCTGCATTTAGTCGACAAAGGAAAGCTTAGTCACAAGCTGACTGATGCAACACAAGGCACTTTGTGGAGAAGAATTATGTCTTGTGATCTGAACTGGCAATTAAGGTTTTTATTCAACTTCTCAAGTTCTTTATAGCTTTTGAGATGGCATGAGGTGACACCAAGAGAGTTGCAACTGCACCACTACAACACAACCAGTGTTAACTCATCCCCAGGGCAGTGGGGCTGCGAGCTTGGGGCAGCACCTTCCCCAGGGGTCCAGGACATCATGCTGGCTCGGCTTGAAACATGTTGATAAAGCACAGCATAGTACGTCTTTGTCAACATGGCCATGCTCATCTTAAATGCTCAGAGCTATCATTAGCTATCCTTAAAGTATATTTTAAACAGTCAAGCGTCCTCAACTCAGCTGCATCTTTAACCCCAAAAGCTCACTAAGTCTCTTGGCTTTGTACTGTTAAGGACCCTGAGACATGTAACCCTCTGAATGCTTTGAGACTGTGCTTAGCTTATTTAAGCCAGCTGAAACTGAGACACTGAGTAGTCCTCTCTAATCTGTTTAGATGTATCCTTAGAAGATGCTTCTAGGTTGTGTTTGTGTTCTGTTCGCAGCATCAGCTCCTCTGTGGATTAGCCTTTATCATAGACTCTGACTAGTAAGAGGTTCAGAGGTTTGAATCTATCTCTTCTTCATGGTCTTGTGGACATTTTCCTATTAATTGCTGCGCTTCATAATTTAACCTTTGGTCTTTATGACACTCTTTATTCTTTATGCCATCTATTGAAATAGTTCCATATGGTGTGGGCCAGGGACAAAAGTATTTTCCCTGCCTTGTTGTAAGAGTGTTAGCCTAAGAAGTCCAAGTTCTTGAAAAGGCAACAAAATTACAAGCCTTTTAAATTTAGGTATGCATTGTAGCAGGGAGGCAATAGTTTACCAGGCAAGCACCCCAGCAGCTAACCTACATAGTCCTGTTTATGCTTGCTCATCCTCTTTTTTCTAGTCTATTGAATATCAAATGATAGTATTATATTTAATATCAAAGTGGAACAATCACAATAGGAGGGCATGAGAGCATCTGTTCTCACATAAGCCTATAATAAACTGATTCAAACTTTCACCTGGAAAGTGAGAAAAGTGGGTTCCTAGCCCTTTAGAGAAAGGAACTGAATCTGGGAACATTAAACTTGCATGTATGACAGCTGTTTTATGGTGGGTTTCTTTATGAAATGTGACAGTAACACACAGTTCTTATAAAAGACTGAATGGGTTTGGTAATAAAGAACCAAGGAAAGTGTGTGTGCCCTGTCACACAAAGAAAGCAGATGTTGGCCATACATTAAATTACAACTCCAGCATAGGCATATTCTGTATCTTTTTTTTATTTGCCATAAATCTTCAAACTCCATAAAGCAAAATCTTTCTCACAGAAACAAACCTTGCATTAACTAGTTTAGTGCAGACCAACAGAAAAGCAAACGTTGGTGCAAACCAACTGATTTCCAGAGCCCAATGTCTTGTGTGGAAAAGTATCTGGAACCAATTGTTTCAGAGAATGAGGCAAGGAAACCTCCAATAAGGAGTTCTACAGGAAAAGGTAGAGTCTTCTCTTCAAATCATACCAATAATTGTGCTGTTTCCACCCAATTTCATTTTTACTGCTTTTCCCTTCTCTATGTCTAAGGAGAAAAGGTCAACAGAAGTGCTTGATGTATACTCTTTATCATTTGCTATTTTGTTGGGGTTTATTACTTCTCCTATAATTTGTGTCTGCTCAACGATTAATGCTCTACAGGCATCTTTCCCAAGGGAACAATAGAAATGGATTTTTCAATTTAAAGAATCAAACAAAACCAAATCTTCCTCTGTGAGGACAGTTTTGAAAGTATATGGTTCTACGATTCTATACATAACTAATTCAAAGTAAATGAAGTTTAAGAAGTCATTTTCTCAGCTACACTTCTATGACTAGAAAGCCTTCAGTACACACAAGCAGCCACATGTGTGTATATATAAATATGTACTTCAACAAATAAGGTTCTCTTCATTAGAATTCTTTTTTAATACAGCTGAAATTGTAAGGCATTATGTGTTCTCAATGTGTTCTCTCAATGCATTGCCCTTTTCTTCTAAGCTCTGCATTTCCTCAGTCCAAAATAACCCTGATTTGCCTCTGGGCATACTCCAAACCAAAAGCTTTCCAGGTGTCAGTGTGGCAGGAATTCAATTTGATGGGAGGGATTGGACTCTCCTGCCCCTAACCAATGCCCTTCTTTGTCTAACAAGATTAGCACGACAGTAATGACCAGTAAATTTCTCACAGGGGGTNACCAACCCCCACCTGGCTACAACCTCCCTTCAGGTAGTTGTAGACAGCAATGAGGTCTGCCCTGAGCCTCCTCTTCTCCAGGCTAAACAACGCCCTCCCCCTTCCACTCTAGTTTAAAGCCCTCTCAACAAGCCCAGCCAGCTCATGTGCCAGGGTCCTTCTCCCCCTCTGAGTCAGTTGTACCCCATCTGTTGCTTCAAGACCCGAGGCTACATAAAGTTCCCCAAGATCAAAGAATCCAAATTTTTGTTGGAGGCACCAACCCCTGAGCCACTTGTTAATGAAAATGCTTTCCTATTCCTCTCGGCATTTGAACCTGTGACCAAGGGTAAAGATGAAAAGACTACTTGTGCTCCTGCCCCCTCAACTGCTTTATATATTTATTATAAACAGTTTAAGGATAAACTGAGTTTGCTGTTTTGTCTATAATCCCTTCATTGTTAAATATGAATAGTAATATTTACCCCTGAGCCCATATCCGAAACAAACAATAGCAACACAATAATATTCTGGATTTGTGACTGGATTTGTTTTTTCATTTTTTTAAACTGTAATATAGAGATGCTCCCTACCTCTTCCCACCTGTATTTCCATAGTTTCAACTTCCTTTTTTTCTCCTGGAGCAGTAAGTGCTCATCTGCTTCTGGTGAAAAGTATACACTGATAAAGAGGGTGCTTACAAGATACAGATCAAGTGTTAACTCTCTTGGTTTGATTTTTAATTTCTTTTCCTTTTTTGAGTATATCATATCCTCCTTCTAGAGAAACTGATGTGTTACAGTCTAGACAAATGGTCAGTGTGGTGGGTGGGGAGCTGGTCAATAGCCTTCAGGCAGAGTGTGATGGTCCTATTCTAACTGGCAAACTTCCATAAGCAGGGTCCAGCGCTGCCTAGTATCTTTGTGAGCGATCTAGATAATGAGGTCAAGGGTGCTCTGATGAAGTTTGCTGGTGATACCAAACTTAGTGGGGAAGTAGATCCTTCAGAAGGGAAAGCCACCCTTCAGGAAGACCAGAATAGGCTGTAAGAGTGGACTAAAGAAAACATTATGAAGTTCAACAGAGAAAACTGTAAGGTTTTGCACCTGAGAAAACGTCATCTGGGCGCACAGCACAGGATCAGATATACCCATCTGGGGAACAATTCCATGGAAATGGATGTGGGGGTCATCACAGAATCAACCAGGTTGGGAGAGACCTCCAAGATTATCCAGCTCAACCTAGCACCCAGCCCTATCCAGTCATCTAGACCATGGCACTAAGTGCCTCATCCAAAAAGGGGGAAAAGAGAAGGACATCCTATAGATAGTTATTGGTTCTGTCAACTATATCTGAGTCTCTGGGAAATTTAAATTAGAACCAAGACACAAGTGAATAAGGAACAAACCCCAGATTTTCTCTTTTCCTCTTTTCCTAATGGGAAACAAATATTGCTATGCAAGTGAATAAGGAACAAAATCCAGATGTTCTCTTTTTCCTCTTTTCCTAATGGAAAACAAATATTGCTATGCAAGTGAATAAGGAACAAAATCCAGATTTTCTCTTTTAATAATGGAAAAAAAATATTGCTATACAAGTGAATAAGGAACAACCCCCAGATTTTATCTTTTTCCTTTTTCCTAATGGAAAAAAATACTGCTATGCAAGTAAGTAAGGGACAAACCCCAGATTTTCTCTTTTAATAATGGAAGAAGAATATTGCTATGCAAGTGAATAAGGAACAAACCCCAGATTTTCTCTTTTTCCTCTTTTCCTAATGGAAAAAATATTGCTATGCAAGTAAATAAGAGACAAAATCCAGATTTTCTCTTTTAATAATGGAAAAAAAATATTGCTATACAAGTGAATAAGGAACAACCCCCAGATTTTCTCTTTTTCCTCTTTTCCTAATGGAAAAAATATTGCTATGCAAGAGAATAAGGAACAAAACCCAGAATTTCTCTTTTCCTTATGGGAAAAAAATATTGCTGTGCAAGAGAATAAGGAACAAAACCCAGATTTTCTCTTTCCCTCATGGAAAAACAAACATTGCTATGCAAGAGAATAAGGAACAAACCCCAGATTTTATCTTTTTCCTTTTTCCTAACGGAACAAATATTGGTATGCAAGTGAATAAGGGACAAAATCCAGATTTTCTCTTTTAATAATGGAAAAAAAATATTGCTATGCAAGTGAATAAGGAACAAACCCCAGATTTTCTCTTTTTCCTCTTTTCCTAATGGAAAAAATATTGCTATGCAAGTAAATAAGAGACAAAATCCAGATTTTCTCTTTTAATAATGGAAAAAAAATATTGCTATACAAGTGAATAAGGAACAACCCCCAGATTTTCTCTTTTTCCTCTTTTCCTAATGGAAAAAATATTGCTATGCAAGAGAATAAGGAACAAAACCCAGAATTTCTCTTTTCCTTATGGGAAAAAAATATTGCTGTGCAAGAGAATAAGGAACAAAACCCAGATTTTCTCTTTCCCTCATGGAAAAACAAACATTGCTATGCAAGAGAATAAGGAACAAACCCCAGATTTTATCTTTTTCCTTTTTCCTAACGGAACAAATATTGGTATGCAAGTGAATAAGGAACAAAATCCAGATTTTCTCTTTTAATAATGGAAAAAAAAAAATATTGCTATACAAGTGAATAAGGAACAAACCCCAGATTTTCTCTTTAAATAAATCCCTAGCGATGAATAGTTGTCTTTTAGTAGCGCTAATTTAATATTCAGTGCGCTCTGAATCTCTCACCATGCAATGTTGTCATTTAAAGGTGTAGCAACATACCAGCCCTTTCCCTCATGTTGACTCACTACTGGACTTCTTACTACATTGCTGGAAAACAGAGGCAATAATGGCATCTGCCACAGGTTTGGTTTTTTGGGTTTTTTTTTTTGGTGGATTTAAGGAAATGAAAACACAAAAAAAGAAAAGACAACTGCCTGCTGGAGTCTGAAAGAGCTCTTTTCATATATTCCCATGGGCTTCATATCTGTGTAGACCAAGGCAGACTGAGAAATGTGTTGTATTATAAGTTAATGATCTGTTAAAATGAAGAAAAAAAATATTACAAAAATATCAACAGTCATAAATCTGAAGATTCTCCCCTCCCCCCCCCCCCCCCCCCCCCTACTATTTGAATGTTATTTCCTTCAAGAAGGCTGCATTCTTTGGGCATTTGGGTACTGGAAACAGTTCCATAACAAAAATATTTTTACATCTGCACTTCTACATTATCTTTTCTTTTAAAGATTTATGTGTATGTTTTAGGCTTCAGTTTTACAGTTTCCTCTGTTCACCGTCCCTGGAGGTGTTCAAGAAAAGCCTGGATGAGGCATTTAGTGCCATGGTCTAGATGACTGGATAGGGCTGGGGGCTAGGTTGGACTGGATGATCTTGGAGGTCTCTTCCAACCTGGTTGATTACAAACAAAACATGTAATGATAAATTAGAGGAATCATACAGTTTTAACATAAATAAATATGTACAGTATGAGAATTTCCAATTGTCTACAGGAAGAGCAAGCAGATGGCTCATTGTACTGTTATCTTGATACTTTCAGAATAGCTAGCTTGTACTACAGTATCTCTTCATCTCCAGAATTTCTCTTCCAAGATTATGTATAGGCTCTCTCTTAGTTGTACTATTTTAATTCATCACCAGATATTTTGCAAACTCTTGGTTTTATCACTTGATGACAGAAGGGATTTTTTTTTCTTTGACATTTATTGCTTTTTAAACTGTATTTCTGGTCAGGTGCCAGATTCCTCCCAAAATACTGTAAATAAATCTGAGTAATACAAATTAGGATTTATGAAGCATAATGGCTGGATGCTGTAGCTGTGAAGAGATGCTTTATCATATTGTCCAGCATTATGTGGAGAAACTTGTAAGACTTGCTTTCCTGCTTTATTTTACTACAGTCCTTAAAGGCTTTAAAACAATTTGCTCTGAGACTTGAAAACAATTATAGTAACCAATCTGACACACACACACACAATGTGAATGAAATGCTCTATTATATACAGACATTTTAACACTGATATATTCTACACACATAAAATAAAGGCACTTTGAAATAAAACTCTTATCTCCCTCACCTCACTTATCTGTTAATTAAATATAAACCCATGCAATAATAAAAAAAAATAATCTGTATGTATAGGATTAAGAAACATAAAAGAAAGGGTTGTTATCTTTTTTGCATGCTTATCTGTAAGACTCAGTAATGCTCCTATCTGCAAGAATAGGAACTCTCTCTATATGTGTATGTTCTATATAATTTATATATACAAATATCTCTCCCTTCAGACTCCAAAGGATTAAAAACACAGCCTAGGGACCATTCCTGTGTTCATGCTTTCTGAAATCAGATATTCTTTTTAAAATGGAAACCCCACATTTCTTCCTTCACGAGCGCTGCTGCTTCATGGGACCGTGAAATCAATCCTGCCACACCTTTGGCTAACTTTGGATTCAAAATGAAACACTGCCTCTCCCTCTAATATCCTCATTCTCTTTCAATCATTATTGCACAATGTGGATTTATTGTTATTATTATTAATTTATGGTAGATTAAATTCGCTGGCAAACAAAGTTTGAAAACTTGGTGGCTAAGCTAAAAACCATCACTCATTTGCATCATATTCCCTATGTATTTTGTATAGT
This sequence comes from Tricholaema leucomelas, assembly GCA_013400475.1. Lineage (NCBI taxonomy): Eukaryota > Metazoa > Chordata > Aves > Piciformes > Lybiidae > Tricholaema lacrymosa > Tricholaema leucomelas. Next base: position 68,705 of record WAAF01005027.1, on the reverse strand, counting down.
GATACATTTGCATAGTTAGAATCATAGAATCAACCAGGTTGATTTTGCATTGAAGAGCACAAACTTTAGGCCTGAAAAGAAAACATGTGCCTAGTTCAAAAGCAAAAGCAGTGCTGGGAGGCAGGGATGGGAGGGGAAGGAAGTAGGTGGGGGGAGACACAATCAATATGAAATCAATTCCTCCCCCCCCTCTCAAGATGTGTAAACTCCCATGCATTGTGTGGGACTAGTTAACCTCTGAGCTTTATGTGCTGCAGTTGAAGACAAATTATATCAACCTGGGCTATAATGAGTTATGATGTAACCAACGCAGGAATTTAGACTTCCCTCACTGCTGCCCTAGGGAAGAATAAAGGACTGCTTGTTCTCCCTGCTGTAGCACCACTTTTCATACAGTTAGAAGCTGTGTGTCACATTTCAGAGGTGATGTAGGCATGCAGGGTTCCCAGATTTCTTAATCTGCCCTGCATTCTGATATTCTAATGATTTTCCAGTGAATCCAAATGTTCCATAAAAAAATCCAAGAGGAATGGCCCATTTGACAGAAACAGCATCAGGGGACATTTCCAGAGTGCCTGTTTGTTGTGGAGACAGGGAATTAACATGGCCGAGTCAGGATATATATAAAAATAGAATGATTATGTTTTCCTGGAACCCTGCCCCCAAAACTATACACAAAAATTAGTTTAGTTTATTAGCAGACTCAGTTCGATCAGGAATATATTACAAAGGATATTACAGATAAATTTGGCTATTTGGGAAGTCAGGAAAAGGAAGAGGCTAAGCTATAAACGTGGCTTTACCCCACTATCAATTAGGCTGAGCAGAAGACTAAGGGGAAAACTACTCATGGATGTGGGATAGGCACTTGACAAAGATTCCTTGTTGGATTCTTTCTGCAGGAGCAGCTTGCAACATTACCAGCAATGTCCAATAACAGAGATCCACGCCACAGAAGTCTGAGACGAGTCACAGAGCCACTAAACTCAGAAATGTCTCGAGCACTTCTTCCCGAGTGGGATAGTCATGGGACGATGCTGGTCTCACAATGGCAGGGGAAGAGGCCAAAACTGCTAGGATCCTGTGATGGTTTGGGTATCCTCCACCACCTCACACTTTAGAAATCACCCAGACTAGACTCAGCCAGCTCTGGAAATTTGAGTGAAGCTTATATTTGCAGCTGGCACAATTTACAAGCAGATATTTACAGTATATACAGTTATAGACAGAAATATACAAGGTAAAAAGGTAATACAGAAACACAATTCCCCTCCCAGAAACCTGAGTCCCCAGGAGGGGCTCTCAACCACCCCTTCACCTTCCCCCTACCCCTCTCAACCTTAGCCCAGTCCCAAGGAAGAATGGAGGCTCAGCCAGAGGGATTAAGAAGCAAAGGTGAAATCAGCCAAAGCAAATGGAGGGTGAGGTTAGAAAGCAAGATGGAGTTCAGCCAGCAGCCCGAGCTCTCCAGCAGGCAAAGAGCTGAGAGAACAGCCCAAAGCGAAGTGCAGAGCAAAGTGACTTTATCTAATGTTTTGCTTTTCCTTTCTACACATCTCAGCAAGGCTGTGAGGGAAGTACACCTCACCATTGTTTGTATTTCTCAGCCTGTGATCTTGTTCTTCTCACCAAAACATTCTAGCTAGCTTCAAACTAGCACAGATCCTCTGTCCAAGAGGCAGCCAGCAATTAACTACTGATAGGGTCTGAGAGAGGGCAGTCCAGGCGCTGCTGTTTTTCTATGTCTCAAAGGACCTGAGGCTTGCAAATCTGCCTGTTTGCACAAAGGGTGCAAAAGAGTGAGGAGAGCTGTCCAAAGCAGGGACGGTCCAGTCACAGAGGGAACTTGTCCTTTGCAGTGGCAGAGGACTCTCCAGGTGGGAACTGGATGCAGGAAGCATCCCAAGGCAGGAAGAACCCCAAGGTGGGAAGCCTTGATATATTTATGCCTTTTCCTAGACAAAGTGTCCATTTATCATTGCTAGATGTGAAAACACAGCCAATCACTAGCCCAATTTCAGCACAGGCATCTGCATGCCATAAGAACCCTTTGCTACCCCCATTCAAGCCTGCAGGGCAGAGAGGGAAACAGGTTTTCATGCCTTTCCTCTCCCATTCAAACCACAGAGTAAGAGGAATTTGGGGTATCCAGGACACTGTTTCATGGGATGGGAAAAGAAGCAAATGTTTTCCACCCACAGCTAATGCTGAAGAACTACTATTACTCCCTCCCTAAACACAAGCTCAAGGCCATAACTGCATACGCCCATCTTCTGCCTCCATAAATGTGACAGCAGCATGTAATCATTCACATTCTATCTTGTTGACACAGCTGATGTCAACTGTACAGAAAGCAAGTTGTCTCTTCACCAAATCTGTGGATACATCAGTGCCTTGAAGAAAGCCTGAAAGAAGTTGCCACTTTCATGATGGCAATTGGAATTGCCTGTCATCTGAGCGTCCTGGAAATCTGTGGTGATACACTGAAGCAGCCACACATAGTAAATTCCTGTCAATGTGGTACAAGTATATTTATTAGAAAGGATATTCTCTTTTTATTAGAAATTGTATTCCCAGTTGAAGCTTTATATGTAAGCTAAACTTGGAATTCAGTCCCTTTATCTTACACAGGACATACAGAATCTCTCTGTGCTGGTTTGAGGCTAATTGGAATATTTTACTGAGAGAAATGAAATCCTTAGCTGTGAGAAGAAAGAAAAAAACAACAGTACCCTTTAGTTCCTCTGCTGAGAAATGCAACTAGTCAAAATATAGATAAGATACTCACTTCTCACACACTTCTCCGTTAGCTCTCAGTTCTGTTCCTTCTCTCTGGTGGTCTGTGTTTGGTTGAATTTGCCTTAAATCTTATCCAACCTAAGCCTTTATTTCCCCTAACTTTCTTGTCAGCTTTTTGACATCTCACCTCGGATCTCTCCAGATTTATCATGTGAGATATACAGGAATTGATGTGGTTATTCCTGAAGGGAGGGACAGAGGTGGGAGGAGGTTTGGGTTGGGAACCTCCTGTCAATCTGATTGTTTTGGGGAAGAATTTTGTGTTTCTGCATTACTTTCAACTTGTGTATAACTGTAAATATTTGTGTATATTGTGTGTATATATATCTGCTTGTANATATATTGTCAATACCTGCTTGTATATTGTGCTAAGCTGTGAATATAAAGCTTCATTCCTTAACTTCCAGCTGGCTGAGTCTAGTCTGGGTGAGCTCATAAGAATGTGTGTGTGGGGGGGGAGGGTAGCTCCCAAACCATCACAATAACTGATATCAAATATTTTTTTATTTTAAATTAATTCAGAAGTCTATCTTTAAAAAATGCTTTGTGTGTGTGTGTGTAATTATGCTGTTTTTAATATGTAGGATAATTCTAGGGCTTGATCCAGTTAGGTTTGTGCCACTGATGTGGAAGAATGCGTAGTACACGTCTGACTTCTGTAGAGAGTGAGAAAAATGGATATTCTGATTAATGGGTTGCAGAATAATTGAGAAAATATAAAGTGCAATGGATAAAAGTGGCCTTAAAAAGAAAGCCATGGGTGGAAGAATTTCCCAGACAGAATATTAAGGAAGAAGGAGGGGTGGTGGTGGTTACAAATTAAATAATTTAATGGCATTAGTATCATAAAGGGGAATTACTGCTAATCTGTTGAACCAGAACAAGGTTTATCTGTGAGACTAAACAATTCTTTTTGAATATAGCCGTGGCCAGGATGTTAGTTCTGTGAGAATGACTGCTTTAATACTCTTGTCAATGTATGCAGTATAATAGCTATTGCGTCTTTCACCTTCTAGTGCACAGCTGTACTAAACTCTAAAGCAAAGCCCTTAACTCCTCTCCCTTTGCAATCTCACTGAGACCTGCTATTCATAGAATCAGACCAGCCTGGGTCAGAAGGGACCTCAAATGACCTCTGGTTCAACCTATGGTGGGAAAGGGAGCTTAAGTGATACCATCTAGCCCCCTGTCCAATCACATCTTGAAAGCCTCCACTGGTGAGGACTCCGCCACATCCCTGGAGAGATTGGTCCAGTAATTGACCATTCCCACTGTAAAACTTCTTTTTCCCCTTATATCAAGATGTGTACTTATTTAAGACTTATATTAAGACCCAAACCTGAAATGGTTTGGGTTTTTTTTTTGGTATTTTGGAGGCTTTGTGGGGTGTTTTGTTGTTTGTTTTTTGTTGGTTGGGTGTTTTTTTTTTGAGTGAAAGGCTGCATGGATATAGCTGTGGACTAGGTCCTGCTTAAGGTCAAGAAAACAAAGCTGACCCTTACTCACAGGAATCCTTGTCCACAGTGCAGGTAACTTGGGACAATCCTGAGGCTACTTACTGTGCTAGTTTGAAGCTAGCTAGAATGTTTTTGTGAGAAGGATTAGATCACAGGCTGTAAAAGAGAAACAAATGGTGATGTCTACTTCACTCATGGGCTTGCTGAGATGTATAAGAACAAGAGTATAAACACAGATAAGGTATGCGCACTTGGGGCGCTGCCTGAGCTCTGGGCATTTCTCTCTCTAACCTCACCCTCTGTCCCTATGATTAATCCACTTTGCTTCCTAACCCACCTGACTGACCCTCTGTTCTTCCTTGGGCACAAGACAATGTCTGGGATAAGGTAGAGAGGGGTGGGAGAAGGTGGAAGGGCGGTTGGGAGCCCCTCCTGGGGACTCAGGTTTCTGGGAGGGCTGTTGTGTTTCTGTGTTACCTTTTACCTTGTATATTTCTGTCTATCACTGTATGTACTGTAAATATCTGCTTGTACATTGTGCTAGCTGTAAATATAAGCTTCATTCAAATTTCCAGAGCCGGCTGAGTCTAGTCTGGGTGATTTCCAAAGAGTGGGAGGGTGGGAAACACCCAAAACACCACACTTCTATAGGGCGCTATCCTACTTGTTCCACAGTAGGAGTTCTAAAAACACTGAACTAAGTAGAGAAGTCATTTAAATTATGAGGAACAGTGAAACTGAGGAGTGTCTTGAGACTTTAAACCCTGGGCAAAGAAGCAGCATTCCATTCACTGCAACTGCACTATGTGTCTTGATTACCAGTCCTGAAGTACAGGGAAAGATTGTTAGTATACGACATGTGTAGTATAAATCTAAAATGTGTATCTCACTGAAAGGTAAAGAAAAGAATGAGATGAAAGGAAAGATTGAGAGGAAGTTTTATTATAGACAGAAAAATAATATGTAGATGGTCCCTGAGGCAATGCAGATGGGGTGAAGAGGGCTCTGCTACCAGCTTTCTACATTAGTTGTAGAGGTCAGTTCTGAAAGGTAGGAGTCAGGCACAGAGGAGTTTTTTCCCTGTGAAGGCACACTGTCAAGACATCTTAGAAGATTGATGGCTGGGTCACTCTTGGGGGGAGCATGGGGTTGTACTATTTTTACTTCTTTTTTATTCCCTGAAAATTTAACCTCTTCCTTTGAGAGAATAAAAATTTCTTTTCTTCATTTCTACATTTCACCTTAGTTCGCAGGTGACAAATCTATAATGTTCTTTGGGAGGCAGGAGGGGGTAATATTCATCTGAAGTGATGCGTTGCATCACAAGCACTGCTCTTGGCAGAAGCTTCCCCTTCAAACTGTGAAAATTTAGGGAGCTATAGGAACAAATGCCATGATATGGGAGAAATTCTCCCCAGGCAGGCACCACCCAACAGCTTACTTGCAAAAAAACGGAGGAGAGAGGTGGCAATCCATGTGCTGAGTCTTTCCAAACTGCTACAGCTGATCACTGCAGATTTCCTTTGGTGCAAAAGATGTAAGTGACAAGCAGGAGCCGAACATTGCTTTGTTATCCTGCTTCTTCTCTGACAAACGCAGATCAGCAGTACGTGTGAAAGGAACCTCAGACTCTATGAAACACAAGAGAACTCAGCATATGATGTATAGATTTTTGGGGTTTTTTTTCCTGGTTTCATGAGGCTGCTGGGATATGAACGTGCCATTTGGGGGCAAGCTAATTGCCTGTTCAGCAACTAAAAGCAAGATACCTTTGTTCTGTGAGTTACAATTCCCTGAAGTACACTGCAAAAGCAAAGCAGTAATTACAATGCAGCATGTCTTTAAAGAGCACCACTACACATCTCAGGAAGAAAAGGATAACTTAGGCATTGCCCTGGTTTAAGTAAAAGATTTAAAATAGTTTCAGCATGATTATATATGGTTTATGAATATAATTTGTGTTCATGCAGGTTTTTTATGTTAAAACTATGTTTGAAGCCTACTATTTTCAGACTGTTACCAGACCAGGTTATAAAATATTTTGTATTACTGGCAACAGTCCAATAATCTAAACCAGATTATTATTTCCCCCTCCACCAATCTCCAGCAAATAGATATTGTTACCCCAGAATGGAATGATTTCTGGATGAGTTGACGAGTATAAATTGCAAAGGCTGAAGGGAAGCACTAACAGTGCTGAAAAAAAGGGTGGTGACAAATGGAGGCGCAAGCAGACAGAGGAAAGCAGGTAGCAAGCACGAAGGAATATGTATAAATTCAATATAATTCTGACACCCACAGTATCACAGTATCACCCCAAACAGTGAGCATGGTTGCAACATTCTGGAAACCATAGTATCATAGTATCACAGTATCATCAGGGTCGGAAGAGACCTCACAGGTCATCAAGTCCAACCCTTCACCACAGAGCTCAAGGCTAGACCATGGCACCAAGTGCCACGTCCAATCCTGCCTTGAACAGCTCCAGGGACGGCGACTCCACCACCTCCCTGGGCAGCCCATTCCAGTGTCCAATGACTCTCTCAGTGAAGAACTTTCTCCTCACCTCAAGCCTAAACTTCCCCCGGCGCAGCCTGAGGCTGTGTCCTCTCGTTCTGGCGCTGGCCACCTGAGAGAAGAGAGCAACCTCCCCCTGGCCACAACCACCCCTCAGGTAGTTGTAGACAGCAATAAGGTCTCCCCTGAGCCTCCTCTTCTCCAGGCTAAACAATCCCAGCTCCCTCAGCCTCTCCTCGTAGGGCTGTGCTCGAGGCCTCTCACCAGCCTCGTCGCCCTTCTCTGGACACGCTCAAGCATCTCAATGTCCCTTCTAAACTGGGGGGCCCAGAACTGAACACAGTACTCAAGGTGTGGTCTAACCAGTGCAGAGTACAGGGGCAGAATGACCTCCCTGCTCCTGCTGGCCACACCATTCCTGATGCAGGCCAGGATGCCATTGGCTCTCTTGGCCACCTGGGCACACTGCTGGCTCATGTTCAGGCGGGTATCAATCAGCACCCCCAGATCCCTCTCTGTCTGGCTGCTTTCCAGCCACTCCGACCCCAGCCTGTATCTCTGCATGGGGTTGTTGTGGCCAAAGTGCAGCACTCAGCACTTGGAGCTATTGAATGCCATCCCCTTGGACTCTGCCCATCTGTCCAGGTGGTCAAGGTCCCCCTGCAGAGCCCTTCTGCTCTCCAACCCAGCCACATCAGCCCCCAGCTTGGTATCATCTGCAAACTTGCTGATGACTGACTCAATGCCTACGTCCAGATCATCTATGAAGATATTAAAGAGGATGGGGCCCAGCACTGACCCTTGAGGGACACCACTAGTGACCGGCCGCCAACTGGATGTGACACCATTCACCACCACTCTCTGGGCTCAGCCCTCCAGCCAGTTCCTCACCCAGCACAGAGTGCTGTCATCCAAGCCATGGGCTGACATACACACTTGAAAATCATGAAATGAATGAAATCATACACACTTCAGAGTACTACTTCATAAACGGGAACAGATAATTTCTTGGATGCTATTTGCAAATCACACTTTCATTAAAAGGCAAAAACAGATACATAACAGAGACAGGCGAAATCCACAGGCTCCAGCCTTACATTTGTTTATATTGGTTACACCGTTCTCTAAGGTCATTCCAGCCTTCCACTTTATCTCCACTCAGCACTCACTGAGCTCGTGCACTCTCACCCTTCCATGGCTTATGGTCCAGTGTACCATAGTCAGACGTTTCTATAGAATCACTACATTTAATATTACTATTCCCAACAGGGAATAGATAATTTCTCGGATGCTCTTCGCAAACCACACTGTCATTAAAAAGTCAAGGAAAGGTGAACATATGTTTTAATAAGTAGTTCATTATTATGGAATCCTAACATCAATAAGCTGTTAACAATCACTTATCAACAACTATAAGCATGCTATAGTTATTTATTGAACTCTAGTTATTTATTAACTGTTGACAAAAGGAACTTTTTCTATACAGTATAAAATTGCAGAAGGAAGCTGTAAAGAAAGAAGGGAAGCTAACTTGTTATACTGTGTAGCATTACAGATTCTATGCTCTTTCCTAATAACTGTAATTTTCTCATGTCTCTATGGCATATATTTTGTGTCTTTTTCATTAAAAAATCCAACACAAGGCAGATAATCTTTAGCCACATAACACATTGTTAGAAGAATCATAAGGAAGTAGGATAAAGGAGCAAGCTTAATAAATGCTGCAAAGCATAGTACTGCTCCTGAATGTTTGTCTTGGATTTCATATAGTGTATGAGAAGCTGACGCATCCTGTAGGTGCTAGTTTATTTTTTAATGAAAGGTTACAGTGCTCTGGCCCTGTAGTTTATTCAGTTTTACACTAGTGATGTAAATATTTGTTAAATATTTAGCTCACTACGTTTTGTGCAACTCTTGCGCTCAAGTTTGCGCCGTTCACGTCATACTGAAAACAGGAATGCTATTCCTGAATCACACCTGTCTGTGGAGAGAAAAACTGTCAGCTCCTTCACTCCCAGCCCTTCAGCTTGCATCAGGCAAAGGAAGAAACAAAAAACCAAAGCAACCCTGACTGCCAGTCAGACATGAATTTGCTGGAAAAATATTCCTTTGTTAAGAAGTGCTTGTCCAAGATGATTAGGCAAATGCGGGAATCAATAGGGCAAACACAGTCTTGTTTTGTAGTTTACTTAGCCCTGGATTTGGGGCGGGGGGGGGGATCTGTATAATTTACCTTTGTTTTGTTTAACAATGTTTTGGGGGCTGTTTGGTTTTGGGGGGATTGTTTTGCCTCGTTGCTCGCTTTTGTAAATCGTCCATTGAAGATGAGTTTTATGAAGACAAACAAAAAAAGTACATCAGATCAGCAGTCTGATACGTTCAGATCACACATTCAGTAACAAGATACTGTGTGCACAGTCTGAATGTCTGAAGTTCACTAAGATTTTATTCCAAGAGATGTTCATGGCAGCAGAACGTGCCCCAGTCAAAAAGTTATTTTGGGGACAAAGCCTCTGCTAATGGAATTAAGAATTGCTAGATTTGATAAAAGGTGTCAGCAACTACAATCAAAAGTCACTGAGACTAGAGAAAAGCATCCAGATCCCATCAAAATTACAGCATTTTGGTTTTATTTCCCCTAATGACTTTTGACATAAATCTTACTAAGCTTATTAAGGGCTGTTGTGGTAGGCCTGAATAGGCCAATATAGGCTTATACATGTTCTGTCTTGCCCAGACATGCTCTTCTGCTCTCCTTCTCTCTGTTTTGGGGAGAAGCAGCCATGTTCCTAGACACTGAGTCTAGAAACTCTGTCTTGCCCAGACTTGTTCTACTCCTGTTTGAATCCTGTGGTAAACACACACTTGGCTTGTGCCTGCCTCATGCAGGGCCTATGTTTTCCCAAATTTGGATGAAGCAAGCCTGTGGTTTCACCTAATATGGTTAAGCACAGCTAACTGAGCCATTCTGATTGGCTAATTTGTGTCCAAAGGCCCATTCGGTCTCAAGCTGCATTGATAAAAGAGATGAGCAGGTAGCACAATGTACTCTGCTGTTGTATTTGTGCTTGCTTGCCTGCAGCTGCTGCCATTGTTCCTTCCTTATTGTGCTCTCTGCTTCTGGCAGTGTTACTGCTTTATTGCATTCTGATGTTGCCTTCTGCAGCATTATGCTATGCTAAGCTGTAAGTTAGTTCAGCTCCATAATAATGAGCCCTGATGCTTTGGGCCTGAACTGCCTGGACCTGAACTGCCTGGAAACAGCCTGCTTTGTGTTTACCAGAAACAGCCTGCATAGCCAGAGTGACATCTCTGCCAAGACTGTACATCTGCAAAGACATGCTGCCTACACCTGCCAAGACGAGTTGCTCTGGAAGGGACACAGATCACCCAGACAAACCAGGACCAGGTCAGAGACAGTCTGCTTTTCCTCAGCATCCCTGTAAAGCCTGAGAAGAACTACAAGCCTTATTGGCTGACAAGATATCATCAGAATTCCCTGAAGATGTTTGGGTACTGTCTGAAGCTGTAGCTAGCTCCATAAGTCAGGAGCTAATTTTGTGAATAAATGCTCCAAGTCCCTTTAGCAAAACTGTAATTGAATCTAATTGAATCTTAGCCTTCTGCCATAAGCAGAAAGGAGCTTCCCGAGTCCATCTAGTGGGCAAGCAGTATACCTGACGACAAGAACCTTCTCTTCTAGTTCAGTTAAGTTTAATGTTTATATTTTAACCAGCTATATCTTAAACGTTCTAGATCCTATTCTAGCATCTATGTGATGTTTCCAGAACACAAGAACCTTCTCTTCCAGTTCAGTTAAGTTTAATGTTTATATTTTAACCAGCTATATCTTAAACGTTCTAGATCCTATTCTAGCATCTATGTGATGTTTCCAGAACACAAGAACCTTCTCTTCCAGTTCAGTTAAGTTTAATGTTTATATTTTAACCAGCTATATCTTAAACGTTCTAGATCCTATTCTAGCATCTATGTGATGTTTCCAGAACACAAGAACCTTCTCTTCCAGTTCAGTTAAGTTCAATGTTTATATTTAACCAGTCATATCTTAAACGTTCTAGATCCTATTCTAACATCTATATAATGTGTCCAGAAATGTTGCAAAAGAACCTAATTATTATTAAAAATAGTGATCAAGGGGGAAAGACTTCTCAATATTGAAAACTAATAAACAATATTAGGTTATTCTTGCCCTGTACTCAGCACTGGTAAGGCCACACCTTGAGTACTGTGTCCAGTTCTGGACACAGTTCCTCAATTGAAGAAAGATGTTGAGATACTGGAACATGACCAGAGAAGGGCGACAAAGCTGGTGAGACGCCTGGAACGCAGCCCTGTGAGGAGAGGCTGAGGGAGCTGGGGTTATAGCCTGGAGAAGAGGAGGCTCAAGGGTGACCTCATTGCTGTCTACAACTACCTGCAGGGAGGGTGTAGCCAAGTGGGACTTGGTCTCTTCTGCCAGGCAACCAGCAACAGGACAAGAGAACACAGTCTCACGTTGTGCTGAGGGAGAAATAGGCTGGATGTTAGGAGGAAGTTTTTCGCAGAGAGGGTGATTTGCCATTGGAATGGGCTGCCCAGGGAGGTGGTGGAGTCGCTGTCCCTGGAGATGTTCAAGAACAGACTGGATGAAGCTCTTAGTGCCATGGTCTAGTTGACTGGCTAGGGCTGGGTGCTAGGTCGGACTGGATGATGTTGGAGGTCTCTTCCAACCTGATTGATTCTATGATGCTATAATATGATTCTATATTAATTTTGAAAAAAATACCATCTTGCAATGAATTAATTACCCCTCCATTACAAGGGCACTCAGACTTCACAGCTTAAGCCAGAGACCTGCACATATTTTCAGTGTGACGTTTCTGTGAGGTAAACTGACACCTACAGACCTGTAATGTTGGTTTTCTTTCTTGTTTGGTTTTTGAGTGACTTCATCTTGAATTCTTTCCTGCACAGTGGAATGATTGAAAAATACATGGATGAAAATAGAAAATAGCTGATAACCTGGTGGTTAGTGCAGCAGTTTTTTGAGAGATGTGGTTGAATTCCTGTATGCTAGGCAAATGTAAATCATGGTCATCCACTTCCCTCTGCATCTATCTTTTAAGCAACTGTGTCTGCCATGCTGTTTCGTGATGAGCTTCATCCTGTCGTACTCTAATAATGCCTCCATAAATCTCTTTCTGAATAAAAAAGCTACAGCCATTGTAGAGTTTGAGTAGTCTCAAGGTTACACATTGTTGATCAGTTTTGTGGTTCTTAATTCTACCTTCGAATTGGGCCATAGTAGTCTTTCTATTCACTTTTGTGTCGCCTGATTGATTTTGTTATTAACAGTACAAGTCATGGGATCGGATAACAGCATGTTGAACAGACATGCAACCACACAAGTCAACTGAAATGTATATTGATTTGAATCAATATTTTTAGTCTAGAAAGACATTTAAATGTTTGCATTAGTATAACTCTGCATATAACAGAAATGTATCATCATAAATATTTATACAAATGCACTACACACAAATATTTATTTGTCTCTACGGTAAATTACATCTCCTGCTAGATTTGTCCTGTTGCTTTAACCTTCAGATAAAAACTGTAAGGCCAGGTTTTCCTGAGTACATGAAAACTCATCTTGAAACTTTAATTAAAGAATAATCTATCAATGACAAATTACCAGAGGGTAGATGTGTCACTCACAGTGTTGGCACATCATTTCAAAGAACACAACTGAAATCGCAGGAGACTAACAGATCTGGGTATTTGTTTGCACTTAACAGACAGGGGGAACATAACTGATATGGAGCAATTTCTAGATAGTTTCTATATTAAGAGATCAGTCAGAAATTTCTTTGCTCTGGGAGAAAAAAAGAAGGCAGTAGAGCAAGTCTGCATCTTTCTGAAAGTCTGTAAACATTTTACTAAACCGAATAATCACATCAACATGTTTAAAACTGTTAGTGTTTCTTTTTTTAAACTGGGTTTGGGTTCAAGAAGACTCCACTGTGGATGAACTCCTGAGCAGCTTTTAAAAGAGTAAGAGAGATGAATCATCTATGAGAATATGAGAAAAGTGTTTTGGTTTTTTTTTTTTTTCCTCAGTTCTGTAGTTAAAATAAATGAGTTGTACATGTGGTAGGTGATCAGATGCATGTGTATTTCTGTGCACAAAGGCATTTACAAAACAAGGGATTTGTCTTCCTATGGAACCAATAAGCTAAAATGTGCTTATTCTGCAGCAGCAAACGCACTGTCAGATATTGTAACAGTATTTGTTGCAATGCTTTTCACTCTGCTAGCAAATGTTTTCTGAAAATCACAATGTGGTTACAGTTATTAAATTTCCCATTAAATTGATGTCCATAAGCTACTATAAGGCTTGTGTCAAGATAGATTTCAAATGGAAATCATAAGACCTCTTCATGAGTAACCGTCCTGTGAACTCACCCTGCTTAAAAAGACCACTGACATGGCAAAAGTCATTGCAAGCAATGATTATCAATTGTTTATTCCTTCTCCATGGAGCATAGTTTAACTTTTGTCTCATCTAGGAGAACTTTGTAAATCAAGTGGAAAAAATATTGCATCAGAATGACATGGAAATGTTGTGCGATCCGAAAGGAACTTTTTATAGAATCATAGAATCAGCCAGGTGGAAAGAGACCTCCAAGGTCATCCAGTCCAGCCTATCACCCAGCCCTATCCAATTAACTAGATCATAGAATCATAGAATCAAACGGGTTGGAAGAGACCTCCAAGATCATTCAGTCCAACCTATTACACAGCCCTATCCAATCAACTAGACCATGGCACTAAGTGCCTCAGCCAGTCTTGTTTTGAACACCTCTAAAGATGGCAACTCCACCACCTCCTTGGGCAGCCCATTCCAAGGGCAAAACACTCTCTCTCTGGCAAGAATTTCCTTCTAATATCAAGCCCATACCTTCCCTGGCAAAACCTGAGACTGTATTCCCCTGTTTTGCTGCAGAGGAGAAGAGCCTGACCCCTACCTGGCTACAACCTCCCTTCAGGTAGGTGTAGATAGCAATGAGGTCACCCCTGAACCTCCACTTCTCCAGGCTAAACAACCCCAGCTCCTCCAGCTTGCAAGCTTATTAGCCCAGGCAGTACAAGCTTCCCTGATCCTATCATGCCGAAGGGGTATGTGTGCTTTAGCTACAATCCTGTATGCTTTCTGGTCATGGTTACTTATTCTTAGTTTTCTGTTGAGTTTATTTGTTTTGCTTTTTGATTTTCAGCTACCAACTTTTTTCTTATTTTTGACTCCTGGTCCAACATGCTCTACCCTTAAAAGAATGTTGTGTCTACCATAAAAGCCTAGAAATTCACATCTAAAAGTCAGAGCTACAATTCCATATAAAGACCCAATTGAGCCATATTTCTTCCAGGAACCGCTTTAGAATCTTAACTCAAAGCAATCCATTTGGTCTCTATCATGTCTTTTGGCATGAGTGCAGTTGCATTATGCCTCTCTCAGTCTATTAATGTTTTCTATGCAAATAGATTATTGGAATAAAAAAATAAGACAATGAATCTGGGGAACAGATGATAATGCTCCCACATTGAGATATAAGGATGTGGGGATCGTTTATGAATTACCTTTGTGGGTAAAACAAACTCAAACAGGGTACAATGAATTAATTCTCACTTAAACTTGCTGATTTGGGTACTAGTAAATAAAAAGACAGTTACTAAACCAATACACAGTAGCTTCTCCTTCTCTTCTTCCTCCTTCTCCTCCTCCAGCTCCTCCTCCTCTAGCCTTGCCTCTACTGTTTCTCTTTCTGTTCTTTCATCCTATCTGTCTAGCACTTTATACTCTTTCTTATATACACTTGCTCTGAGGCATTGTCACCATGGCTGATTCTTCAAACTTTGGCTTCTGTCTCTTGGTGTGGTTTTTTTGGGGTTGGTTAGATTTTGGGGTTTTGGCTTGTTTGTTGTTTTGGGGTTTTTTTGTTGGTTTGTTTTTACCTGAAGTGAATTGCAGCCAATAAAATCTGTACCTGAAGTGCTATAGAGGAGCTCTTACAGTCAACCTTCTGTCTCCAAACAGGAATCATCATTTTTGGAAGTAAATTTAGTGGTCATTCCAATTTACTGTGCCACGATTCACTCTGTGGCACAGCCTCAAAGTCAAAATAGCAGGTTCCTTATGGTATTGCCTCATTTGCAAGGGAAGCCCCAGGGTACCCCTAGCCTATTCCAACCCCAGGCACATCTTTGGAGTAGGGCTGAGCATCAAGATGTATGGGCAGGGCATGAGCTCGGGCATAGGCATGTCTATCAGCAGCACCCGTTCCACTGCCTGCCATGCTGCGCGTCTCGATAATGAACAAGCAGATAGACTCACAGAGAATCAAACATGTCAGTGTTTGGTCCAGGGTCTGTCATGCCTCAAACTGTTGTCACCAGTGTGATATGATGTCTGCTTGCTGGACTCTACAACTACCTGAGGGGTGGTTGTGGCCAGGGGGAGGTTGCTCTCTTCTCTCAGGTGGCCAGCGCCAGAACGAGAGGGCACAGCCTCAGGCTGCGCCGGGGGAAGTTTAGGCTCGAGGTGAGGAGAAAGTTCTTCACTGAGAGAGTCATTGGCCACTGGAATGGGCTGCCCAGGGAGGTGGTGGAGTCGCCGTCCCTGGAGCTGTTCAAGGCAGGATTGGACGTGGCACTTGGTGCCATGGTCTAGCCTTGAGCTCTGTGGTGAAGGGTTGGACTTGATGATCTGTGAGGTCTCTTCCAACCTTGGTGATACTGTGAGACTGTGATACTGTGACTACACACAACAAGCTCAACAGTAGAAAACTAAACCCCTGTGAGACAGAAGCCATGCAACCAAAAAAAGATTAAGAACCACAAGTAGGTTTGACACAGTAATTACCCCTATGATAGCTCTTTCTAGGTAAGGCAAATTGGTGATGACAACGTAGGAAAATTTGCCTTTCTAGCACTATTTTCTGAATAAAATTTCCCACAGCTGTCAGTCAGGCTGGTTTGCCCTCACATTAAATTAGCACCGTTTATTTTAACAGTGTCTTTTGTACAATGCTGAAACTAATGTTTTGGGGTTTTTTTTTCAAGCTTGAGCATGTTCTGTTGTGTCAAAAGTTCCTATTTTTTGGTGTAATCTTTATTATTTCTTAGCTGAAATTCTTAGATATGCAAGCTTTGTTTCTCAGCCTGGTAGCAGTCTGCAGACCACAGGCTAAGAAGCACTTTTTTTGCTGTTGTTCTTTCCATTATAATTACAAGTGAATGACAATTTCACTTTGATTTTAGTCATATATATTTGCTTTTCATTTTACTGTGTAGGTATAAGGTATGGTCTTCTTCCCATAGCACTTGTTGTGCTAGTGTATTTTGTTTCATCAAAACAATAAATACCTTTCACAATTACTCTCGTGTTTCTGCTGAACTGCCAATAAAATGCTATAAAAAGTGGGTTAGGAATGGGACCTTGGATGTGCTTCATCGTGCTACTGGTATTTTTTTGAAGAGGTTATGGCAACATTAATCTGAGTCATCAGGCAAGAATTTTCTTCTCAAACTATGAGCTGCACAATGCAGCGCATTAAAGTAGGGTACACGGGGAACTGTTAGCCGAGTTCAAGGATGATTTTCAATTCATATCCACCATTGAAGGTTTAAATATTCTCATGAAAAGAAATGACTTGGATTTCTATTCCTATTCCAAGGGCTTATTTTACCCAATAATAATTTTAGTTCTGCTTGAGTTGACTGTAACCAATGTCTCACCTTTCAGTGCCCTGATCCCTTAAAAAGCAATGAGAGGCTCTTTAAGAAGAGCTTTCAAGAAGCAATATTATGCTCACTGTCATTAATGTGCTTGACATGAACCCATGAAAACTGGCAAGACTTCTGTGTAACATCTTAGGCCCTCTCAGGCTTGCATATATCCTGCCATGAAGGATGCTCTGAAAGGTATTGGGTTCAGGAGCTGTAAATGCAACAGAGGCTTCCTAACCCTTTGAATTTAGAAAAGGATAATTTTGGAAAAAATGGAGGGAAAAAGAAGCACATTATTAAATCTACCATAGATTAATACTCTTTAATGTGATTTTTAATTATCATTACAAAGTATTTTCTGTTTGCTCAGGTCTGGATTTTTTTGTGGTGGTGTTGTTTTGTTTGATTTTTGTTGGGTGTTTTTTTTTTTACTAGTGTCAGCTCAGGTAAGCTAAGCAATTACTAGAAGACTTGGACAATGATATGTTTAGCTAAGTGCTTAATTCCATCTTCCACTTTATTCCACAGCTATCCAAATACAGAGATGGTGGGGTTTATAAGCTTGAAACTCTTTCAGTGTCTGAGATTTCATTACCTTCATGCACAGGTGCAGAACACTTTGACTCACTTGAGCTACTTGGTGAGCCTAGATCTCCTTTCAGAGACAGGATTTACCATTTGTATTCCCTAAGTAGTCATTGACAGCATGATCAGCATCCTAAGACACTTAGGATCTGAAATGGTGATGTCACCCACCTATTTGTTAGTGAAGGACAAAAGAGGACACCTATAGATCAAAAGTGGTCCACAAACTGTTCCACTTGGCCACTGCCTTCTCTGAGATGAAGCACAGGTGCAGAGACGCTGCTAAGATCATGCCAGCACATGCTGATAGGCTCTGTGATGGGTACAGCTGGGAAGCATGAGCATCTGCTGTCACAAGGACAAGCAAAACAGATAGTAGCTGATTAAAAAGAGGAGTGAAGCAGGTTGCTACCACTGTGCAGGGAGAATTGGGCAGATGTTTGTAGATGTGCAGGTGGCCAAGAGGAGCAGCTGTTTCCACCAAATGGACACGCAGTGTATGTGTTTCTATTCATTGGGGAAGGATAGGACACCCTTGTAGAAATAGAGGAGAGAAGAGACAGTTGCAGAGAAATGAAGTGATGGCTGCTCTGGAGTTAGCAGGAGGAAGGACTTCCCACAAAGCACACTTGCCCTTTAGCTGTTAGCTGGATCACTCTGGACCTTATCATCTCTTGGTTATTGTACTGTGTAATCTCCATTTCCTGAAGCGCCTGGGCTCTGTATTAAATCTCACCTTAACCACACTGGCCCTGGCTGAGCTTTACATCGCTTTGTGAGAGGCAGGATTATAAGATTAAGAAAATTTGGTAGAGTCTCAGAGGTATCAAATAACACAGAATCATAGAGTTGTTTCAGTTGGAAAAGACCTTTGAGATCATCGAGTCCAACCTATCACTTAACACCTTCTAATTAACTAAACCATGCCACTAAGTGCCTCACCCAGTCTCCTTTTAAACACCTCCAGGGACAGTGACTCCACCACCTCCCCAGGCAGCCCATTCCAATGGCAAATTACTATTTCTGTGAAGAACTTCTTCCTAACATCCAGCCTCAACCTGCCCTGGCACAGCTTGAGACTGTACCCAAATGTATTTTACATTTATAACTTAAGAAGGCTCCTATTTCGGGTCTCTTGGTTAGGAAATATAACTGTATATGGAAAATTTCATTAGAGTTTTTTGGTTTTGTGAGCACTCAGATATCATATCATACCACTTTATGTACCCTTTTGTCATGGCAGGCCTCATAGGCCAAAAATGGGCTTATCCATGCTTGCCCAGGCACGTTTCCCTGCTCCCCCTCCTTCTGTGTTGGGGAGAAAGCAACCACGGCAAAGAGAGCAAAAGAATCTGGAGCCATTTGGTCTAAAGACTCTGGCTTGTCCAGACATGTTTCCCTGCTCCTGTCCTTCTGTGCTGGAGGAAGTAACTGCAGGAAAGGAAAACAAAAGCCCTGGTTTCACCTAATATGCTTAAACTTGGCAAAGTGCCATTCTGATTGGCTGATCTATGTCCAAAGGCCCATTAGTCTCGGGTGGATATTGATAAAAGGGATGTGCAGGTAGCACAGTGTGTTGCTGCTGCCTCACTGCATTCTGAATTTGCCTGGAAATTCCATGTCCTGGGGAGCTTACCAGGAACAGGCTCCAAATGCCTGCACACGATTGGCCTGTGTAGCCAGTGTGCTTGACGTTGTGTCAAGAGTGCACATCGCATTGCATCCTGCCTGCCTCTCCTCAAGGCTTCTGCTGAACCGAGCATCAAGAGGAACCAGGTCAGAGACTACGCTACAGACTCCCAACTGAGAAAAGAGCCTGGGAAACTCTGACAGCAACTCCTCCACCTGCTTTGGGTACTGTCTGGTAATATTTTGTGAGTAAATACTTACAAGTTTCTTCTAATTCATTAATTGCCTTCTGCCATAAGCAGAAAGGAGTTTTCCTGTGTCCTCTAGTGGTTAAGCACTATAATTAACCACGAGAATCTTCTCTTCCAGTATAATGTTTGCATTTGCCACTTTAAGAAATAAGTGCTCTAGTTTTGCCTTTTTTCCAAACTGCATTTTTGAACCTGTGAATAGGTTTTCTGTTGAGTTTTAACGTTAATAAACAGTTTCCCATAGTTATTAACAATCATTGCCTGGATATCAAAATGAATACAGATTATTAATTTTGCATAATCCTTCGCACCTCTATGGAAGCTTTTCATCAGACATACAAGTTGGATAATGCGAGACCTCTCTCTGAAAAAGGAAAAGAAAGGAGTGAACCTTTGCTAGTGAGTCAAAATATTCAACCAGCTCACAGATAACAAAGTATCCACAGCACAGCAATGTGCCCTTGTGGCCAAGAAGGCAAATGGGATCCTGGCATGTATTAAGAAGAGCGTGTCCATCAGATCAAGGGAGGTTCTCCTGCTGAGACCTCATCTTGAATACTGTGTTCAGTTTTGGGCTCCCCAGTTTAAGAGGGACAGGGATCTGCTGGAGAGGGTCCAGTGGAGGGCTACGAGGATGATTAGGGGACTGGAAGGCATGGCTGATGAGGAGAGGCTGAGGGACCTGGGGCTGTTTAGTCTGGGAAAGAGAAGACTGAGACTGAGAGAGGATTTGATAAATATTTATAAATATCTGAGGGCTGGCCAGGACCGAGCGGGGACAGGCTCTGCTCACTTGCTCCCTGGGATAGGACAAGCAACAATGGGTGTAAGTTGCAGCAAAAGAGGTTCCACCTCAACACAAGGGGGAACTTCTTTAAGGGTCCCAGAGCACTGGAACAGGCTGCCCAGAGAGGTTGTGGGGGTCTCCTTCTCGGGAGACTTTCAAGGCCTGTCTGGATGTGTTCCTCTGTGATCTGTGTTAGATAGGATTGTCCTGCTCTGGCAGGAGGTTTGGACTCGATGATCTCCTTGGGTCCCTTCCAGCCCCTAACATCCTGTGAGCCTGTAATTATTATGTGCCAGCATCACATGAAATAAACTGATGCTGCCACTGTATGCTCTCAGTTGTAACAACTCTGTTTTTTAAAAGCTGATGAAGAATATCAAGCAGTCCTGTGGTCTAAGGTAAATGTGGGAAAACTTGAGGAGTCCCATGAGGATAAATAAACCAAATTGCAGTACAAGACCTTTCACCAAATTAAAAGCCTACTGCTTTTCTGTATTGGTTCTTGCTTTCTTAGAGGAAAAATGCCAAAACATTAATTTATTTTCGATCAAATAAACATGAATTCCCAATATTTGCATGTCACAGATCAGGCTGCAGAAGCTTATTGCAGCACCTTGCTGACTGATTTTGTTGATTGAAATAAGTTAAACCGTCTCTTAGGTTAATTCTCTAAGCAATGAGTGGTAAAAAAGGAGATTATGTCTTTTAAATAACAATGTGCTTTTTTTTTCCTACAGAAATTACGACCTGTATGTTTAAAGAGATTATGATGTTAAATGAAGACCTGTGAGTGAGACCAGGAGCTCTGAGAGGATTCTTCAGACTACTGAACTGTGTTAGTCCACACAACAGTCACAAAACATGTTACTCCCAGATCTCAGGCAAGAACTCAGATATGTAATTCTAATGTTTAAATACATCTACCTATTTTCCCCACAGTTATGTAATACTGAAAGGTGTATTGCATCCTGCTCTGTTAGCTCATTTAAGGTTTTTATAGCTTGTGGCCATATTTGCAAGTTTTGCTCAGGGCAGACCCTTGCTGCTACAAACAGATCTTTGTCTACATTCAGCTAAACAGATTTCAGACTCTCTGTTCCCTCTCTCATTATTTTCTATTTCCTTGGCTCTTTCAC
Source organism: Tricholaema leucomelas (assembly GCA_013400475.1). NCBI lineage: Eukaryota > Metazoa > Chordata > Aves > Piciformes > Lybiidae > Tricholaema lacrymosa > Tricholaema leucomelas. Next base: position 47,758 of record WAAF01005027.1, on the reverse strand, counting down.
CATTCACTTAGCTATGAGTTACAGTTTGCAATGACAGATGTGCTACTAAAAATAGTTCATTTAGTACATTCTTTTCAGTCAAATAATAATGTTTCTCTTTTTTGATTTTCTTTCTCTTTTTTTCCCCCTACTAACACTATATCCTATACTTCTGTGGTTTCAGCATTCATTAGCATGCTATTTGGGGAATTCCTCTATCAGAACACCATTTTATCTCCCTGAAACCTGTGAAGAAGTTCTTCACAGGATACTGTCTGCACTACTCTCATGTGTTGAAGGATAGAGATATGAGGAATCAAACATCTTGTGTTGAAAAACCGCACCCTGTGACTTACCTTTTGCTATCAACTGATTATATTTGGTTTCTATCCTTGCCATAGCATGATCAGGATCACTTCTGCTAATACTAGGTCTTATAAATACTTAGCTAACAGAAGATAGGCATCTCTGGAGGTCAAAAAAGACTCATCTGCTAGGCCCATGATGTTTCTGGAGCACTGTTATATGCTTGCTAAAAACACCAAACAATTTTAAATTGAAAAGCAAAGCTGCTGGCTGGGAACCTCTTCCTACACACAGCTTGTCAAAAAGGCTCTGAGTTTCTTAGGCAAACCCACATGACTGAGCAGATGCGCTCTCATAGCGTGCTGCCTCCAAAAGTTAAAGGTCCTTTTAAACCTTCCCCCTGAGGTTATGAAGTCCTGACAGTTAACTTTTACCACTTATGGACTACCAATTTTGTGAGCCACTAGAATAGAATAGAATAAACCAGGTTGGAAGACACCTCCAAGATCATCCAGTCCAACCTAGCACCCAGCCCTATCCAGTCAACTAGACCATGGCACTAAGTGCCTCAGCCAGGCTTTTCTTCACCTCCAGGGACGGTGACTCCACCACCTCCCTGGGCAACCCATTCCAATGCCAATCACTCTCTCTGGGAAGAACTTCCTCCTAACATCCAGCCTATACTTTCCCTGGCACAACTTGAGACTGTGTCCCCTTGTTCTGTTGCTGGTTGTCTGGGAGAAGAGACCAACCCCAACCTGGCTACAACCTCCCTTCAGGTAGCTGTAGACAGCAATGAGGTCTTCCCTGAGCCTCCTCTTCTCCAGGCTAAACAACCCCAGCTCCCTCAGCCTCTCCTCATAGGGCATTGTAACTCACTAAATAGGAACAGGATGTGATTTTTGTTGGATTAGTGGGCTCCAACAAGGAAGGAATCACAAGAACCTTGGAAAGGGAGAAGATTATTTAATGGTCTTATTTGATGGTTAAAAGAAGAAAGTGGAGACTGAGCAAGCTCAGATTGGCTAAGGATCTGTCACAGTTGTTTGCAAAAGAATTGAGGTGCTGTTTTTTCCCTTCATCTACTAAAAAAGGGGGAAAACAAAGGAAAACAACACCAAGATTTGAAAAAAAAACCAACCAAACATTTACAGCTAGATTCTTGGATTGTGTGTAAGGACTCCTGAAGCACAGATTCTGTCCTGTGGTTGAGTAGCATTAAAATGAAATGCAGAAAAAAGAAAGACTGCCATGAAGTTATCCACACCTTCTCATCACCTTCACCTGGTTGTACTTATTTTCCTGTTTGAAGTCCATAACTGTCTGAGTTCTATAGAGGTCAATTACTATGATTGTTTTTTTCCATTTTAATTAGCTTCAGTTTGCTTATTTGCATTCTTGTGAAATTTTGCTATAATTATTTCCTGCAATCTGGCAACTTCTCACTACTCCAGCTGCACAGAGTTGCTGGAGAGTCAAACTTGACAGAAAATCTAGGAGTTAATTTGTCTGTAGGGGATCCTAAGTTGTCATAGATGTGATGGGAGTCCTGGCCCTTAATATTTAAAAGAAAAACATCAGGAGAAAGGGATGAACCCAAGGAGCTGTGCTGTTCCCTAAAAGCTGGAACATGGGTCAAAGGGCAGCAAAGTGCACCTTAGAACATGTCAGAAAGTGTTGATAGGAGATGTTGACTCTCAGCCTTTGACGGCCTTGTTTTTGTGGAAATGGAATAGTGGAGAAAAATCAGCTGGCCTTTGGATACTCAGAGACTAGCTTCCTTTAGCTGTAGAGAAAATGTGATGTAGCTAAATCTCAGGAGAAACAAGTCTGCTGGCTCAGAATACACCTTTCAAAATCGAGATATCTATTCTGTATTTACTGTTTCCCCCATGTGAGACAGATTATGCAATATTAACAATCTGTATTAATTTTGATATCCAGGCAATGATTGTTAATAACTATGAAAACTGTGTATTAACATTAAAACCTGCCAGAAAACTTATTCACAGGTTCAAAGATGCACAGCTTGGAAATTTATACACGCAGGGCACAGGCAAAACTAGAGCACTTATCTCTTAAAGTGGCAAACATTATACTGGAAGAGGCTTTTAAGTATATGCTCACAAAGCATAAGAATGTGGAACTCTTGGCTGCTAAGACTTGATTCTTCCCACACTTCTGGGGAAAGGAGGCAGACAATCTCTGACTTTGCCCCCTGGCTCCTTTGGATGATCTGTGTATCTCCAGGACGTCTTGTCTTAGCGGGAGACCTTCAGGAGCAGGCAGGATGTCTTGCCATGTTCATTCTCATCACGATGCCACACTGGCTATGCAGGCCGGTCGCGTGCAGGCGTTTGGAGCCTGTTCCTGGTAAGCTCTCCAGGTGAATTTGGGATGCAAAAATGAGGTGGCAGCAGCCCTTGTGCTACCTCCTTATCCCTTTTATCAATATCCAGCCTGAGGCTGATGGGGCACTGGACATAGATTAGCCAATCAGAATGGCACCTTGCCAGGCCTTACCATATTAGGTGAAACCAGGGCTTTTGACCCCCTCTCCCACGGTTGCCTTCCCCCAGCACAGAAGTAGGGGTAGCAGGGAAACATACCTGGGCAAGCCAACATAGGTAAGCCCATTGAATCATAGAATCAACCAGGTAGGAAGAGACCTCTAAGATCATCCAGTCCAGCCTAGCACCCAGCCCAGTCCAATCAACTAGACCATGGCACTAAGTGCCTTCTCCAGTGTTTTCTTGAACACCTCCAGGGACGGCGACTCCACCACCTCCCTGGGCAGCCCATTCCAATGGCAAATCACTCTCTCTGGGAACAACTTCCTCTTAACATCCAGCCTATGCCTCCTCTGGCACAACTTGAGACTGTGTCCCCTTGTCCTGTTGCTGGTTGCCTGGGAGAAGAGCCCAACCCCCACCTGGCCACAACCTCCCTTCAAGTAGTTGTAGACAGCACTGAGGTCCCCCTTGAGCCTCCTCTTCTCCAGGCTAAACATCCCCAGCTCCCTCAGCTCATAGGGTTTGTGTTCCAGGTCTTTCACTAGCTTCATTGCCCTTCTCTGGACACTTTCCAGCACCTCAACATGTTTGCCTTATCAGGCCTACCACCTCACCATGGCTAGCCTGATGCAAAAATATAGGCTTTGGAGTTTCTTAGAGTTTAGGTATTGCATCGCTTGCCATAAAATGAAGTTTAGGCATCATACTAAAAATGCAGAGCAAAACAGGTATATCAACCCTCTAAATAATAAAAAGGAAAGCTGTCAGCAAATGTTCTGCCTGAACAGATTGAAGCAATGGCATGACAGCAGAAAGAATGGTAACCACAATAATGATAATTTGCAACACAGATTTTTTTTTTTGATAGTTAAGATAACTTAAGGAAATGCAAAGTTTTCCATTCAATAAAAGAAATATTAGACTTTACAGCTCTCCCTTTTGCAAAACCTACTAAATTGCACATGTAAAGATTTTCATACAATCTATTGGTATTGGAAACCAGATTAAGAATAATTGAGGTTTAGATCAATGCACATTGTGCGTGCAGAAGATGCGATTTAACAGATTAGAAATGCAGCTAAAACATAATCTCAGAACAATGATAAATCTAGAAGAACAAAACCCAGTCTCCTTTAAACGAGGAAGAGCTACAGAACACAGCTAAAATCATGCATGAAATACTAAACAGGCCTTGGAGTTGTCAATTCTTAAGAAGAAGAGCTCTAAGGAAGCCTGTTTGCCAGACGAAGTGGTTTGAATGAGAGGTGCTCTGAGTTAACACTGGAGCAATGTTGTGCCACAGCAGTAGGGAGGATTCCATGGGTCTGTGATTTGTCAGCATTCAGAGAAATCACTGACAACAGCATTGATTTGTGCATTGGGCTGTTGGTTGGGTTTTTTTTTCCTCAGCAGCCAAGTGCTTCCCTTATCAGTTTCAAATAGTTAGCTATATTGAAGACTATATCAAGTAAATGGTATGACTCCTTTTATCCTGAAATGATGGGGGGTTTCCGACTTGTTCCAAAATCTTTACTGTGAAGTCAGGTCAAGTTAAACTGATTTCTTTTCATTCTGTTAAGGATTTTTTTTCCTTACCTTTTCTGCATAAGAAATAGGATTTTATAAAGCCATATTTTTAGCTAAATGTATTATTTGGTAAACCCTAGCATTCTCATGGTTTGGAATTACAATTTGAAGTTAGATACATAGGCTATGTATCTAACATACACCCTTTGTCAGAGATACACCTTTTCCCATCCCTGTAAGAATCTACTCAGGCTTCTTGCAGCTTAGGGAAGTCACTGATTGTCCATGCTTGGCTCTGATTTGTTTAATTTTCTTAACAGTTATATATTCCCAAAGGATACCATCTGCACCAGCATGCTTCAGCCAGGGCTGAAAATTACTTATTCTGCAATTGCCTTCTAAGAAGTTATGGACCATGCCTGGTCCAGCAGCTGCACCAAAACCCCAATGTGTGTTGCTGTTACTGATATCCTACAGAGGACTTGAAGGGGATCACAGGATATCAGGGGCTGGAAAGGACCCAAAGAGATCATTGAGTCCAACCCCCCTGCCAGAGAAGGACCATACAATCTAGCTCAGGTCACAGAGAAACACATCCAGACAGGCCTGGAAAGTCTCCAGAGAAGGAGACTCCACAACCTCTCTGGGGAGCCTGTTCCAGTGCTCTGGGACTCTTACAGTAAAGAAGTTCCCTCTTGTGTTGAGGTGGAATCTCTTTTGCTGCAACTTATACCCATTGCTCCTTGTCCTATCCCAGGGAGCAAGTGAGCAGAGCCTGTCTCCCCTCTCCTGACCAGCCCTCAGATGTTTATAAACATATATTAAATTCCCTCTTCAGTGTTCTCTTCTCCAGACTAAAAAGTCCCAGGTCTCTCAACCTCTCCTCATAAGCCATGCCCTCCTGTCCCCTAATCATCTTTGTAGCTCTCTGATGCACCCTCTCCAGCAGATCCCTGTCCCTCAAACTGGGGAGCCCAAAACTGAATGCAGGGATGTAGTAAGACATCTTCCAGATTCAAATACACGGGAGATAAAATCTAACAGTACTATGAGATGAACCATTCTATAATAAAACATGAAGAGACAGAGACTGAAATGGTAACCCTGAGCAGAAAATACTGTGGTTCTTAGGACAAAAAGCATAAGACTGTAAGGTTAGTGACGGTGGGACAAGAAGCCTGAGTGACTGTGAGATGTGATAAAGATGTCTCATAGGAGAAGTCTAGGACTGGAGGCTATAAAGTGTATGTGGAAAGGGAAAGCAAGAGAGAAACTGAATGAAGAAGAGATGGAAACGGCACATGACTTATGAAACAAGTATATTGTGTGACCTTGAGGTCATGTAACTTTCACACACTGAATCTGTTCCCGCAGTTTTAATGAAGTTGAGACTGGAGGGGAAAGCTATAAGCATCAACTCTAATCTTAGCCTCTTTGTTTCTGAGCCTGGCACTCTAATCCCATTGGGGTGTCTGCCTCATCATTTAAACAGATCTGCTTTTCTTTCCCTAGGACCTCCTCTTAGAGATTAACCTACCTCTTTCCTGGCCTCGAACAATTCATCCTCCCCAAGCATTTTTCTCCTTCTTGTCCATAAATCTCCCAGCAGACCTGGCTCCAAGTCAGAGGTTTCTTTCATCTCTCAACCTTTACACTCTCTTTATCTGCGAAGACACCGCTAACACTGGCACAGGCAACACCTGAACATCCACCCACCTCAAACTCATATTTCACTGTTGAACTCAAGTGCACAAAAAGCTCCACAACTGTCAGAAAGTGACCACTAGCAAATGCATACAAATTCATTAAAAAGCAACATAAACCTCCATTATTTTAAAGGCAGAAGAAGCCACTTCAGTTATTTAGTTAGCCTACTTAAAGCAGCTTTCAGAATCCCAGCATACAACTCCTCCTGACAAATTCTGACTCAGGTAGCATGCACACATTAGAAAGACAGATGGATCTTTCTTCTCTCTCTTTCTCTATTTGTTTTTTGTTTGAGAAGAGAAAATACATGGAGAAAGAAGCTATGGCTAGTTAGGCAAAAAGTACAAATAATTAGATACAGTAAGGAAAATCCCATCCCTCACTTCTGAGCTGAACTGTGAGCAAGCCCACTGGTTTCCCTAAGCCTCTTTTCCTCCAGCAGTATTATTATATTTTTCTTCATTTTCTTCATTTAAAAGGTGTGGAAAGCAGACACATATTTGTCTCAAGTTGTGCCGAGGGAAGTATAGGCTGGATGTTAAGAGAAAGTTCTTCCCAGAGAGAGTGATTGGCATTGGAGTGGGCTGCCCAGGGAGGTGGTGGAGTCACTGTCCCTGGGGGTGTTTAGGAAAGGCCTGGATGAGGCACCTAGTGCCATGGTCTAGTTGATTGGCCAGGGCTGGGTGCTAGGTTGGACTGGATGATCTTGGAGGTGTCTCCCAACCTGCTTGATTCTATGATTCCAGATCACCAGGGTGGGTTGAAATTGGGGCAGAGAATGGAAAAACACCTATGTTAATGAACTCCACAAAACAGTTGTAACAACCCTACCTCTTATTATGAATACACATGCTCTTGTAACATAAACTGTGGCTAGTGCCAGCATGGGGTGTGCAGGATTGATGAAGCGATCCTGCCTGCACCCAGCACTGTAATAAAATAGACCTACTTCATAAATCTGAAGGAGTTTTGGGGTTCATTTTGCAGGTCACCTGGGCAAGCCAGGACACGTATAAGCCTATTTTGAGGATATCAGGCCTACCACAACACAGAGAAAAGAATAATGTCCAGCCTGCTCTAGGGTAGGGTGTCCCTGTCCATGGCAGGGAGGTTGGAACTAGATGATCCTTGTGGTCCCTTCCAACCCTGACTGATTCTATGATTCTATGATTTGCAGGGACAGGGAGTGTTTAGAGGCATTTGTAAGAAGATTTCTTGCATGTGACTCCTAGACTGTAGCACCAACCTCTCCCTGCTTGTATAGCTTGGGATCTGAGAAAATTGCTACCAGCAGACTTTGTAAACATTTCCATCAGTTACATGAAAGTGAATAAAAAAATAACTTCTGATAATTGTGCAGAAGAGGTGAGGACTGATGGCATGGTAAAAAAAAAAAAAAAAGATGCCTGAAGATGCCTGCAAGAACTACTCTAGTTGGCAAATGGGTACCCTTCAATCACAATGTGTTTCGTTCTGTCTCACCAAATGCCAGATAACAGACTGAGAACTACAAGTTGAGCCTAAAGAATGGAGTAGTTTGTATTGGAAAGCAGTCACTGTGAAAGAAATGTTAGGGTCACAATATGTGACTCAAAAAGCCTTTATGTGGTACTGTGGGAAAGGGCTAAATGCCATTCATGGGTATATAAACACAAGAGTAGAGGGGGACAAGTTTACATTGAATCATAGAATCAATCCAGTTGGAAAAGACCTCCAAGGTCATCCAGTCCAACCTAGCACCCAGCCCTATCCAGTCGTCTAGACCATGGCACTAAGTGCCTCATCCAGGCTTTTCTTCAACATCTCCAGGGACGGTGACTCCACCACCTCCCTGGGCAGCCCATTCCAATGCCAATCACTCTCTCTGCCAAAAACTTCCTCCTAACATCCAGCCTAGACCTCCTCTGGCACAACTTGAGACTCTGTCCTCTTGTTCTATTGCTGGTTGCCTGAGAGAAGAGACCAACCCCCACCTGGCTACAGCCTCCCTTCAGGTAGTTGTAGACAGCAATGAGATCTGCCCTGAGCCTCCTCTTCTGCAGGCTGCACACCCCCAGCTCCCTCACCCTCTCCTCACAGGGCTGTACTCCAGGCCCCTCACCAGCTTTGTCGCCCTTCTCTGGACATGTTCCAGTATCTCAACATCTCTCTTGAATTGAGGAGCCCAAAACTGGACACAGTACTCAAGGTATGGCCTGACCAGCACTAAGTACAGGGGAAGAATAATCTTCCTTGTCTTACTGGCCACACAGTTTCTGATCCAGGCCAGGATCCCATTGGCTATCTTGCCCACCTGTGCACACTGCTGGCTCATCTTCAGCTACTATCTACCAGTACCCCCAGGTTCCTTTCTTCCTGGCTGCTCTCCAGCCACTCTGTCCCCAGCCAGTGCTGCTTGGGGTTGTTGTGTCCAGAGTGTAGAACCCTGCACATCTGTGTGATTGTTATTGCAATATTCTATGCTACTTTTGGTCTCCACATTTTTACAGGATATTGGTGAGGTTGCTAAAAAGTTATAAAAAATATTTAATAGTTGGAGATGTAATGAGTCACTCATTTTGCTAAGCTTGTAAAAAGAAAGATTGAAAGGTGATTTGATAATGGTTTATAACACATATATAGGAAAAAAAAAACACTTGGGAACAAAAGATTCTTTAATCTACTGTGCTAGTTTGAGCCTAGCTAGAATGTTTTGGTGAGAAGGGCTAGATCATAGGCTGAGAAATAAAAACAATGGTGACGTCTACTTCGCTCACAGTTTTGCTGAGATGTGTAGAAAGGAAAAGCAAAACATTAGATAAAGTCACTTTGCTCTGCACTTTGCTCTGGGCTGTGCTCTCGCCTCTTTGCCTGCTGCAGAGCTGGGGCTGCTGCCTGAACTCCATCTTGCTTTCTAACCTCATTCTCCATTTGCTTTGGCTGATTTCACCTTTGCTTCTTAATCCCCTTGGCCAAACCTCCATTCTTCCTTGGGACTGGGGTAAGGTTGAGAGGGGTAGGGGGAAGGTGAGGGGTGGTTGTGAGCCCCTCCTGGGGACTCAGGTTTCTGGGAGGGCTGTTGTGTTTCTGTATTACCTTTTTACCTTGTATATTTCTGTCTATAACTGTATATACTGTAAATATCTGCTTGTAAATTGTGCCAGCTGTAAATATAAGCTTCATTCAAATTTCCAGAGCTGGCTGAGTCTAGTCTGGGTGATTTCTAAAATGTGGGGGGTGGGGGACACCAAACCTCACATCTACTGAGGAAAAAATGTTGAAAAATGATGGCTGAAAGCTGAAACTGAAAATTTAAAAGCTGAAAAGGAAAAAAATTACTAAAATTAGCAGGAGAAATTGCAGACTCTTCACCTGCTTCTGACTTTAGGTTAAGACTGGAGTGCCCTTCAGGAGTTGGTAGTATCTGAAGAAAATATCTTTAATTATGTTTATGTAAGAAGAAAATGAAAATAAAAAAAATATGGTCCACGTCAATTTCCAGTATTTTATCTTAAACCAGCATGCAATGGGCAACAGACTACTTAGTAATACCTTCCATAGATCTCCAGTAAGTGAAACAATGCAAAGGTCTATCACTAACATGCAAATCAGCCAGCTAGAGACATGAACTGAAGGAAAAAAGGGGGCAAGACAAAGATTTGTACAGATAGGCTGAGAATGTTTAGGCAAAGATAATGTACACAGACTTAATATTAGAACAAGGTTGCTATCACATTTGTAGGACTTGCCAGAAGATGTAGAGCAAACATCACCACCTTTCCCAATATTTATTTTGAAACAATTTGACTCCAACTGTCTAAAGGGTAAGAGCCTTTTTGGCATTGGGAACACATTCAGATTAAGCATTCCTTTCTGGAGTTCATGAAGTGAGAGAACACGGAAATGAAATATCAGGGGGGAGAAAAATCTCAAAAGAAAACTTGATCTTTATAAAGAATTCCAGAAGGTTTAGTCCAAGTTTGTTTTTTATTTTTTGTTTTCTTTTTTTTTAAATCTTTCACTTTTTGATTCCTTCTTCCTCTACCAGTCTGGTTATTTCTGTGTGTTCCCCATAATGAAGCCGAGCTCGAATAGCTCTCTGACAGGGGCCTGCTCTTGTTATATCTGCTGTTCCCCAGGCTGTCTGTGCTGATTGACCACACTTCACCTTATTGTAGAGGCAGGAGGAGACTCTGGTACTTGTTATTCTCCTTTAAGAGTGTGCAAATAATTCATAATGAATGGCTGATTTAGTTAATTTCACTCCCTGCTCCCTGTTTGTGAGTTATTTATGACTCTCATAAATACACTTGCTGAATAATTCTTATTAATGATTCAGGTCTACATCTCGTTTACAGAGCACTTCACCACAAGTCTTCAATGTGGCATATTTGAGCTGTGTTATCTAGTTTAAAGTAAGNCAGCCTCCCTTCAGGTAGTTGTAGACAGCAATGAGGTCACCCCTGAGCCTCCTCTTCTGCAGGCTGCACACCCCCAGCTCCCTGACCCTCTCCTCACAGGGTTTGTGTTCCAGGCCCCTTACCAGCTTTGTCACCCTTCTCTGGGCACGTTCCAGCACCTCAATATCTCTCTTGAATTGAGGAGCCCAGAACTGGACATAGGACTCAAGGTGTGGCCTGATCAGCACTAAGTACAGGGGAAGAATAACCTCCCTTGTCCTACTGGCCACACAGTTCCTGATGCAGGCCAGGATGCCATTGGCTCTCTTGGCCACCTGTGCACACTGCTGGCTCATGTTCAGCTACTATCCACCAGCACCCCCAGGTCCCTTTCTTCCTGGCTTCTCTCCAGCCACTCTCTCCTCAGCCTGTAGCACTGCTTGGGACTGTTGTGGTATTCTTTTCCATAAAATGACTGGATTCCAGGGGTTCAGTTTTCTTAACAGTTTGGGATAATCTATCAAAGAAAAGCGAGACTCCTTCTGTCATACACACTATGATCTCTGACACCTACCCTCACCTTTCTCTGCCCAAGGTGTACAATGAAGGCGAGATTTTCCTGCTAATTTTTCAAGCATGCATTTCTGTGATACTAATGCCCTATTTATAAGCTGTATATTAAATTAAGACTTTTCTGGTAATTGTTTTTTTGGGTTTTTTTTCCCCTGACTTCAATGTCTCTGATGTTTCCTTGCACATTCAAGTCCTTTCTTACCTTTACTGTAGTCATGCTTTCCAGTCCAGGCAAACTACTCAAGCAAGAAGCAGGGACTATCTAAACAAATCACATGAAATCCAATCTGTAACACATTCCTTGAACAAGAGGCAAAATGGTTCAATGATTCCTGAACCATTTGGGGGTTGGACTCAATGATCTCCTTGGGACCCTTCCAACCTCTAACATCCTGTGATCCTTTGAACCTTTTGCCAGCTTTCACTATGTGAGGGACTCTGTATAGTGCACGTATAGTGCCCAAGGTGTGATTAATCACATGACACTGATACTCAGGAACCTGAATTTTAATAGCTCCTTGCATGAACCTGGTAAAGAGATATTAGACAAATAGATATTGATATGATATTTCTTTGCTGTTCTTCAGCCAGCAAGGAAAATGTGGGCCTGGAAATAAAGGACAGCAAGAGAATTTATTCTCATATGTTTGTCTTTTAGATTAATTACAATAATGACATGGCCCAGTTTTGCATTAATACATGCTTTGTAAGTGCAAGTTGTACTTGGTGATGAATGGTGCCACATCTAGTTGGCAGCCAGTCACTAATGGTGTTCCCCAGGGATCAGTCCTGGGCCCAGTCCTGTTCAGTATCTTTATTGATGATCTGGACAAGGGAATTGAGTCTGTCATGAGTAAGTTTGCAGATCACACCAAGCTGGGAGCAGGTGTTGATCTGTTGGAGGCTAGGAGAGCCCTGCAGAGGGACCTTGCCAGGCTGGATGGGTGGGCAGAGGCCAATGGGATGAGATTTAACAAGGCCAAGTGCAGGTTCCTACACTTTGGCCACAACAACTGGATAGGGCTGGGTGATATGTTGGAATGGATGATCTTGGAGGTCTCTTCCAACCTGGTTGATTCTATGATTCATGGTTTCTCTCTTACAGTTCTTGTTTTTAATCTTAAATATTACCTACCTACAAACAACAGCAGCAGGAGGGAATATATGTGTGTGTATATACATATATGTGTGTCAGACACAAGGTGATACATATGTTTTGCATAGAGGTGGAAAAGAACAAGAAAAATAATTCATTGCTGCTCAACATCCAGAGAATAAGCACAAAGAAATTATTCTCATAGAGTGGTAACCTAGCCTAACTTGCAATACTGAAAAAAAGCAAGAAGATTTGGGTAATTGGAATATAAAACAATAAAAAAAAACTCATTGATGTCTACAACAGTTTTCTAACAGACCAGTCCCAGACAATGTAATTTGCTAATAGAGATTTTTAGCCCTCATTCAGAACTCGAGACTCATGAATATAGATAAACCAATGTGTAGACTAGCAAGGTTACAGCTCTAAATTAAAAGATTATGGAATATCACAGAATCACAGAATGTTGTAGCTAGGTGGGGGTTGGTCTCTTCTCCCAGGCAACCAGCAATAGAACAAGGGGACACAATCTCAAGTTGTGCTGGGGGAAGTATAGGCTGGATGTTAGGAGGGAGTTCTTCCCAGAGAGAGTGATTTGCCATTGGAATGGGCTGCCCAGGGAGGTGGTGGAGTTGCCATCCCTGGGGGTGTTCAGAAAAAGCCTGGATGAGGCACTTAGTGCCATGGTCTAGTTGACTGGATAGGGCTGGGTGATAGGTTGGACTGAATGATCTTGGAGATCTCTTCCAACCTGGTGATTCTATGAAGGGACCTTGAAAGATCATCTAATCCAACCCCATGCCAGAGCAGGATCACCTGTGCCAGATCACACAGGAATGCATCTGGGCGGGTCTTGAACATCTCTGGAGAAGGAGACTCCATAACTCCCCCAGACAGCTTGTTTCTGTGTTTCACCATCCTCACAGTGAAAAAACACTTTTCCTCATGTTTCCATGAAACCTTCTATGCCTCAACTTCCACCCCATTGCCCCTTGTTCTATCATTGAGCATCACCAAGAAGAACCTGGCTCCATCCTCTTGGCACTCACCCTTTACATATTTATAAACACTAATGAGGTCATCCTTCACTCTCCACTTCTTCAAACTAAAGGGACCTAACTCCCTCAGTCTCTCCTCATAAAGAAAATGTTCCACTCCCTTAATCACGCATTCCATCAAGACTCACAGATTTATGGACGTCCAGATTACTTAGCTGTTCCCTAACCCAGTCCTCATCAAGCAAGGAAAACTCCTCGTTTGTCATGTCTTCCTCTGGGGCATCTGAGGACAGTCTCTAGCAGTATACATGGAGACAATGAAGACATTCAGTAACTCTGCCTTCTTTATATCCTCTGTCACCAGGGCATCTACCTCATCAAGCAGTGAGCCTACATTGCCTCTAGTGTTAGTTTTTCCTGCAGTGTGTTTGAAGAAGCCCTAGCTATAGTCCATGACCTCCTTTGCAAGGTTGAATTCCAAGGAGGCCTTAGCTTTCCTAGTTGTCTTTCTACATCCTCTAACAACAGTCTTATACTCATCCCAAGTGGCCAGCCCCTCCTTCCATGATCTGTAGACCCTCTTCTTTCACTTCAGTTTGCTCAGCAGTTCTCTACTTAACCATAAAGGTCTTGCAGGTCCCCTTCTTGATTCCCTACTTGTTGGAATGCTCTGTTCTTGAGCCTGGAAGAAGTGATCCTTGAATGTTAACCATCATAGGCCCCTTTGCCCTCTAGTACCCTGTCTCACGAGATTTCCCCTAGCAATTCCTTGAAAAGGCCAAAGTTGGCCCTGCTGAAGTCCAAAGCCGTGATCCTGCATGGTTTTCTGCTCCTACCACACAAGATCCTGAACTCCACCATTTCATGATCCCTACAGCCAAGGCTGTCCTCAAACTTCACTGCTTCAACCAGACCCTCCTTGTTAGTGAGTATTAGGTCCAGCAATGCTTCTCTCCTAGCTGTCTCACCCACCATTTGCATCAAGGAGTTATCACTGGAGGAACCTCCTGGACTGTGGCTGGCCGAGCAGGCCTTCCAGCACATATCTGGGTAGTTAAAATCCCCCATCAGAACCAGGGCCTGTGACTGTGAGGCTGCTGTCAGCTGTCTGTAGAAGGCCTCATCAATTTCCTTGTCCTGATCAGGTGGCCTGTAATAAATACCCCCAACTGTATCAGTCATGGTAGCCTGCCCTGTAACATGAGCCAGCAGTGTGCCCAGGTGGCCAAGCGAGCCAGTGGCATCCTGGCCTGCATCAGGAATGGTGTGGTCAGCAGGAGCAGGGAGGTCATTCTGCCCCTGTACTCTGCACTGGTTAGACCACACCTCGAGTACTGTGTTCAGTTCTGGGCCCCCCAGTTTAGAAGGGACACTGAGATGCTTGAGCATGTCCAGAGAAGGGCGACGAGGCTGGTGAGAGGCCTCGAGCACAGCCCTACGAGGAGAGGCTGAGGGAGCTGGGGTTGTTTAGCCTGGAGAAGAGGAGGCTCAGGGGTGACCTTATTGCTGTCTACAACTACCTGAGGGGTGGTTGTGGCCAGGGGGAGGTTGCTCTCTTCTCTCAGGTGGCCAGCGCCAGAACGAGAGGGCACAGCCTCAGGCTGCGCCAGGGGAAATTCAGGCTCGAGGTGAGGAGAAAATTCTTGAAAAATTCTTGACTGAGAGAGTCATTGGCCACTGCCATGGTGTAGCCTTGAGCTCTGTGGTGAAGGGTTGGACTTGATGATCTGTGAGGTCTCTTCCAACCTTGATGATACTGTGGTACTGTAATTCACACACACAAACTCTCACCTCGCCCCTCGTCCACCCTTGGACAGAACTCAGCATGTTCTAGTTGTTCCCTCACATAAAGAGCAACTCCATCACCTCGCTTTGTTGATCTGCCTTTGTACCTCTGTTCTGTCAGCCACCAGAATTAACCTCCCCGTGTCAGATTTAGTCCACTTTAATGCTACTGAGAAATAGTTACACTCTTACACTCCTCAGAAAATGAAGTCATATGCAAATGAATGGAAATCAAATTTCAGTGAAACTCTTCAGACAAAATTTATTAGTCCTTGGCACATCAATCAATGGATGTGCATAAAAGACATGCATCAGACTAATGCTGCATCTTTCATAGAGTGCAAAATTTACAGTACCTATAATATCCATATGCATAAACTTAACTGTGAACTACCAATGTTTGCAATTACCTAGCAATCGGCCTCCTCTTACAATTGTTAAAGCAAAACCCTGCAGGACAGAAAACATAGCTTTACTGCTATTAAGGGACAATTTAATGTATGGAACAACATTTGCATGCTCGGAAGACGCCTTTCAGTCACTCGCATGAACGTTACAAACCTGCTCTGTGGCACTGCAAAAAGAGGATGGGTGATTTTTCAGAGATAAGTCTTTGTGAGTAGATTACTTGCACATTGCAAGTAGAGCAGAACAGCTATAGGCTGTCTTGAGAAACCATCAACTACGGAAAATTCTTTCATGAACCAAGGACTGAAAGTACTTATGTAAAGCTGATACAAAGTTTTTGTTTGGGACTGTCCTGGAGTCCTGACAAAATTTTTGTTTGGGACTCTCCTGGAGTGTCCTGTATACCCCAAAACTCCTCTCCCTCTGTGGTTTGAATGGGGGAGGAAAAGGCACGAAAAGACCTGTTTCCCCCCCTGCCCTGCAGGCATGAATGGGGGAGCAAGGAGCCCTTCTGGCACGAGGGGTGCCCTGTGCAGATGCCCACGCTGGAATTGGTTGGGCATGGGCTGTGATCTTCGTGCCTAGGAAGTGGTAACTCAGCTCTTTGTCTAGGAAGGGTATAAATATTGGGGGACTTCCCACCTTGGGGTTCCCGCCTTAGAGTTCTCCCCCACCTGGATAGCTTCTGCAGAAGGAGCCCCTGGTGCTCCAAGGACAAGCTCCCGAGGGACAGAGCCATCTCTGCTTTGGACGATTCCCACCTTAAGCACCCTTTATGCAGGCTCAATAGGCCTTAACGACCCTCAGATGGCCTCTGAGTAGAGCAAGGGGACAAGCATCTGGAGCGCCCTTCGAATTCAGCCAGCCTGACTCACCTGTGAATAACTTTGGCTCAGCCTTTTATTAATAAGGGGGACACTATATTTAATAGCTTAGCCTTTTCCAACTTCTGACTTCCAAAATAGTCAAATCTACCTATGGTATCCTTATGGATCTTCTCAACCTAACTGCATCTGCTAATCAAAACTAAACTAATTTGTGTGTCTAGTTCTGGGGGTGGGTTCTCAGGAAAATAAAAGAACTCTCTTTTCCTATAACTTCCTGACTCGGCCACATTAGTTCCCTGCCTCCACAACAGGGACTGAAGGCAATTTCCAGATCTTAATATTAAGTAGATGTTTTTCTCCCACTTCCAGGACTGGGAGTCAGGCAAGGAGAGGGGGATGAAGGAGTTTTGTTCATGTGGGCCCTCATATATTCTGTGGCAAAACAGGAGAGGACTTAGATTCCAAGCTTCCTCTGCCTGAGAGAGCTCAAACCAGTGACCAGCTTGCTATCCTAACATCCAAATCTCTAGGTACCTGGAGGGGAGAGTGCAGACACTTTGAGTACAGACCTGTATGGGAATGTTTGGGTTTATGTACCTGAAGTTCCCTCTGTAGACGCAGTTTTTCTCCTAAGGCCTTGCCCAAAGGAGCAGGCATCTTCCCCAGTGTATCTCAAAAAGTACTCATCCTTTAGAAGAATGCCCTGACCGAGTCTCTCTTTCCATTTGGCCTCCTGCCATATAACTCCATGACAACCTATTCCCGTCAGTACAACAGCTACAGCTCTTCACATAACTCCAAGGTTTTGGAGATGTAGGAAAATTTACTTCCAGTAGCATAGACTAGAGTCTAAACTTTGAGAATTATTTGGCTTTGTTTGTTTTTAACAGAAGTTGCTTCTGTACAATTGCCACATTTTCCTGGCACAAGAGAACCTGCAGCAAATTCATAGTAAGATATCCAGAAGTTAAAGATTAAGAACCGGAGAACTTCTACAATTTAAACATATGGATGTTTAAACATGAGGATGAGCACCTCTCCAGGAGGACAGACTGACAGAGTTGGGCCTGTTGAGTTTGGAGAGGAGGAGGCTGCGAGGTGACCTTCTTGTGGCCTTCCAGTATCTGCAGGGGGCCTACAAAAATGCTGGGGAGGGACTTTTTAGGCTATCAGGGAGTGACAGGACTGGGGAGAATGGAGCAAAGCTGGAGGTGGGGAGATTCAGACTGGATGTGAGGAGGAAGTTGTTCAGCATGAGAGTGGTGAGAGCCTGGAATGGGTTGCCCAGGGAGGTGGTTGAGGCCCCATTGCTGGAGGTGTTTAAGGCCAGGCTGGATGAGGCTCTGGCCAGCCTGCTCTAGGGTAGGGTGTCCCTGCCCATGGCAGGGGGGTTGGAACTAGATGATCCTTGTGGTCCCTTCCAACCCTGCCTGATTCTACGATTCTACATTTTATACAATTATTTCTGCAAGTATTTTGCCTTTTTCATCATGGATTACTTAACACCTATGAAAAGTAGAGAACCATTCCGTCCTGTAGCTGTATTTCTGACTACCTGATAAGTATGAGAGGCTGTTTAGTTTGTGAGAGGAGAGGTAGGTGCTAGGCCTTGATGTAGAAGTTACATGAATGGCCAAGGTCAAAAACCATAATAGACTTTTGTGTTTAGATAGGAGAGAAAATGGAGGTCAAATACTAGCAGAAAGACTGAAGTGTAGATGTTATTCAAACTGAATAAGTAAATACAATTTCAGTGAATGACATGCCTCTCTTTTTTTTTTTCCCCCTCACATCTCTCATTTGTGATATGTAATAAAAAAAACATTACAACCTGAACTGGAAGAAAAGTGATGGAAAGATGTGCAGGTAGGATTCTTGCATACACATTACTGGGAGGGTAATCTCACTTACAGACATCTATGTGTATATACTCATAGAGTCATAGAATGGTTTAGGTTGGAAGGGACCTCAAGGATCATCCAGCTCCAACCCCCTGCCGTAGGCAGGGACACCTCCCACTAGAGCAGGTTGCTCAAGGCCTCATCCAGCCTAGCCTTAAACACCTCCAGGGAGGAAGCATCCACAACCTCCCTGGGCAACCTGTTCCAGTGTCTTACCACCCTCACTGTAAAGAACTTCCTCCTAACATCCAGTCGGAATCTCCCCTCTGCCAGTTTAAACCCATTCCCCCTCGTCCTAACATTACTAGACCTTGTAAACAGTCCCTCCCCATCTTTCCTGTAGGCTCCCTTCAGATACTGGAAAGCCACTCTAAGGTCTCCTCGAAGCCTTCTATTCTCCAGACTGAAGAGCCCCAACTCTCTCAGCCTGTCCTCATAGCAGAGCTGCTGCAGCCCTCTGAGCATCTTCATGGCTCTCCTCTGGACTCGCTCCAACAGTTCCATGTCCTTGTGTGTTGGGGGCTCCAGAACTGTACACAGTACTCCAGGTGGGGAAAACAGCACCAAAGCTCAGCTTTCATTGTTGCATAAACAGGGATGGATTTCAACTTTAATTTTCTCCTCGAATTGTCATCTATATCTCCATCCATTAAAAAAAAAAAATTAAAGATTATTTCCAAATAATTAAACCCTACCTCTGTCTTTCAGTGCTAGGAGCTTCTACAGTTTCATACTCTCTGAGCTTTGATTAATAAGTATTTAGTTGAAGGAATTTTTTATTAGGAGGGGACTCCAGAGACTATCTTCCTCTGAATTTTTTTAGTGGGGACTCCAGGGACTATCTTCCTCTGAACTTTTTTAGTGGTGTGAGAAGGTATAGTTTAGAATTCAATTATGTACATTTAAAAAAAAAAGCAATTCCTACTAAAAGAAAACAAAATCAAGAGTTCTTCTCAGAATTCTTTATAATCTGTTTTCTTGTGAACCATACAATAAATAGATTTGGATCTCAAGGATGCCATTCTCAATTAAGAGCTTGTGTCCATTTCAAGATGGATGTTTATGATCTGTGGCACCAGGCAAGATCTCAGGAGAAAGACAAATCCTCAAGCTGAAGTCTAAGTGGTTATGAAAAGAGCAAGCCAGAGAACATAAAGCAAAACCTGTCTTCAAGTCAGAAAAAAATCTGGAAAGATAAAGGATTTCTGAAGCGTTGGCTAAGATGCAAACAGATACACACAAGGATGAAATCATGCAGAAAAGGAAAATGGACACCAAAACACTATCTCTTGAACAAAGAATTTAGTTGTAAACCTGTTGCTCAAAGCAGCACACTAAGCAAGAGAGGAATATGAACCTGAATTCATAGAATCAAGCAGGTTGGAAGAGACCTCCAAGATCATCCAGTCCAACCTTTCACACAGTCCTGTCCAATCAACTAGACCATGGCACTAAGTGCCTCAGCCAGGCTCTTCTTCAACACCTGCAGAGACGGTGACTCCACCACCTCCCTGGGCAGCCCATTCCAGTGCCAATCACTCTCTCTGGGAAGAACTTCCTCCTAACATCTAGCCTGTTCCTCCCCCAGCACAGCTTGAGGCTGTGCCCCCTTGTTCTGTTGCTGGTTTTCTGTGAGAAGAGACCAACCCCCACCTGGCTACAGCCTCCCTTCAGGTAGTTGTGGACAGTAATGAGGTGACCCCTGAGCCTTCTCTTCTCCAGGCTAAACAATACCAACTCCCTCAGCCTCTTCTCATAGGACTGTGTTCCAGGCCTCTCACCAGCTTCATTGCCCTTCTCTGGACATGTTCCAGTATCTCAATATCTCTCTTGAAATAAGGAGCTCAGTTGCTTCTGTCTTTGACATAGGCAATGCCAGAAAGTAACCCATAAGCACCCATTTTACATCACAAATCACACTTTGACATAGGCAATGCCAGAAAGTAACCCATAAGCACCCATTTTACATCACAAATCACACTTTGACATAGTGAATGCCAGAAAGTAACCCATAAGCACTCATTTTACATCATAAATCACAGTATATTTTTCAAAGAAAAGAGAGCTACAACAAAATAATAGATCCAAAATACCTGGAACTTACTACTTATCTTTGACAAACAGCTGAGAATACAATTGCCTAAAGAGAGGGCACAGAATTGATTTAGATGGCTTGCTATGCACACATAGTGTATTCTGTGGAAACAACTTTTTTACAAGGATAAAAGAATTAAGAAAAACAGAAACACCACAAACAATCACCAAATACAAGAACTCATCAAGCTGCTGACAAATTAATTTGTCCAGGGCAAGACACTGCACATGTAATTCCTGGTCTGTTTCTTAAAAGTCTGCATGTCACATCTCTTCTGCCTTCTGTATTTATGTATGTTGTAGTTTATTCAAAATGATGATTCATTTTATCACTCTGTTTTCTTGTTGCTCCTCTTATTTTTCATAAGAGCATGCCCTTTTTCCCTTTTACTTTCCTTTTAATCAATCATAGAATGGTTTAGGTTGGAAGGGACCTCAAGGATCATCCAGCTCCAACCCCCTGCCATAGGCAGGGACACCTCCCACTAGAGCAGGTTGCTCAAGGCCTCATCCAGCCTGGCCTTAAACACCTCCAGGGAGGAAGCATCCACAACCTCCCTGGGCAACCCGTTCCAGTGTCTTACCACCCTCACTGTAAAGAACTTCCTCCTAACATCCAGTCTAAATCTCCCCTCTGCCAGCTTAAACCCATTCCCCCTCGTCCTGACATTACTAGACCATGTAAATAGTCCCTCCCCAGCTTTCCTGTAGGCTCCCTTCAGATACTGGAAAGCCACTCTAAGGTCTCCTCGAAGCCTTCTCTTCTCCAGGCTGAAGAGCCCCAACTCTCTCAGCCTGTCCTCATAGCAGAGCTGCTCCAGCCCTCTGATCATCTTCGTGGCTCTCCTTTGGACCCGCTCCAGCAGTTCCATGTCCTTCTTGTGCTGGGGGCTCCAGAACTGCACACAGTACTCCAGGTGGGGTCTGAGGAGAGCAGAGTAAAGGGGGAGAATCACCTCCCTTGCCCTGCTGGCCACACTGCTCTTGATGCAGCCCAGCACGCGGTTGGCTGTCTGGGCTGCATGTGCACACTGCCGGCTCATGTTGACATCTTTTAGTTTTGATGAAAATATGATAAGATACCATGGTTCTGTGAATCACTCTGTTCTGGTACTGATCTGTTTCTTTACTCTGTTTCTGGTGTGGAATGTGCCTTTGCAGATTCAGCTGCTCTGGCTGAAATCTGCTTGAGGTCAGACAAAGTTATGCTCAAAGATATGATGATCTCTTATAATTGCTGTCCCAGACAAAGAAGTATTTGAATCATATAACAGTCATCAGGTTGTACCAGACTTCTTATTATGAAAAGCCAAGTTATGTTATCTTGTTCTTATGTAAAAGGAATATAAGGACTTGGGGATGCTGCTGGACAAGAAGCTCAACAATGACCCAGCAGCGTGCACTTGCGGCCCAGAAAGCCAACCAGAGCCTGGGCTGCATCAGGAGAAGTGTGGCCAGGAGGTCGAGGGAGGTGATTCTTCCCCTCTACTCCACTGTGATGAGACCCTACCTGGAGTACTGCATCCAGTTCTGGAGCCCCTATTACAAGAGGGATGTGGACATGCTGGAGTGTGTTCAGAGAAAGGCCACGAGGATGATCAGAGGGCTGGAGCAGCTCTGCTATGAGGACGGACTGAAAGAGTTGGGGCTGTTCAATCTGCAGAAGAGGAGGCTCCAAAGTGACCTTCTTGTGGCCTTCCAGTATCTGAAGGGGGCCTACAAAAAAAGCTGGGGAGGGACATTTTAGGCTGTCAGGGAGTGACAGGACTAGGTGGAATGGAGTGAAGCTGGAGGTGGGGAGATTCAGACTGGATGTGAGGAGGAAGTTGTTGAGCCTGAGAGTGGTGAGACCCCCTGGAATGGTTGTCCAGGGAGGTGATTGAGGTCCCATGCCTGGAGGTGTTTAAGGCCAGGCTGGATGAGGCTCTGGCCAGTCTGCTCTAGGGTAGGGTGTCCCTGGGCATGTCAGTGGAGTTGGAACTAGCTGATCCTTGTCCCTTCCAACCCTGACTGATTCTATGATTCTGTTGTTAGATTGAAGGACAGAGACCAGACAGAGACATGAACAGGGTAAAGTCCCAGGGAAAAAGTGAAGCTTACATAGTTTGTTTTAACTTTCTGTTCCTCTCAGCAAACCATGAATCAGGTAGACACCATCATTATTTTCTTTTCACAACCAATGATCTAATTTCTCCCATTACAATATTCCAATTAGCCTCAAACCAGCACATCAGAAACAAACTGTAATTTTACATCTATAAAGGACTAAGGAAGCACTTAGTCTTTGCAGGTAAAATTCAAGATTTATGCATATAGCATTGAAACTATGGGTCTTACAAGATTAAATCAAAATGGTTCATGCTACTTGAAAGAAAGCATTGCTTTGTTGAACATTGCTGCAATCGTTGGAGCAATATTAACAAAGAGAAAATTTATGGATGGCCAAGAAGGTTTTAAGATCTACATGAATGATAAGCAAAAAATGGTGAGGGAGAGAAACACTTAAACCAAACATATCTAAATGCCAATCTTCTGAGAATAACCAGACACCTTTGGGTTATGCCTGAATGATACTGGAAGGAATATACTATACCAGGTCCCCTCCTTCTCATGTTGTGTTGTTCTTTGGCATTCTAGATGGTTACTATTAACCTCTCAGCCTCCCGTAAATGAGGCAGAAGCTTTTGATGTACTTTGAAGGATATACACATGCATGGAATTACCTAAGTAGCCAAGTTACATACAATACAAGCCACACCTTGATATAGATTCAGCTAAGTTGAACTGGCAGGAAATAAACCAACAAGAAAACTATCAGAAGTAACAGACAGCATACAGCTTTCCAGAAGAACAAACACTACAATGAACTAGTCTACAATCAGCAAAACAGGTGTATTTCCTGGATTTATATACATTCACCTGAAGACTACCTGAAATACCATGCTCTCAAGTTTGATTCTGTTCAGTTGGCCTATCACCACCATGCAGAACTAGAAACATTTTGTTTCTCCCAAAGTTTATATGCCATAACCAATGAACTGCTGCACAATGTCACCTGTTTCATCCTAATTGTGAAATGCCAGATAAAACTATCATTCTAGTTCTGCTAGTAAGGATCCTTAAGAAAACTGCTTCTCCCTTTCTTAATCAGTTGCTTCCAAAACACATTCCTCTATCTCTTTCCAAACAGTTCATTCTGACCCCAATTAAAGTGTTCTGGATTGTCCACTGTATGCAGCAGTGCTTAGCCAGTTCAGTCTGTCAGTTCCTCCAGCTTCTCACCCCTCTTCACACAATTATATCCACATCTGCCAGTTTCCAAAGGAGTTAGTCTCCAGTATTCACACCTATAAAATCATTATTTGTATATGTAGCTTTATGCAGGAAAATAAAACTAGGATACCAAATGTTGAGACTTAGATGGAATGGTAACTACCTTTAAGATACATATATGCTATCAAACATAGATGGAATGGTTACCTTTAAGATACATATATGCTGTCAAACATAGATGGAATGGTAACTACCTTTAAGATACATATATGCTATCAAACATAGATGTAATGGTTACCTTTAAGATACATATATGGTGTCAAACATAGATGGAATGGTAACTACCTTTAAGATACGTATATGCTGTCAAACATAGATGGAATGGTAACTACCTTTAAGGTACATATATGCTGTCAAACATAGATGGAATGGTAACTACCTTTAAGGTACATATATGCTGTCAAACATAGATGGAATGGTAACTACCTTTAAGATACATATATGCATGCTATCAAACTACATGAGACCTAAAGAGTATTTAGCATCTTGAAAGCATGGTCAGATTAATCAACTGGAAGAAACAGATCTCTATTATAATACCAGACAGTGTAAAAAGAAACTTCAGACCCACACAGAAGTGATAGGATGGGTCGTATCTTGAAAGAAATAAAACCACAGACTTCCTACCATTTAAGAACAAAGTATGACAAGTATGAGCATGAGAAAAAAATGTCATTAAAGTTCTGTGAGGGAAAAGCTCTAAGTGTACATCAATCAAGATAATATCAGTGAGAAAATGTCTTCAAACCACCAGTGGCTAAAATAGCAAGGTATACTTAGAAACATATGCTCACCTTGAAAGTTTAATGCAGAAGGGAAAAGAATTAAGTAATCGGTTTGCCTGCTTAGCGATTCCCAGAAAGCTTTTCAAACCCATCCTGTGTGAAAGCCTATGCTGGGGCATAGCTGTGGCTTTTGCTGTCAGAAGGTATTCTCATGGAAATTCTGAATTGAATCACTCAGTGGGCACATTTACATGGTAAAAAGCTGTAGGAAAAAAACTCTCAAAGCCAGTGGAAAGTTATACTGCCCAAACTGTTAAGCCCTAAGTGGGTTTCCAAATAAAATTCAGTTGCACTATTGGGTGCCACTTGAATGAGTCAACAATAAACTAAGGCACTAGTTTTAAAAAGGCCTTTTTAATATGGAAAAGTATCTTTCAGATTCTGAAACAGCAATCCCCTTGAGAATAAACTGAAAGGTGAGACTTGTAAAAGGCTTTGTCCAGTTTCAGCCCAGTGCCTTTCATATGTTTAGGGTTGCTTCCTACTGTTGCTGCATATAAAGTTTGTGGCTTTAGTGCGGTTCTCATCAGTTACACAGAGAAATATTTCTTTAGAATTTAGACAGCTTTTTAACATTTTCCTTATTGTGACTAACCCTCTAACATACAGACTCATTCACAGACCACTTTCACTCCTTCTCTTGTTAATTTCATCTCATGTCTTTTACTGCAGAAGTTCAACTGTTGGAGTACATGAAAAGTTCACGGAAGGTAAGATTAAAATTAACTTCCTTCAGTGAAGGGCTGCTGTAGAGGTTGTAATTAAGGCCATACAGCAATGAGTTGTTGTTATTTCATATTGTTCTTCACAATTTGTTTCAATCTGCATCTTTTTTTCAAGTAATCTTTTGCCAGCGAGGTAGAAGAGGAATATTTTTTCTAAAAGCCAAATAAATACCTGGGGCATATGGTTGGCATATTACTGATGGTGAGTTTGGGAGGCTGTAGCCAGGTGGGGGTTGGTCTCTTCTCCCAGACAACCAGCAATAGAACAAGGGGACACAATCTCAAGTTGTGCTGGGGGAAGTATAGGCTGGATGTTAGGAGAAAGTTCTTGCCAGAGAGTGATTTGCCATTGGAATGGGCTGCCCAGGGAGGTGGTGGAGTCACCGTCC
>WAAF01005027.1:0-22298 GCA_013400475.1 Tricholaema leucomelas | reverse complement strand
AACAGGACAAGGGGACACAGCCTCAAGTTGTGCCAAGGGAAGTATAGGCTGGATGTTAGGAGGAAGTTCTTGCCAGAGAGAGTGATTGGCATTGGAATGGGCTGCCCAGGGAGGTGGTGGAGTCACCGTCCCTGGGGGTGTTCAGGAAAAGCCTGGATGAGGCACTTAGTGCCATGGTCTAGTTGACTGGACAGGGCTGGGTGCTAGTTTGGCCTGGATGATCTTGGAGGTCTCTTCCAACCTGGTTGATTCTATGATTCTATGCCTTCAGGAAGCAAACAAACAAGAGAACAAATCTGTGTAAAGAGGAAGTATGAACAGCCTTGTCATGTGTGATGAAAGCTTCAAGATACTGTAGTTCTAAAGAAGTCAGGGCACTTAATGTTGTAACAAGAACTGCTGGCAGCTAAAATCTACCGTGAGCAACTCTCTTGGTCTGCTGAATTTCATCCTAAAAGACCACAATCACAGACTTCCAATGAGCTCTTGCCTGTGTGGTTCTGTGATTCTCTCCATGACATTTCATGTCAAGAGTGATAATATTTCAACTATATATTTCAAATACATAAACTAGGCTGCCTTTTTTGTTATGTATTATCAGTTATCAAAGTTGCACTTGAAGGGAGGGTTCCTAGAAGGTGCAAAATATGGCAGCAATTTAAGCCTATTCTAATGATTGGGGAAGGTACACAACCACATGAGCCAAACACATTTCAACTTCCCACGTCCTGAAAAGTGCCAACCTTTCTAATATACTATTAAATGGAGATATTCCTATGTAACATTACTCTCTTTTCTGCTTAAAAATATGTATTCAAGTGCTTGTTTGCAGCCTTTCCCCCCACCTCGTATACCAAGGCATATATTCCTCCTCATACCAGACCTTCACAGCTTAGATAAAACCCATTGCAGAAATTCAAAAGGTAGAAACATTTTCATTCACTCACACCTCAGAAAAACAAACAACAAAAACCACCCAACAAACATCAGACTACTGGTTGGGAGTTATACATTATGCTGTTGGAGGAAGCTTTGTCTTTTTGGTGAGACTCAAGAGCAAAAATAGAATTGCAGTTGTTGTGGCCTTAAGCTCTGCCTAGTATTCTGTTTGCTTACAACTCAGTTCTTCATAAATCTTTGTTTTCTGCTTAAGTGCTTTGTTGCTACTTAAATTTGCCATTTGCAGCACATAAAATCTGACAAACAACAGTAACTATTAGCATACAACTGAATATGTGAAAAGAGACATATACATCCTCCTTAGGAGCACAAATAAGATCCATTGCCAGATCTTTTTGATTTGCATAGCAATATTTTAAATTAAAAACAAAAATCCATCTACCATGAAAGGAAATTTGTTGATCCTTTCCCAGGAAAGCAGGGAATGAAAAAGAGGCTAAGATTTAAATAGCAAAAATGATAGGAGCATATAGACAAGCTTGCATTGATCAGTCAGCCAACGCTAGACAACTTCAAACACTGGCAGTTAACGGTGTTTTTCTTAGCTTGTGGCGTTTGAAGGACATTGATATGCACATCAAACAGAATTCAGGGTATGCATTGTGGAAGCCCCAGTTGAAGCTTTATACGTAAGCTAAACTTGGAATTCAATCCCTTTATCTTACACGAGACATACAGACTCTCTCTGTGCTGGTTTGAAGCTAATTGGAATATTTTACTGAGAGAAATGAAATCCTTAGCTGTGAGAAGAATGAAAAAAAAACCAACAGTACCCTATATCGCTCATTCCTCTGCTGAGAAATGCAACTAGTCAAAATACAGATAAGACACTCGCTTCTCGCACACTTCTCAGCTGCCTGTTCTGTTCCTTCTCTCTCTGGCAGTCTGTGTGTCTGGTTGCCTGTGACAGTTTGAAGCTAGCTAGAACGCTTTGGTGAGAAGAACTAGCTTACAGGCTGTGAAAGACAAACAGAGATGATGTCTACTTCACTCATAGGCTTGCTGAGAGGTATAAGAACAAGAATCCAAACATAGATAAGGAACTTCTGCTGGGGAGCTCGGAGCTGCATTTTTTTTCCTCTCTCTGGCCTCTCTGCCGTCTCTCTGGTTAATTCACTTTGCTTCCTAACCCCCTGGCCAAGCGTCCGTTCTTCCTTGGGACTGAGGTAAGGTTGAGAGGGGTGGGAGAAGGTGGAAGGGCCGTCGGGAGCCCCTCCTGGGGACTCAGGTTTCTGGGAGGGCTGTTGTGTTTCTGTATTACCTTTTACCTTGCATATTTCTGTATATTAGTGTATATACTGTAAATATCTGCTTGTATATTGTGCTAGCTGTAAATAAAAGCTTCGTTCCATTTCCAGAGCTGGCTGAGTCTAGTCTGGGTGATTTCTAAAGCTTGGTGGGGGGACAGGTAACAACCAAACCATCACATTGCTTCTGCCTTAACTCTTTAATCTGACCTAATCCTTTCTCCTCCGCCCTCCTTGGCATCTTTCTTTGACATCTCACCTCAGATCTCTTGCGGTGGTTTGAGTGTTCCCTGCCCCCCCCACACTCAGGGCTCTCAGGGAGTAACAAGACTAGGGGGAATAGAGCAAAGCTGGAAGTGGGGAGATTCAGATTGGATGTGAGGAGGAAGTTCTTCAGCATGAGAGTGGTGAGAGCCTGGAATGGGTTGCCCAGGGAGGTGGTGAAGGCCCCATGCCTGGAGGTGTTTAAGGCCAGGCTGGATGAGGCTCTGGGCAGCCTGCTCTAGGGTAGAGTGTCCCTGCCCATGGCAGGGGGGTTGGAACTAAATGATCTTTGTGGTCCCTTCCAACCCTGACTTATTCTATGATTCTATGTTCTGTCCATATTAGACTATGCATAAATGTTTGTGTATGAGCATAAATACACTCAGACAGCAACTTCCCTCTATTATGTGACCACATTTCCTCACTTAAAACTATTTCAGCCCAAATTACTTTATCTTCTTGCAGTGTGATCCTTACTAAAACAGCAGATTTTTGTCACTTTTTGTTCAATAGCTATCAGTTTACCAATCAGCAGAAGTGGCTGCATAACCCTTTCTCTGTGAGAGAATCACCAAGACTCTATCTGATCTAAGGAAACTAGGAAAATTTGGTATCCTTCTAAAATAACCTCCTCCAACAAGCTGGTAACTGCATTTGTATTATGGACAATGGAAGATGACAGACATTCTGAAAAACATTTCTCTGTATACAACCTGTAGAACAATATTGTTTTCCTGAAGAGAAAACTGTTGGTTAGAGGATAACAGGGTAAGAGCCAATGCATCTATTCAGGTGGCCTTCTAGTCTTGTTTTCACGTATTTATGATGAAATAACGGATTTCTTCTTGTATGGGAATTGGAAAGCCCCTACCTAGTTGTACAGGAATGACACATGCTAATGAAAGTCCTTTAACATGAAAAGCAAGAGGCTAGCTACCAAATCTGACAACTGTATTGCAAAATCATCATACACAGTCTTTACAGAGAAGCTGTCATACATCAAAAATGATAAACTAAACTCACTTTGCATCTGAAATATCAGGAAATGTTTTGGTTTAATTTGGTGGGTTTTTTTTAATGCCATCTGGAAAGAAAAATGCACTTCTAGGGAAAAAAAAAGTAAGATTTGGAAAGAGACTTCTAATTGTTGTTTCAAAGATGAAAGATAATTACTTCTAAGTTCTGGATGCTTCAGCTGCTGCAAAAGGGAACAATAAAACTCCTGCAATATGCTTAGGAAGATGTGGCTAATCGCAAGACTTTGCATCTGGAAATACATTCAGGATGTTGAAGTCCTTTGAAGATAAGAAATAGAAGCATAGATGAGGTACAGTTGAGCCCTGGAGGGGCCTTGCAGTCCAAGGTGTGGAGGGGGAATAGTGTCTCCTGCCAAAGTGGGTGGAGAGGGTGAAGGCTGGTCACGTCGGTACCAGGCTCTGGGGAGAAAATCCCTTCCACAGGCACAGACCAGTACCCTTCCTGACAGGGCAAGTGACAGCCAACATCTCTATCTAGGCAAGCACGTTACAAGATGCATCACACTAAGAGTTGTGCATTTGTTTCTGGTTTTGTTTTAGGTTTTGTCAATGTACTTAAAAAGCCTTTTGTAATACTTCTAAGCCATGGGGGGTTTGCCATTTTTGATATCCTTTCCTAAGGATGGCTGCTGTTACCAGCCTAGCCAACAAGAGCCACAGGTGTTTAACACACACATAAACCCATAGTCTTTTAAAAAGGAGGTATAAATCTCCGTATAAATCTCCATGTTCCTTTGTTCTTTGCCTTAACTATCTATATTTGTACATTCCTAGCACCATGCAATACATAACTGATGCCAAGGAATGGAAGATACCTTACTGGGTTAACACAAACAGCTTTCACTCCCCCACACTCCTCTACTCCCCACTGATGAAAGGAAAAAGGACCCTGGGGGCAGAGCTGTTACTTGAGATAAGAACAATTTACTACTCTATTGCAAGGACGTTGGATTGCACAAAAGAAGACAGAAAAGAGAGTACCCATTGAGAGAAACTCAGCCCCAAACACACAAACTGAAACTGGAACAAAAAGGGCTAACTCCAGCCTGGAAACGGGGGATGAAACACAGAAAAAAAAAAGAATAGAAATCATTACAAACTATAGACTATATTACAAGTCACACAAACCCTTTTCCTGTCATACAATCCCTTTTCCTGTCATACAATAAGCATGATGTCAGCATATTGTAGAATACACAATTCATCTTGCTCTGTGTCATTTGAGGGTAGAGGAGGGGAGGGGTAGTCCCATTCCCCCATCACCTATCCCTTGTCCCTTCTAGTGGACCCAGTTGGCTTAAACCTATTCATTATCCACCCATCATTCAGCACCATCTACATTGTGGCTCAGCAGTGATTAACATCACACAACATGTATCATTTACTGTCTATTCTCACCAAAAGTGAGATCACCTTGTAGCACACAACAAACTTCCTCATCCTCCTGCATCACTCACCAGGTACAGCCAGGTGCTTGCAGGGCAAAAGCACTCCCACAGGTGGGTTTGCCTTTACCTGAAGCAAGTCTAACCTAGACCTTTTTATTCTATTATATTCTTCACGTGTACCATGGAATTATGGTATAACATATGGCTGCTTTAGATTCCAGCTGGCACTGGAGCTCCACCATGGCACATCAGAACTCATCTCTGATGTAACTTTGTTCAGGCCTCAGTAGCTCACTGTCAATCTCCATTTGCCACTGGATTTCCTCAGTGACCATACGGGGCTGTTGAAAGGTGAATTAACTTTACTGACCAACTTTGATCTCTCCAGTTGTCAAACTTGTTTATAAACAGGAGTCAGGGAATCCCAGCAGGTGCAACATTGCCACCATTGCTGTAGCTGTTGGCACTTGCTGATCTTTAACATTTAACATCCTCTCTACAAAAGGATGCTCTGAGAGACTAAGTAAAGCGGTCAACCACTTTCTTTCCCCTGTTCTTAAGGCAGCTACACCAAACATGCAAAGGTATCCTTGTGGATCCTTGAGATATCCTCTCCTAAGACAGTCTATACCAAGGATGCACAGGCCCCTGGGCCAGTAACAGTGGTTTCCTAGTTAGGCTCACCTAAGCTTCTAACACACTCTTGCTGTTGGGATCCTCCTGTCATACAAGAAATGTAGAGAGGTTCCACCTCTTTGCAGTTTGATGGTATCAGAGCATGTTGCACACCTGTATCCACTAAAGCTTTATGCTCTCATGGGTTTTACATACAGACCAAGAGACCTGGTTGTCCCTCTTCTTCACATGGTTAGAGGCAGCACCCTTCTAATCCTGATCAGAATCACTTGCATAATGTAAGAATGCCTCAGAGGTCACATCAAGAGATTCAGAAGCAATATCAATTTCTCTGCTATTTTGGGGGGATTTTCCACTGGAAACTAGGGCAGAGCTCTTCTGAGAAGGGTTTCTTTGCAATCCACAGACTTCCACATCCAGGACTGAAGAGGATGTTCCATCCACAACATGACTAAGGTGTCAGACTAAGTAAAAAACTGCAGATGCCAGTTACCACACAGTAAGCTAGACTAGGAATTCATGATGTATTACTTACTCCATTGCAGTTTCTCAAGGTTTTGGTTTGGAAATGTTTATCCTACAGTAAAATGTGAGAAGATATCTTATTTATTTACTTTGCATAGTAGAATGCACACAGTTATTTCTGAGTAACTGAATCTATAAGGTGACTGTTCTGTGGTGACATTTCCATGTGTCAACACCCGTTACAGTCTATTCTGGAACAGATTTCTTAGTTGGTCTGTTCAAGGTCACTCAGAAAGATTGACCTAAAGAAATAAAATATATTTATTGTGGCTTTGTTAGACTCCATTAACCATGGAGTGTTCATTGAGAACTTAAAATATTTATCTACAGTTAAAGTGAGTTTCCTTTAGTTTAATTCACTCCCAAGATAAGAACAGATTTAACACGATATAGAAATAATTTCTCTTACCTGAAGTGAGTCAAATATCAAATGAAGTAGCAGCTCTGAGACACATTTTACAATTAGAACTTTCTGTCTCCAAGACTTACTTTTCAATTCTTATTTGATCTCAGACACCTTTAAAGCTCCTCCTAAAGTAGGTTTACCTACACTGTGGTAGGACATTTATTTGATTACAGAACAGCTAGTGGCAGCCAATAATGCTGTATAAAAGCTAATAGCCTATTAACTACCTTAAGTCAGCTGGTGACCAATTAACTGCTGATAGAAATGTCCCATGGAAAAAAAAAATCCTCTTCATGATAGATTTATCCTCTTCATGGTAGATTTTGAAACTACTTCTTGTTAAAATATTTTTCCTCCTCAAAAGGTATAGATTTGAATGTCACCAAAGAACAGAAAACCTTAAAGAAGTCCTTTGAAACACAGCTAAATCATACCAGGTAGGGCAAGCAACAAGACATTATCAAAGATTCTCAGTATTTCAAAGTAAGATGTTGTCATCCAGCACAAATAGTTGCAAGTTTTGGAACACAGCTCAAGAAAACACACACAGATATAAACATACACATGTGCTGATACACAGTCATGGGTGCATAGAATCGTAGAATCAGTCAGGGGTGGAAGGGACTGCAAGGATCAGCTAGTTCCAACCCTCCTGCCATGGGCAGGGAAACCCTACCCTAGAGCAGCCTGCCAAGAGCCTCATGCAGCCTGGCCTTAAATACCTTCAGGGACGGGGTCCTCAACCACCTCCCTGGACAACCCATTCCAGGCTCTCACCACTCTCATGCTGAACAACTTCCTCCTCACGTTCACTCTGAATCTCCCCACCTCCAGCTTTGCTCCATTCCCCCTAGTCCTGTCACTACCTGACACATGCCCACACTTGAACACATATGCATGACAGAAAAATTCATACTCATGTGCACACACACACACACACACACACATCTCCAGTCTAGGAAGGCAGCAAACTTTCTGGAACTACCACAGAGGAATTCTGAACAACATCCAGTTGTTCCTAAAATCTCAGAGTAGCAGAAAGCTATGTTTGCTTTTACCCAATAAATGCAAACCCAAAATTATAAATCAACACACATGTGTTTTCCATTTCTATAGTATGTCTAAAGCTTGTTCCAAGGTTTATACTTTAAAGGATCTCTATGTGTCAGCCTGCACAGCTCCCTCCATACCTTTGCCAGGTGGGGATTGGTCTCTTCTGCCAGGCAAGCAGCAACAGAACAAGGGGACGCAGTCTGAAGTTATGCCAGGGGAGGTCTAGGCTGGATGTTAGGAGAAAGTTCTTGCCAGAGAGAGTGATTGGCATCAGAATGGGCTGCCCAGGGAGATGGTGGAGTCACCGTCCCTGGAGGTGTTCAAGAAAAGCCTGCCATTTAGTGCCATGGTCTAGTTGATTGTCTAGGGCTGGGTGCTAGGTTGGACTGAATGATCTTGGAGGTCTCTTCCAACCTGCTTGATTCTATGATTCTATTCCTTCCTTTATGTACAAAAGAAAAAAACATTTGCTTTACCTCTTACTGTAGTTTCTCTTTTCAGTGGAAAAGTGAATTTTATGCCAAACCTGCTACCCACCATGCACATCACTGTGACATGTTGTTGCCAGTGGCACCAATATGGAGGGGCTTAAAGAGCTCTTTTGCCCTGCTGCTGGGTCACTACGCATAGAGGTGCAGCAGAAATAACAGAAGTGGGGAAACTGTGGCAGGAATGGGAAAAATGTGACCAAACACAGCAGGCACCACAGAAAGAGTTTCAATGATTGGGCAAATGTTACCGTCCCTGTAATCAGTCCTTTCCTAGGGAAAAGGCTAGAGGAAACAATTTCCTGGGTTTGACACATAACATCACCTTGACCCAAACCTTCCAGATTTCACAAGAGCAGCAGACAAGATTAAATACATGAGAAAATTAATAAAATACCCAGTCTAATTGTCAGCTACGGCCGACATTAAATAGATCTTGTTTAAGAATAGTGTTTCTGAAACACTGAGGTTCAAATATAATTGAAAATGTGCTTATGACAAACATTTTTTTTTTTGCAAAGCCTATGTAACTGCAAGGATTAGGTTGAAGTATCCATCTTGATCAATATCTTGCAATTGCATTAAGGCCTCAGGCAACAGGGGCCCTCATTCCTTCCCATTTCCCATTTTCTCTCTTCTGTTTCCAGGCACCGTCATAGGCAATCAGACGTGAACAGGAAAATGAATTTGCTACAAGGTAGGAGCATTGTAAGTGGCTTTGATATAAGTGGAATAAGGGTTGGTAACTTCTAAGATCCAGCAGCCTGATAAGAATATTAAGTCTCCCATTTATCCCCAATGAGTGCTTGATTAGCCATACAGTGCTCTGCTGCCAGAGTTCACTAAAAATACATTATGCTAATAACACTTGAGTGCCAGGAGCACTGGGAAAGCCCAAGTCTTCACAAAAAAACAATGACTCATTATGGTATTTACCTGGCAGATACAGATATAACCTAATATATGACTTCCTTTTCTGGCCTGCATAGATACCAGTAAAAACAGAAGTGATTCCTGAAAGCATGTATGAATTATGTCTGAACATACCTTTGAATTAATATTTAAAAATTCAGGAAAATTCCCTGAGAGTCTTTGGCTTTTCAGTCAATGGGAAATAATTGCACAGAATTAAACAGTTTAAACAATCAGAACTTGGAAAACAGTAATGCAAAACCAGGAAAAATTCTAACTATGCTTATAGAGTCTTGGCATTCACTCCAGCAGATGTAGTCACAACAGCAGATGTAGTCACAATGCTTTTGGTCCCCGAGTAAGTCTCCTGTATCAAAGATGCTTTCAAACTCGCAATAACGATCCCAGGGTAAAACACAAAATATTCCAGGCAGAGGGAAGGAGAGCTGAGTTGCTGCTAAGCTGGTGGCTGTGAGCTGCATACAGGTGGCTGCCTTTAATGAGCTGCAAACGATGAGAGGCAGGAAGGCTCCCTGCTGAATGAGGAAAGGCTTGGTTTCTAAATCATCCTCCTTTAAATACTTCATTTTGAACGTCAAACTGGCCAATAGGCACCAGCATCATTTGAACTCAACGTTTCGTGCCTCCTTTGACCATGCAGGCAGACTGAGGGCAGCACAAGACACCTGACACATGGTGCTAAGCCCCCTACCTCTTAAGGCTTTGCTGGGGCCAAACCCTTATTGTTTGCTCATCTGACTCAATTCCTGGACCCCACAACAGGAGGGGAGAGCAAGGGTTAAACCTGCCTGGCAGGATTTATGCCCTACCAGGATAAAACCACACAGTTTGATAGTTGTTTTTTAGAAGCGACTGTTGAAAGTATCCAGGTGCCTTTGTCACCTGCTTGGTGTATTTTCTTGTCTCTGGAACACAGAAAGGGACACTTTAAAAACAATGAGCACTTACCATTACTGGGGTACAAGAATNTTCAGCCAGCAGACCGAGCTCTCCAGCAGGCAAAGAGCTGAGAGCACAGCCCAGAACAAAGTGCAGAGCAAAGTGACTTTATCTAATGTTTTGCCTTTCTTCTTTACACATCTCAGCAAGGCTGTGAGCAAAGTAGACCTCACCATTGTTTTCATTTCTCAACCTATTATCTAGTTCTTTTCACCAAAACATTCTAGCTAGCTTCAAACTAGCACACTGCCAAACTGACAAACTGTATCATTGTCAGCAAGAAGTGACATTAGTTGTGGCTGTGCTGGTTTGAGACTAATTGGAATGTTTTAATGAGAAAAATTAGATTATTGGCTGTGAAAATAAGATAATAGTGATGTCTGTGTTACCCACTGGATTGCTGAGAAATACAAAACCAGGAAACCACAACAAAGTTTCTCAGTCTGTGGCTGTTGCTTGCCCTGTTAACTGCCTCTGCCTGAATCTGTGTAACCTGATCTAATTCTTCTTCTTCTTCTTTTCACCGTGAAAGTGACAGAGCACTGGAACAGGCTGCCCAGGGAGGCTGTGGAGTCACCCTCTCTGGAGGTATTCAAAACCCACCTAGATGTGTTCCTGTGTGATCTGCTCTAGGTGATCCTGCTCTGGCAGGGCAGTTGGACTGGATGATCTTTCAAGGTCCCTTCCAGCCCCTGACACTCTGTGATTCTGTGATTATACACACACAAACACTACATCCATCTCTTTTGATGTCATTTTTAGCTGGAGCTTTCTGATGATACCTACTATGGCCTATAAAAAAGCAGTCAGGACGACAACAAAAAGATAAGTGCAATGTATATTTTTCCTAACTGATAAAAATCATCTGTTTGACTACACCTATGTGGAAAGAGATTTATGGCTGTATCATTCCACTCCATAAAAGCAGTTCACGGGCAGCAGGCAACTAAAGAGAAAACATAATTGTGAGGAACTCACCATACGCCTGGATGAGTGAACTGCTGATCGCTTTGTCTGGCTCTATGGAAAGTTAAAGCAAGCTGAAAGTTTTCAATTTATAGTGGATAGTGTACTTAAGTAGCAGAAAATTATATGCTTACTGTTCCAGTCCAGCTGTGTGTGATTCATGAAGTACAACCAACTCCAGTGAAAAAAAAAGAAATGAAACCAGGTGGTAAATAATCAAAGTGTGCTCTTCATTAGCCTTAGTTCTTTATCTGCCATTTTGTAAGCAGTAAGAAACCACTTGCAGTGTTATCACCTGATATTGCCTACTGCCCTTCATGTGTTGCAATTGATAATATCAATATTTCCCTTCTACATTTTCCTTCTTGTTCCTTTTTCCTCCCCCTTCTGGGGTTTTGATATTGTCATTCACCAAACTTACTACCAAGTTTAACCAGTCTTTGGTTTATGAAGTTAATTATCCATCACTACGAACATGTCAATGTAAGTCAATGCTCTAGCTAATCAAATGAAAATCTACTTTGCTCATCATATCAAAGACTACTCTGTCCTGATAAATTCTTTGTTAGTTACAGGAATATAGGACAGAATAGAATTTTTTCCTTAGTGCTTAAAGACCCAGCTTTTGACCATGGAAAGATTGCTGTGTACAATTACCTGAGGGGTGGTTGTGACCAGGAGGAGGTTGCTGTCTTCTCTCAGGTGGCCAGCACCAGAATGAGAGGACACNCAGGTAAATTCCTGGCACAGATTTGTGAGAACTTCATCAAAGTAAGTGTTCAGAAACTTCATCAGGAACTGAGCTTGAAACACCGCAGAATGAGTTTCTCTGGTAGCACACCATCAATTCTACCTTCAGCTAAACATGATAACATTGGAAGTAATAAGTGGATAAGTAATAAGTGGAAATTTGGGACTTTGGCTGTGGTTTGGTTTTGGGTTTGTTTGTTTTTCAAATATTTACAGTCTCTCAGCATCTTTCTGTTTCATAGTTCTGTGCTGTACTCTTGGCAATAATAGGGAGCACATTAGACTCAGAAACAGCAATTAGTCTCTGTTCATACAAATGTTCTGGCCTGTTTTTTCTCATTACTCAAACTCCATACAGAAGACATGTTTAGAAGTAGAGATTGTTTTCCTACTGCGCTTCTAATTAACACGTCCATTAAGAACCAGGCGGAGAGCATGGAACATACTGAAAGAAACTGTTGTTTACAGAGCTGGTGATATAATGTACACAAATATGTCCTGCAAAGTGCAATCAAGCCAGCTTGTGTGACATGTGGATTTGTTTCTCTGTGTATGTGGGCACAAACAGATGTGGTATGCTCACATGCAAGACTAATTTGTTCATTAATGTTAAAAAAGCAAACCCAAACAAAACTAGATAGCTAACAGTCCATTAATTTCTATAATTACTTCTTGCATGCCTATATCACTGCTTAGTTTAATTTCTGAAGCCCTTGGTAACTACCTGAAGGGAGGCTGTAGCCATGTGGAGGTTGGTCCCTTCTCTCAGGCAACCAGCAACAGAACAAGGGGACACAGTCTCGAGTTGTGCCAGAGGAGGTATAGGCTGGATGTTCGGAGGAAGTTCTTGCCAGAGAGAGTGATTGGCATTGGAATGGGCTGCCCAGGGAGGTGGTGGAGTCACTGTCCCTGAAGGCGGTCGAGAAAAGACTGGATGGGGCATTTAGTGCCCTGGTCTAGTTGATTGGACAGGGCTGGGTGCTAGGTTGGCCTGAATGATCTTGGAGGTCTCTTCCAACCTGGTTGATTCTATGATTCACATTGGCTCCTTGGAATGATCATACCAAATACTTCAGTTACCTTCCACTGGTTTTGCATTTACTAGATTGGATTGACTTGGGTACTTATATATTTTATAAAGGCCTCCACCTCTCTTCATGTTTTATGTGAAATTTGAATTAACCTCACAGTAAGATGAATAGTAACAAGTTAGCTTTTAATTTTTTTTTTTTTGTTAATTATTGTTTTTCTTCCCATCTTGAAAGGCAGAATGAATTGATCAAATGGCTTGCTAAACATCATAAATATTCTGGACTTCCAGAGGAGCTGATTTATGCCTCTGAATAAAAACATGCATAATCTTTTCGATTTTGCATATACACAATACAAACCCGGGTAAGAAAAGCCTCCAAGCAGCTGTAAATTAATTTCACCTCCAGAAATCCTATTGTGAGACTCAGGAGAGGCAATCCACGTGGAAAGAGATTAGACAAATAGTCTAGTGACCTAAAGTGCAACAAGCTTTGCACTGTGAGAGTAAGTTTGAAAGCCTGACAATTAACTGTAACTCAAGGCTGGTGATAGGGAGATGGTTTTGTCTTTGCTTTTAATTACCTTTTATTGAACAACTAAGTGATAAGCATCAGAAGACAAGAATGCCTTGGATCATCAAAGACAGGGGAGTGGGGAGTTTGTTTGTTCTGTGAATTCAGGCAAACTAAAAGAGCTTTTCCTGTGTTTACCTGAATAATTAGTGAAAGATCAAATTGCTTTTGAGCCAGCAGGCTGCAGTTAATTGGAGTTACGTACATTCGGTGAACTTAGTGACTTGGAGTAAAAAGGATTTACAGTGCTGGTGATGACCCTTTTTGGGAAAATGTTGCAGCAAAGGCTGAATATTAGAAGACAGATTCCAGATGATGTGATTTATCTGAAACTCTCTGATTTTTCGTTAAAGTTTGAAAATAGAAAGTGTATTTGGTTAACTGAGCAAAATGTTGGGAAGAGTTCAGTTAAATGAAAAGTTTAAGAAATGGAATTTTGGCTTTTAGCAAGAGCTTTCATTTTTAAAATTGATAAGATCAGTGAGTTCAGAGAAGTCTGCCAGATTACCCTACAGAAAACTATTTTTGAAGACATGTCCTCATTTCTGAAGTCATTGCCGTGCCTATCTTTCTAATATATCACACTAAGGCCTGGAATGCTATGGTGATGCTTTTGATCAGATGTAGTAACATCTAATAATCTACTGTTATTCTCAAATCATAGTTAATTTGCTTTTAAATATACTACTCAAAACACCAGGGTCTATCAGCATGTGTAATGCTGTCATTTCTATATTTTGCTTTCCAGACCTCTCTGAATGTCTTTGTCAGTGTTCTCAGAGCTATGGTGGTACTGGGAATCAAAGACTGCCAGTGGACAAGCTTGTTGGCTGAAGAACAAAGAGAAAATATGTCCATCTTCTTCCTGATGAATGCTGTTAAGTCAAGCAGACAAGATTCCTCTTGCTTCTTTGCTTGCTCTAGTAAAGCTAGTGCTACTTTCTTTTCATTCTCTTAAAGAATTTTTCACTCATGAAGGAACAAATTTAAAACAGAGATACGGAAAAGTTCTTCCTTCCTTCTTGAAGAAACTTTAAGGTACATAAATTCTTTCACAGAATCACAGAAACATTCCAGTTGGAAAAGACCCCCAGGATCTAGCCTTGAGCTCCGTGGTAAAGGGTTGGACTTGATCTGTGAGGTCTCTTCCAACCTTGGTGATACTGTGATACTGTGTGATCATCAAGTCTAACTGTTATCCCTACTCTACAAAGTTCACACTTAAACCAAATCCTCAAGTACCACATCCAAATGTCTTTCAAACACATCCAGCTTTGGCAACTCAACCATCTCCCTGGGCAGCTCAGTCCTAATTCATGACCATTCTTTCTGTGAAAAAATATTTCCTAATGTCCAGTCTAAATCTACCAAGTGACAGCTTGAGGCCATTCCCTCTTATTCTATCACTATTTACCTATGAAAAGTGACCAGCAGCAGTTTCTCTACAACGTTCTCTCAGGTAGCTGTAGACAGAGATGAGGCCTCCCCTTAGCCTTCTCTTCTTCAAGCCCAACAGCCCCAGGTCCTTCAGTTGCTCTAGTTCTTAACAAATAACAGTAAGCTGATCAGACCCCAAACTCAGTACACCTCATGAATTTGGGTACTAGGTATTCATTTTATTCATCTGGAAGATTGGCCAAATTCAGCATTTTTCTCCTTTACTCTGCTTTTTTTGCCATCAAAGTTCAAACAATCTGAGTTCTTTCACTAAATATTTGCACCACAAACTGCCATAGGATAAATGAGTTCTCAGTCCCTCCATCCATTCTAAAATCTGTGTCCAAATATCCTTTGTCCATATTTACCAGAGATCATGATACTATTGACTGGTGGGTGTTTCAATGTATTTTTAATAATGAAAATGGGAAATCACAGAATCAACCAGGTTGGAAGAGACCTCCAAGATCATCCAGTCCAACCTAGCACCCAGCCCTGTTCAATCAACTAGACAATGGTGCTAAGTGCCTCAGCCAGGCTTTTCTTCAACACTTCCAGGGACAGTGACTCCACCACCTCCCTGGGCAGCCCATTCCAATGCCAGTCACTGTCTCTGGCAAGAACTTCCTCCAAACATCCAGCCTAGATCTCCTCTGGCACAACATGAGACTGTCCCCTTGTTCTGTTGCTGGTTGCCTGGGAGAAGAGACCAACCCCCACCTGGCTACAGCCTCCCTTCAGGTAGTTGTAGACAGCAATGAGGTCAGCCCTGAGCCTCCTCTTCTCCAGGCTGCACACTCTCAGCTCCCTCAGCCTCTCCTCACAAGGCTGTGTTCCAGGCCTCTCACCAGCACGTCTGGCACAGTTGGTTCAATTGAATGTGTATTTAAATGGATTTGTTTGGTTTGTATTACAATATGTTTAAATAAAAGAAGATAGAATATATTCATCATTCTTCTCGGTCCATCAGTAATGATTTTTATGGAGACTTGCAGAATTCTTTCTTCAAAATTAATAATCCTACTTCTCCCTCACTATCTCCTTTCCTTCTCTCTCTTTCTTGCCCTTTTCCAGTAAAAATACTGGAGTAGCCTGTGCTGGTATTTCCACACACATTCAATCATTAATTGTAAGCAAAGCAGTACATAAAATCTCATTGTCATTGCTGGGTTAAGGATCACTCCTAAATGTCTTTAGCCTAAGCCCTACTAATGGAATGCCTGTAACACTTTGTGAGAGGTAGAAGACATTTTGACAGCTTTATTTTTGACAGTTTTATTTTTAGCCTATCTGATGGGACTAAAATTGTGCAGTGCATTAGAAAACTTCTTTCAGCCTGGTGTGCTGTGGGCGTCTGACAAGGCTGAAACATACTCTGCGTTTAAGTCGTTATAAGCTAGATTCACAGTGGCTTCCTTTCTGATTTGATAGACACAGAGAGCCATTATATTTTGAAGCTTTTAGTTAACAGGAAAAGCTGGCTCAAATTAGTGATAAGGCACACCTTGATATACTGGACTTCAATAATTTCAGATGACTGAATATTTACAAAGAACCAGAGCTCTAAAGGGTTTGGAAGTTGTGCTGTATGCAAGATATAACACAGGTGTGATGGTTTGGGTGTTACCTGTCCCCCCTCACACTTAAGAAAGGTTTGGGTGTTACCTGTCCCATCCCACACTTAAGAAAGTCACCCAGACTAGACTCAGCTGAGCTGGAAATTAGAATGGAGCTTTATATTCACAGCTTAGCACAATATCCAAGCAGGTATTTACAATATATACAGTTACATACAGAAATACACAGGTTAAAAAGTAATACAGAAACACAACAGCCCTCCCAGAAACCAGAGTCCCCAGGAGGGGCTCCCAACCACCCTTCCACCTCCTTTCCACCCCTCTACCTTATCCCAGACTTTGCCTTAGGTTCAAGGTGAGTTTGGAAAATCGGCCAGTGGAGTTAGGAAGAAGAGGGATTAGTTACACAGATGTCAGGTTAGAGAGAGAAGGGAGGCAGCCAGAGACAGAGAGCAACTCTGTTATCTATATTATGTTCTTGTTTTTATACATCTCAGCAAGCCTATGAGTGGACATCACCACTGTTTCCTTTTCACAGCCTGTAATCTAATTCCTCTCACTAAAATATCTCAGCTAGGCTCAAACTAGCACAACAGGTTATAGTGCCAGGCTTTAAAACAGAGTTCTCCATTGAAGTCAATAAAGAACTGCAGTGAAAAAGTGGACCTCTGTTTTGGTTTCATCTGGGGCAAATTCTGCCACACTTGCTCCCACTGAATATGTTAGTACATTGTGAAGAATAATAATTAAACTCTGGCAGTCCATGAGAAGATTTTTTCCACATGCGTAGTATCAGTGGAACCTGGTCGTCCATTCACAGAATCACAGAATTTCTTAGACTGGAAAAGCCCTTCAAGATCCTTGAGTCTAATCATTAGTTTCACACTGACAAGTCCTTGACCAAACCAGATCCCTCAGCACAACATCCAATCACTATGAATCGCTGTGGTTGGAAAGGACCACCAGGATCATCCAGTCCAACCTGCATCCCAGCATCGTTCATCATTAGACTATAGCCTCAAGCGCCACATCCACTCTCTTCTTAAACACCTCCAGGGATGGGAACTCCACCACCTCCCTGGGCAGCCTGCTCCAGTGCCTGACCAGCAGCTCATAAAGAGCTTCCTCCCAACATCCAACCTACATGATGGTACAGTTCTATGGATCTTCTTTCTGTGCTAAGATTGAGTATTAAACCAGGGCTGCACTGCTCC
Source organism: Tricholaema leucomelas (assembly GCA_013400475.1). Taxonomy (NCBI): domain Eukaryota; kingdom Metazoa; phylum Chordata; class Aves; order Piciformes; family Lybiidae; genus Tricholaema lacrymosa; species Tricholaema leucomelas. The sequence continues at coordinate 4,874 of WAAF01005027.1, read as the reverse complement.
TGAGGTTAGCCAGATAGATACAGACATGTGACTTCCAAGCACTGCTGCTTTAGGAGTTGTAGAATAAAAATGCAAACAGAGCAAACATGAATTTAGTATTTAAATTACTCTCCAAGTATAAAACACTACAGAACAAGAGAATGATTTATTTTCACTGGTCTTTGCTGCTATTTCCTGTTTAAACCAGATAAACATCATATAGCCAATGATCATTTAATGGACCTTCATGAGCCACGTGCAAATAGGCTGTAAAAACGTATGCATCTTTATATGTATCTATAAATTCACACTCAAACACCTTTATGCATGTTTTTTAGTGTTAATTGGCTTATCAAATTCTGTGTTTCTTTCTTCCACTTCCAAAACTGTTGAATACAACTCTGTGAGGCCAGAAGACTCAAGGCAACGCTGTTATTAGATGGAAAGCAATCACCTAGTGATGACTGATGAAAAATACCTCAGTAGCACATATCTGGTAAGTACAGATAATGCTATTTTCTCTATTTATGTAAGAATAACAGTTTTCTTTTAGAGAGAAAGGAAGTTGTCAAAGAAAGTACTGGTTTACTGCATAGTCAGTGGCTCTTCAACAGCTTTGACAACATCTTTTATAAGCAGTTTCATTTTCTATCCTTGTTTGATGGCTATTTCATTACTTATCAGGATAATGTTGTTAAGTTGCTGGCTGCTCATTGCATAATTCTGTAAAATCACATTAAATCACTGAACAAGTTGTTAACAAAAGGAAACATGCAGGCTTCTCAATAATGCCTTTTCTTTCCAATGTAGGTGAGAAGACTCAGCTAAAAGAGAGGGGGAGAAAAATCAGGATAGAGAAAAAAGAAATACATTCTAAACTAATTCCTTTGGATTGCACCTTTTTGTACCTATGTTATAGTAAGATCCAGAGAACAAATTTTCAGGGAATCATATGTCCTGGAGGTCCCATGTACCCTAGAAATTTCCTCTCCCTCTGTGGTTTGAATGGGAGAGGAAAAAGGCACGAAAAGACCTGTTTCTCCCCACCCTAGCCCTGCAGGTGTGAAGTGGGGGGGGGGAGCAGGGGGGACCCTTCTGGCAGGAGGAGTGCCCCGGGCCGGGCCCACACTGCACTCGGCTGAGGATTGGCTGTGAGCTTTTCACGCCTAGGCAGTGGTAACTCTGCTCTTTGTCTGAGAAAGGTATAAATATCGAGGGGTTCCCGCCTTGGGGTGCTCCTGCCGTGGAGTTCGTCCCCGCTTTGGATTGTGTTCCCGCCTTGGGGTGCCTGCTTGAAGTTCTTCTCCCCCCGGCCTGGATAGCTTCTACACACGGAGCCTCTTCTGGCTCCGAAGACAAGCCCTGAAGGACTTCACCTTAAGCGTCCTATTGTGCTGCCTATCGCTTCTTAACGACCCTGAAGCTTTCTGAAAAGACCACGGGACAGCCCTTTGAATCGTCCTTCTTTCCAAGCCAGCTGTCGAGAGTAGCTTACAGCTCAGCCTGATTTGATAGTGGGGAACGCTATATTTAATAGCTAAGCCTTTTCCAACTCCTGACTTCAAATTAGTCAAGTTTACCTGTGGCATCCTATTGTGTAGATATTCTCAACCAACCAAGAAAGAACCTGCTAATTAAATCTAAATTATCTTCTGTATGTAGTTTTTGGGGGCGGGTATATAACTCTATTTTTATAAATTCCTGACTCGGCCTAATTAATTCCTGCCTCCATAACATCATACCTTTGGAAAGGACAAGTAAGGATATGCTTTGAAACACTTTTTGCATTTCCTAGTTCAGAACAGCTACATACTGTACTGAACAATTATATTTGTTGGAGTTGGAACCCACGTATTCACATCAGAATTCTAACAGTAAGGTCTTGTAGAGGGAGAAATGTTTTACACTTGTAAAAGGCTGATACCTAATGTTATTGACAATACCAGTCCTCTGAAAAGGATTCATGCTGTTAGTATGACACATTTCCATAGCACTGTAGCTGTATCACTACTTTTACCAGTACAGTGAGTATAATACTACTACTTGCAAAGCACGTTCACAAATGATGTTAAATCACAGAATTCAGGAAAAGAAGGAGTAGATGCACTTTAAAAACTGAATTTAAGAAGTCTGATGAGACAGATTTGCTCTAAATAGGCAAAAGGTTTTTGCAAATCACAGTGTTCTCACAAATTAGATGCAATGGAAATATATTCAGTTGAATAACTGAGGAGAGGAGACTCATGGAGAGGAGACTTAAAGAGAGGAGATTTGAAGAGAATCAAGGAAACTCAGAATCACAGAATCATTGAGGCTGGAAAAGGAGAGAAGAGACTCAAGGAGACTCAACTCGAGGATGCTTGAGGAAAACTTGAGGAAACTCAACTCGAGAAGACTGGAGGAGAGGAGACTTGAGGTCAAGAGATTCGAGGAGAGGAGATTCGAGGAGAGGAGATTCAAGGAGAGGAGACTCGAGGAGAGGAGATTCAAGGAGAGGAGACTCGAGGAGAGGAGATTCGAGGAGAGGAGATTCGAGGAGAGGAGACTCGAGGAGAGGAGATTCAAGGAGAGGAGATTCAAGGAGAGAAGAGGAGATTCGAGGAAAGGAGATTTGAGGAGAGAAGAGGAGAGGAGGCAGTACATGAATGATTAATTCCAGGCACAAAATCCAGTTAGCAGACTAATTTTCTTAAGTAACTTGTGTAGGCCTGTGTAGATAATTTGTATATCATAATGCCAAGTCACACAATAAATAAAACCCCAACTCTACTCATCACCTCATATTTTGGCCAATGTAACATTTGGCCTCAATCCATCCTGTGAGATTATTTTTGTGTAAAAAGAACCAGAAAGTTTAGCAAAGGAGTAATTGTTCCTACAATAAGAAATATACAATGTCCCAAATATTTGCCAAGCCCAGAGGCCCTTTAAAGGCATAATATTAGGAGTTCCTCTTAATGTGATTTGGGGATAAATTATGTTTCTGGCTCCGTGATCTGTAGTGCAGAAAGAGGCAAGTCACACAAGATGTGACACACACCCACATCTGCAGATCCCAGCACATGTTTTTGCTACATACCTCAATAGCAGGCAAATGATACTTCCTAAGTTATGTCTAAAAAGCGAAGAGTAATGAAAAAGTCCTTTTCAGTGCACCAAAGAGTACAAGTATAAACTACTCCAAACAAACAAACAAACAAAAATCAAACCCAAAAAAAACCTCCAACCAACAAAATCCACTTATGGACAACAACAACAAACCACAACCAAGATGAAACAAACAAAAGCCCCAACAACAACAACAAAATAACCAAACCAAACCAACACTACAAACAGGAAATACAACTAGTCACGGCATTAGCAAGCTGCTAGTGTCATTAGAATCATAGAATCAACCAGGTTGGAAAAGACCTCCAAGATCATCCAGTCCAACCTAGCACCTAGCCCTATCCAGTCAACTAGACCATGGCACTAAGTGCCAACAACAACAACAAAATAACCAAACCAAACTGTGCTAGTTTGAGCCTAGCTGGCATGTTTTGGTGAGAAGAACTAGATGATAGGCTGTAAAATGAAACCAATGGTGAGGNTATTTCTGTCTATAACTGTATATACTGTAAATATCTGCTTGTACATTGTGCCAGCTGTAAATATAAGCTTCATTCAAATTTCCAGAGCCGACTGAGTCTAGTCTGGGTGATTTCTAAAAGTGTGGGGGGCGGGGGACACCCAAACCATCACACAAACCAACACTACAAACAGGAAATACAACTAGTCACGGCATTAGCAAGCTGCTAGTGTCATTAGAATCATAGAATCAACCAGGTTGGAAGAGACCTCCAAGATCATCCAGTCCAACCTAGCACCCAGCCCTACTCAGTCAACTAGAGCATGGCACTAAGTGCCTCATCCAGGCTTTTCCTGAACATCTCCAGGGAGGTGTTAGGATTGATCCTCAAGAAACGCATTATACGATGATCTTGTAATCAACCTATTGCCTGACAGAACTTGCAGCCACATATTAAGCATGAAGAGTCTCTCCTCACCAACAGAAAATTCACCTAGAACAGTATCCAGGAGTCACCAGATGTCAAAGACCAAGTTAATAGAGCTTCCTCAAATATCTGAAGCTTCTTTTTGCAGTCCTTCCCCTGTCTTCCAAATCATTACACATTTTCAGACAGAAGAAACAGACAATGCATCCTTTTTGGTGACAAAAGCCTTTCCTTCACATTAAGGTTATTCAATCTTTGTTTTGATTCTTTTGCCCATAAAGATGAGTTTCCTGAAATCTAACGGAGGGTAAAGGATGAAACTATTCCTTCTCAGAAGCAAATTTTCAAAACTTTTTACAATCATAGAATAGAATCATAGAATCAGTTGGAAGGGACCACAAGAATCATCTAGTTCCAATCCCCCCCTGCCACGGGCAGAGACACCCTTCCCTAGAGCAGGCTGGTCAGAGCCTCATCCAGCCTGGCCTTAAACACCTTCAGGCATGGGACCTCAGCCACCTCCCTGGGCAACCCATTCCAGGCTCTCACCACTCTCATGCTGAAAAACTTCCTCCTCACATCCAGTCTGAACCTACCCCACCTCCAGCTTTGCCCCATTCCCCCTAGTCCTGTCACTCCCTAATAGCCTAAAAAGTCTCTACCCAGCTGTTTGGTAGATCCCCTTCAGACACTGGAAGGCCACAAGAAGGTCACCTGGGAGCCTCCTCTTCTCCAGACTGAACAGCCCCAACTCTTTCAGTCTGTCCTCATAGCAGAGCTGCTCCAGCCCTCTGAGAATCTTCATGGCCCTTCTCTGGACACACTCCAGCATGGTCACACTTCTCCTGATGCAGTCCAGGATCTGTTTCTCTTTCTGGGCTGCAAGTGCACACTGCTGGC
>WAAF01005025.1:25107-39389 GCA_013400475.1 Tricholaema leucomelas | reverse complement strand
CCACCCAGGAAGAAGAAGCAGGAAGGGGGGCTGAGGTGGGTATTCAGGTAAGTGTTTAGGGCATGTGATGGATATGTGTTCTAGGTATAATTTGGACCTTCCACTACAGGGCACACTTTATGATGTTTCAAACAGTGCATAAAAAACTAAGTGTAGACAAGTGAATCAAGCCTCAGGATTTGTGGTCTTCTGCAGGAAAAAAAAAAGCCAAAACTGGAGACTTGATTCAGCTTCTTAACCTTAGACATATACAGCATTTGAAGTATCTGGACTGTCCTTCAAGTGACATTCCAGAGACACAAGGATCACCTTAAAGTCTGACAGCCTATGGTATCCTGAGTGACTTTTGTATTTAGACCATGAATCAATGCTTTGTTGACAAGAATGACAACTCAGATACCCAGCTGTTATGCAAATCTGACATCTATACATTTGAATTTAATTAGACACTCTGGACTTGAATTTCACTTTTGGTGTTTTCTACATTGAAGCCATGTACATTTGAGGATACTTAAATCACTGTCAGACTGTTTTTAAAGAGAGGTACATGGTAGCATTCATTGTGAATAAGAGAAGCAGAGTGGACTGCCCAGGGAGGTGGTGGAGTTGCCATCCCTGGAGGTGTTCAAAAAAAGCCTGGCTGAGGCACTTAGTGCCATGGTCTAGTTCAGGAGTCCTCAAACTACAGCCCACGGGCTGGATACAGCCCCCCAGGGTCCTTCACCCAGCCTGTCAGTATTTACAGAACCACCCTGCATCCCCCTCACTGGGGGTTGAGGGGGAAATCAAGCAGCCACTTCCTGCCACTTAATCTGCTCACCAGCTTCTGCAGCCCCCAAGCACCCAGTCGGGACTGGGCTGGAATCAAACTATAGTCCGTCCCCCGACACTACTGGGCTGGAACCAAACTATAGTCTGGCCCCCAATAGGGTCTGAGGGACAGTGATTTGGCCCCCTGTTTAAAAAGTTTGAGGACCCCTGGTCTAGTTGATTGGCCAGAGCTGGGTGATAGGTTGGACTGGATGATCTTGGAGGTCTTTTCCAACTTGGTTGATTATATGATTCTATTTTTTTTACATTTATTTAAAATTTCAATTTAAATGGTAATGTGTTTTCAAAAGAGAAGATACAAAATAATTAAATCTATTAAATATTCCTACTTTTTTCTTTTAGTAACTGCATAGCGTAACATTGTATAATATAAAGTCTTTATAAAAACATTAAGGAAAGCTAGTATGGATGACACAGAGTTTAAATATGTGTCTTAACAACATTACTGCACTTACTGTAAGCTTAGAGTAAATTATGCCACAATGTGTATGTACGGAAAGCCATGAAGTTGTGGCTGCATGCTGACCGGAAATTTTACTCCCAGTTTAGAAGTGATACAAAGATGCAAAGCTATGAGGCAGTATTCCTCAGTTCAGGATGGCACATTATCACATAGTGCTTTCTTCTCTGGACATGCCAGACTGGCTTCATGCTCAGGTAGTGTGAGTCTGACCAGTCTTCACATCTGAAGCCCCATACAGTAGGGACTACAATCATAGAATCATAGAATGGTTTAGGTTGGAAGGAACCTCAAACCATACCCTCCACCATAGGCAGGGACACCTCCCACTGGAACAGGTCGCTCAAGGCCTCATCCAACCTGGCCTTGAACACCTTCAGGGAGGGAGCAGCCACAACATTCCTGGACAATCTCTTCCAGTGTCTCACCACCCTCACTGTAAAGAACGCTTTCCTAATATCTAGTTTGAATCTAACGTCTTCCAGTTTAAACCCATTACTCCTCATCCTATCATTACAAGACTTTGCAAGCAGTCCTTCCCCAGCCTTCCTATAGGCTCCCTTCAGATACTGGAAAGCCATTATAAGGTTTCCTCAAAGCCTTCTCTTCTCCATGCTGTAGAGTCCCAACTCTTGTAGCCTGTCCTCATAGCAGAGGTGCTGCAGCCCTCTGAGCATCTTTGTGGACTCACTTGAACAGTTCAATGTTCATCTTCTGTTAGGGGCTCCAGAACTGTACTCCAGATGGGGTCTTCATCATCTTCAATTATCTTAATTTTATGGTCTTCAGAATGCTTTAAAAATATTTTCAGTATTACCAAAATGCATGACCTATTTGTGCGGGTTCCCTCTAAAAAAAAATCTCTTTTCAGATATTAACAATTCAATGAAATAATGATTTTCATCTGCATACAATTTTTCATAGTATTCATTTTTGCTTCATCTTAAATAGTTGTTATACAGAAGGGAAATAATCTGAAACTCAGAAAGTATGCCTTAAATTTAATCTTCTAGACTTACAAAGATGAGATTTAAACATGATTATGAAAAAATGAAACATGAGGGAGCATTAATTTAACATATATGCTATCAGATTTAAAAGATTTTTCCATAAATCTCTTCTGCTTGAGGAAAAGAAAAAAAAAAAGACCTTTATGATACATCTTACTATCATTTTCATTATGTTAGTGTCAACCTTCAGATGATGTTAATAAACACTTGTATTTATATAGTACACTTACAGAAATCCATTCATTCATGGAGTTTATAGTTCTAAACTAAATATTAAAAAGCCCTGTTCCGTAGAATATATACTATGCAAGTTAATCCAAGAAAAGTACCAGAAATTTTACATTTGTATGGAAGCATCTCATCATTTAGAATCATAGAATCATAGAATCAACCAGGTTGGAAGAGACCTCCAAGATCATCCAGTCCAACCTAGCACCCAGCCCTGGCCAATCAACTAGACCATGGCACTGAATGCCTCAGCCAGACTTTTCTTGAACACCTTCAGGGACAGCGACTCCACCACCGCCCTGGGCAGCTCATTCCAATGCCAATCACTCTCTCTGGCAAGAACTTCCTCCTAACATCTAGCCTATACCTCCCCCGGCACAACTTGAGACTGTGTCCCCTTGTTCTGTTGCTGGTTGCTTGGCAGAAGAGACCAACCCCACCTGGCTACAGCCTCCCTTCAGGTACTTGTAGATAGCAATGAGATCACCCCTGAGCCTTCTCTTCTCCAGGCTAAGCAACCTGAGCTCCCTCAGCCTCTGATCATAGGGCAGTGTTTCAGGCCTCTCACCAGCTTCATCACCCTTCTCTGGACATGCTCCAGTATCTCAAGGGGGCTGAGGGTGCAGCTTTGGGGGAAACTTCTGGAGCCTTGGAGGATATTGAGTTGAAAATGAGCAGGCAGTGCATCAAAGACTGTGTTAACTGGATTATAGCCAGCAGATTAAGGGAAGTGATGATCATCTACTCTGCACTTACTAGACTGCGTCGGTAATAAATCGCTGAACTGCAGGCCTGTTGAGTACAGAAAACAAGTTCAACAGAGGGCTACTTAGATGTTGTTGTGGAGGGAATTAATGTGGCCAAGTCATGAATATATATAAAAATAGAGTTATTTTATTTTCCTGAAACCCGCCCCCAAAACAATATACAGAACTTATTTTAGTTTTAATTAGCAGATTCAGTTAGATTGAGAAGATCTTACAAGGATACCATAGACAAATTTGACTATTTTAGAAATCAGGAGATGGAAAAGGCAAAGCTACTAAACATAGCATTCCCCGCTATTAATTAGGCTGAGCCAAAAGTTTACTCACAGGTGAGTTAGGCTGTCTGAGAGAAAAGGTGCTCCAGATGCTTGTCAGCTCGCTCTCTTTCAAAAGACATCCGAGGCTTGTTAGGCCTATCAAGCTTGCATAAAGGGGGTGCTTATGGTGGGAAGCCGCCCAAAGCCGGGACGGTCCTGTCCCTCACGAGCTTGTCCTTTGGAGAGCCAGGGGACTCTTTCTGCAGGAACTATCCAGGTGGGGGAAAACTCTAGGGCAGGAACCCCAAGGAGGGAAGTCCCCCAATATTTATACCTTTCCTAGACAAAGAGATGATTTACCACTTCCTAGGCATGAAGACCACAACCAATCACCAGCTCGATTCCAATGCAGGCATCTGCACGGGGCACTCCTCGTGCCAGAAGGGCCCTTTGCTCCCCCACTTCACGCAGGGCAGGGGGTGGAAATAGGTTTTTCGTGCCTTTCCTCTTCCATTGAGACCATGGAGGGAGAGGAATTTGGGGGTATACAGAACTCCAGGACAGATGTTCAGAGCTAAGCTCTTGTTCAGAGGTTGACAAACAGGAGCTTATTCAGCCTGGAGAAGAGGCAACTTAAAGAGCGCTTAACAACAGCTGCCCAGTAAGTACAGGGAAGTAACAGAGGCAGATCCAGGCTATTCCCAGACATCCATGGTGGGACAACAGACGCAACAGACATAGTGTGAAACAAGAAACAGACTGGCTATAAGAAGAAACATTTTTTTTGCTAAGTGGACAGTCAGGTCATATATTGTCCACAGAAAACATGCAGTCTTCAGTTTGGAGTTCATCTAGGTCTGACTGCATAAAGACCTGACTAAGTTGATTTGACCTCACAGATGAACCTTCTTTGAGCAGGAGGTTGTCTTGGATCTCTTCAAACTCAAATTACCTTATTGTCCTATGAAATAGTTTTGTTTTCTTCTTCAGGCACAGCTTTTAATAGAGTTTCTCTAGAGATTTTTAATAGCATCCAGAGAAAATGTTTATATGTGCATAATTATTGGTAATTTTCTACTTCTCCTTAGAGAGAAAGACTTAAAATATTATTGAAAGGCAGAAGCTGTTACATTTTTCTACTGAGAAGAAGTTATTACAATGAATATCATTATTTCTCTTTAACTGAATTACTTGCTAAATAGGTTACCCTTGGGAATATCTGAGGGGTTTTTACAATATTTGATTAAGTGTTTATATATTTTTACTTACAGTAGTTCAAACTCAAGCAAAATTACTATGAAGTCATAACTTTCCCAGACTGACAATTCACACCATTACTTTTATGTAAATTTCAGTATTATTTTGAATCATTCTATAAGAATTTTGGGGGCACTTGAAGTAAGCTTGGAGACTCAACTTTTTTTCAGTGTAAAGTAGATGACTAATTAGTACCTATATTTGAGTTAGCTCACCCTACAATTTATTGTCTTAGTATGGTGTCATGAATTGAGTTGAATCTGCTGATGTTTATATTCAATACCATGTTCTCATTATGCTAGCTGCAAAACAACAAGCTCCTGGCAAAGCTGGCAGCTTGTGGCTTGGACAGATTCAATCTGATATGGGTCAAGAACTGGCTGGAAGGCCGGGCCCAGAGAGTGGTGATGAATGGTGCCACATCCAGTTGGCAGCTGTCACTAGTGGTGTTCCCCAAGGATCAGTGCTGGACCTAGTCCTGTTCTACATCTTTATTGATGATCTGGACCAGGGAATTCAGTCCGCCATCAGTAAGTTTGCAGATGACACCAAGCTAGGAGCAGGGGTGGATCTGTTGGAGGGTAGGAGAGTACTGCAGAGGGACTTTGAGAGGCTGGATGGGTGGGCAGAGGCCAATGGGATGAGATTTAACAAGGCCAAGTGCAGGGTACTACGCTTTGGCCACAGCAACCCCAAGCAGCTCTACAGGCTGGGGACAGAGTGGCTGGAGAGCAGCCAGGAAGAAAGAGACCTGAGGGTACTGGTAGATAATAGGCTGAAGATGAGCCAGCAGTGTGCCCAGGTGGCCAAGAGAGCCAATGGCATCCTGGCCTGTATCAGAAAAAGTGTGGCCAGTAGGACGAGGGAGGTTATTCTTCCCCTGTACTCAACATTGATCAGGCCACCGCTTGAGTACTGTGTCCAGTTCTGGGCTCCTCAATTCAAGAGAGATGTTGAGATACTGGAATGTGTCCAGAGAAGAGCGATGAAGCTGGTGAGAGGCCTGGAACACAAACCCTATGAGGAGAGGCTGAGGGAGCTGGGGTTGTTTAGCCTGGAGAAGAGAAGTCTCAGGGCTGACCTCATTGCTGTCTACAACTACCTGAAGGGAGGTTGTAGCCAGGTGGGGGTTGGTCTCTTCTCCCAGGCAACCAGCAACAGAACAAGGGGACACAGCCTCAAGTTGTGCCGGGGGAAGTATAGGCTGGATGTTAGGAGGAAGTTCTTGCCAGAGAGAGTGATTGGCATTGGAATGGGCTGCCCAGGGAGGTGGTGGAGTCATCATCCCTGAAGGCGTTTAAGAAAAGACTGGATGGGGAACTTAGAGCCATGGTCTCGTTGACTGGATAGAGCTGGGTGCTAGGTTGGACTGGATGATCTTGGAGGTCTCTTCCAACCTGATTGATTCTATGATTCTATGATTCTAAAATGAAATTGCTGGCTGGAGCAAAGTATCATGAGGCTTGAAGTTTAGTTTCTAACATAAAATGTTTCCTCTTATGGTTGCTGCTTTGAGTAGGTTATTGGTCTTTTCTGTTGGGCAGGCTGCTGCATGCTTGCAGAGTCAGGGGATCATTTAATCACCATTTTTTTGCTGCCACTTTTGCTTTTGCTGCATTTTTCTGCAGGTGGGCTAAGGATTTTCTTATGGTTTGGTTTGGGTTTTTTTGGTTGGTTTTTTTTTTTTGTTGGTTTTTTTTTTTTCAGATTTGTTGGCTTTTTGGTGGTTTTGAGGTTTTTTTTCAGATGTTATTTTACCACCTGTTTGTGTGAGGAGCAGGGGACTTGTGAGAGCAGGCTGTCTTAACCCAGGACATATGGGTAGTTTAAGACTAATCCTATCTACAAGGACATATATTTCAGATGTCTAAAATGAGATGAGATCATTTCAATCTGAATCATCTTACATTATACATATTTTAGTAGCATTGGAACACACACCATTGAGTACCAAAATTAGTAAAGATTTTAGGCTGAATTTCAGAGAGGTTCACGTTACTTTAATAGATAGTTTAATCTCAGGAAGGGGAGGGATAAAATGGTTTGAATAAAGTCACAAAATACTGTCAGTAGAAATATTTTTAAATATAACCTAGTGAAAGAATCCTCTCTTGAACATGTAAATCACCTTGTGATGGTGGTGATTACATCGAGATGTGACCAGTGTCTCAACAAAGATAAGATCATCCTGAAACAAACTCTTCATGTGTCATCTCTGCCCACTGAGACAACTGCCCAAGGAATGTGGTGAACAATGGATGGCAAAAAGGGGTGGAGACCACTCAGATCCAACCCCTGCAGACACATGGAAGAACCCTTGGAAATTCCTTTATGCATTGTTGATATGAGACAGGTGGAACTATGATGAATGAACCAAGAACATAATAAAAGCCCTGTGCTGTGCCAGATGACTGGGGGAAACATCACTGGGGACATCTGAAGCTTGGAAGCAGTAGCCCAGGAATGTTTCTCCCCAAAGCCCCAACCAGCAAAGATGGACCACGGGGTGGTAACTATGTCTCTTGCTCTCTCCAATGTCTTTCTTTCTTTCTTTCTTTCTTTCTTTCTTTCTTTCTTTCTTTCTTTCTTTCTTTCTTTCTTTCTTTCTTTCTTTCTCTTTCTTTCTTTCTTTCTTTCTTTCGTTCTCTCTTTCTCGCTCTCTTTCTCTCTTTCTCTCTCTCTTTCTTTCTTTCTTTCTTTCTTTCTTTCTCTCTTTCTCTCTTTCTTCTTTCTTTCTTTCTTTCTTTCTTTCTCCATGTTGTTTGCTTCATTACCCCTCTCTTGAATAAATAGCCTGGTCATGATATATGGCCTCGTTTGTGCCTGTTATGGAAATTAATAATAGAGTATGAATTATGAATATTAATTTCAGTACAAATATTAATTTGATTATTAATATTTTAAAATTCAGGAAAATTCCCTAAGATTCTTTTGGCTTCTTGGATGACAGGAATTAGTTGCACAAAGGGTATTTATTAATACAGAACTGATCAGTTTAAACAATCAGAACTTGGAAAATAGTGAAGCAAACCAGGGAAAATCCAAAACTACACTGCAGGCACATGTACTCACAACCTGCTGGTTCTCTGGGTATGTTTCCCATATAAAACTGCTTCCAAAACCACAATTATGATCCTGGGGGTTGTCAGAGACTGAGCTAAACAATATGTCCCAACATCTCAGAGAATAACTTGTTTTGATCTAAGTTTCTGAGAAGTGCTAAGTGAGCATCCTGTTTGTACTCACTGTCCCAAAGATCCCCTCTTGCATGAGCTCAGACCCCCCAGGAGCTCCCCAATATGCAACAACTGGAAACCAGCCAAGGAATGCAGAGTGAGCCTGTGCATGCTACCATGGGACCACCTGCCTGACTGCTCAGCTTGCATGGACTGAAAGACCACCACTCTAGACCACCACACCTGGAACTGAGCTCCTGTCACCTAACACACATAGGAGGTGAGTGCTTTGTGTTGTGACAGGTGATGCTGATTCTGAGCTGACCACAGTCTAGCAGCTCCTGATTTATCAACAGCAGCAATCATTTTGGAGAAACTGGTGGGACAAGGGGGTCTCAACTCCCTACCACACTGAGCATGCCCAACACAACTGGACAGTGGGTCTGGCTAAACAAATCACTCCTGGAAAATGCTAACTGATTCTCAGGAAAACCTGCATATTCAATGAGACAGCCAGGGGAAAGAAGAGAAGCTCCGACCTGCAGACCGTGCGCTTCCCATCCACTCTCTTTAAATGGACTTTTGGGATGATGAATGACTCTGCAGTGACCTCTCTTCTCTCTGCATGGGGGTATTTCTTTATTTTCTTTATTTTTCCTCTCCTATCTCTCTTTCTCTTTCCCTCTCCTCATTCCTCCCTATCCTGGTGTGTGTGCAATAAAATTGGCCAATGCATTTCCCACCGTTTGTGCCTTAATTCTCTGCCCGAGAATCCAAACCTCCCATACCCAGGACTCCTCTGGATTGGGACAGGGGGAAAAAACCAAAATATTCAAGGCAGAGAGAGAGGGCAGAGGAAAGATGATTTGCTGCTAAGCTGCTGCTACAAGCTGCAAACGTGGCTGCTGTAGTTCCCAGTTATAAGGAGTTGTGAATGGAGTACTCCTTGGGTGAAGAGTCAGTGCTGCAAGGCATGGCACCTAAATCATACTCCCATTGAATAAATTATTTTGAAACTTAAACTGGCCAATAGGCACCAGAATTATTGTTTTGGCCAATGAATTAAAAGCTTTTTGCCTCCTGTGACTACACAGGCACGTTGAGGGGCAGCACCACATACAGTGGTGATCAGCTCCTGGCCCTCGGGACACAGCTCTGAGGGGGCCAAGGCTCCAATGTTTCTATTTATCCACTGGACTTCCACACCCTGACACAGGAAGAAAGAGCAGTTGACAAAACTGGTCTGGCAAGATTTCTGCCCTGCTAGAACAGTGCCTTAATTTCACTCAGAGGAATGTTCAAAAAAGAACTACGTCTCCCTCCCAGCCATTGGATAGAGACAATTTTATGGCATAGTCAGGCAGGATTCCCAGGTAGTGGAAGCATCATGGTGAGACTACTTGTGCTAGTTTGAGCCTAGCTGCGATATTTTATAGAATCATAGAATGGTTTAGGTTGGAAGGGACCTCAAGGATCATCCAGCTCCAACCCCCTGCCACAGTTGAGAAGAATTAGGTGATAGACTGTGAAAAGGAAACAATGGTGATGTCTACTTCATTCGTAGGCTTGCTGAGATGTATGAGAACAAGAACATAAACACAGATAAGGGAATTGCTCTTGGGCTCTGGGGCTGCATGCACTTCTCTCCCTAACTTGCTAACTATTCCATCTGCTTCTTACCCCCGCTCCTGGCTGACTCTCCAAACTCACTTTGAATGTCAGGCAAAGTCTGGGGTAAGGTAGAGGCGTGGGAAGAAGGTGGAAGGGTGGTTGGGAGCCCCTTCTGGGGACTCTGGTTTCTGGGAGGGCTGTTGTGTTTCTGTATTACTTTTTAACTTGTATATTTCTGTCTATAGCTGTATAGATTGTAAATACCTGCTTGTATATTGTGCTAAGCTGTAAATATCATTCAGTTTCCAGATCAGCTAAGTCTAGTCTGGGTGGTTTTCTTAAGTGTGGAGGGTGGGTAACATCCAAACCATCACACTATTGCATTGCTGAAACCCCGAGATTTGTGTGTGTGCCTGAGACGTACTCTGAGCGCAAAGTGAGTGGGAGTCCAAATTCACATTTTCACTCTCCTGTGAGGGAAATGGCAGGAGCAGGATAAAGCAAAAGGTTGTGGGAGAGAGTGAGGAGATTCTCAAAACCTTTAAATATGCATATTTTCTTGGGAAAAAATGTTTTGGGGTAAAAAATCTGATTTTTTTAATGTTTTGGCCTTCCTGAGAAATCTCAGTACCCTATTGTACCAGAGAAAATTGGGATGCCTTTTTGATGTGTGTCCTCTCAGGGAAGACTTTTTGAGTACAAACAGTGATTATTATGGTGTGACCTCCCCTAGAAGCCTATCATCCTCTTGTAACAGAAAATGCTTTTGTAAGATGTGTCCTCTCGGAGAAATAGTGTGACCTCCTTGAGAAGCCTGGTTTTATGGTGTGACCTCACTGAGAAATTTATTAGATGTGTATTCTTCCAGGGAAGAATATTTTGGAGTACCCTATTGAAACAGAAGAATTGAGAAGCTTTTGTAAATGCATGTTTTCCTGGGGAAGAATATTTTGGAGTACAAACAGTGATTTTTATATTGTGATCTCCCCAAGAAACCCAGTACCTTGTTAAAAAGGCAAAAAATATATAGTCAACTGAGATGCTTTTTGAAATTAAGAACTTGGCAAAACTCTGGTCACTCTCTGTACCATATGCTTACCAATGCTCAGTATTTTGGGGTTGTGATTCTTATTTAAACTCTAATTCTGAACATTCCAGTACATCTAGGAGATAACATTTACTATCTTCTAATTTGCTTCACAAAAATTTGTTTTCTTTGGCACTTCCAGCCCTCATGATAGTAAAACTAAGCAAGAACAGTAATTTCCCATCATGTGCAGTATCCTGTACAATGATGCTCCTGTTCAGAGTTTGTCCTGCCAAATAAAAACATATGTAGCTACTAAAAAATATTTAGTATTGTGATGGTTTGGTTGTTACCCGTCCCCCCATGCTTAAGAAAATCATCCAGACTAAACATATCTGCTCTAGAAATTGGAGAATGAAGCTGTATTTACAGCTTAACACATTATACAGGCAGATATTTACAACATATACAGCCATAGACAGAAATAGACAGGTTAAAAGGTAATACAGAAACACAACAGCCCTCCCAGAAACCAGAGTCCCCAGGAGGGGCTCTCAACCACTCTTCCACCTTCCTCACAGCCCCCTACCTTATCCCAGACTTTGCCTTATGTTTAAGGTGAGTTTGGAGGGTTGGCCAGGGGGGTAGGAAGCAGAAGGAACAGTCAGGCAGCAAGTTAGAGAAAAAAATGCATCCCAAAGCCCAGAGAGAGACTCTGTTATCTATGTTTGTGTTCTTGTTCTTATACATCTCAGCAAGCTTATGAGTGCAGTAGCCATCACCATTGTTTCCTTTTCACAGCCTGTAATCTAATTTTTCTCACCAAAATATCCCAGCTAGGCTCAAACTAGCACAGGAATGATCATTTATTCACACTTAATTGTACATATTCTGCAATATGTTTTGTTGTTGTTTCAATAAAATAGACAACTAAATTGACTTTCAGGAGACCAGAGGCTTGGAACATTGCAGGAAGGATTTAATATCTTTTACTCATATTAAACTGGTATCTAATGAAAAGTAAGAATCAAGAAGTCAAGTATAGAACACATTTACAGTTTATTCATTTTCTAGGCATGAATATGTCAGAGCACCTTGCAGTCTTTCATACCACTCATCTACCTAGTATATTAAACATCTCAGATACACATCAAAGGAGAATTAAAAAGCTGAAAATATGTTTTGTCTCTGGTTTTTGTATTTATATTCAGATCATAATAATTGAGGCATAAGAGCCAGATATTGATTTTATTGCTTTTGCTAGTATGTATTTAAAATGTTAAATGTTAGCACTACAGAAATGTAGTTTTTCCAGTCTTAATATGCAACCCGCACCACAGCAATGTAATATCTGAGTACAACATCATTAATTATGGTAATTTTTTAAAAAAGTGAATATCTTTGATTTTAATGACACAAACTCAACCAATCAGCATCATGAAAACATCAGCATTAAATATCAGATAATTATATAAACTATTTATCCATCCTCACAGCTTTGAACAATCAGGAAGTTAAAACAGATTTGCATGTAAATTTATACAGCTACAATGATTTAATGTGTTAAATTGTTTGAAGCTTGTGAAAGAAAATAATGAAGACTGGGAAACTGGATATTGTGGAATCTGGCTGATATGTTTATTTCAATAATATTAAAAACATCTTCATGAGGAGCTGAGCGATGAGAGCTTCCCATTTATTTATATCAGATCTTGTGGAGCCTTATTAAATGCTAGACTATACTTTTGCTCAAAAATATCAGTGAAGTATGTTCCACACACCACTGGTTTTACAAAAACATATTTGAAAAATTTGAAGACTGGAAGAAGCCAATGTGATGCCCATCCACAAGAAGGGCCAGAGAGAGGAACCAGAAAATTACAGACTTGTCAGCCTGCCCTCAGTGCCAGGCACAGTCATAGAACAGGTGTTCTAGTTTGAGCCTAGCTGGGATGTTTTGGTGAGAAGAATTAGATCATAGGCTGAGAAATGAAAACAATGGTGAGGTCTACTTCCCTCGCAGCCTTGCTGAGATGTGTAGAAAGGAAAAGCAGAACATTTGATAAAGTCACTTCACTTTACTAGGTAGGTTTTACTTTACTGCTGGGCTCAAACTAGCACAACAGGTCATCTTACGTGCCATCACAAAACACCTACAGGATGGCCAAGGGATCAGGCCCAGCCAGCATGGGTTTAGGAAGGGCAAGTCCTGTCTGACCAACCTGATCTCCTTTTATGATCAGGTTACCTTCCCGGTAAATGTGGGGCAGGCTGTGGATGTAGTCTACCTGCACTTCAGCAAAGACTTTGACACTGTCTGCAATGAGTAGCTCCTAGCAAAGCTGGCAGCTCGTGGCTTGGGCAGATTCACTCTGATATGGGTCAAGAACTGGCTGGAAGGCCAGGCCCAGAGAGTGGTGGTGAATGGTGCCAAATCCAGTTGGCAGCTGTCACTAGTGGTGTTCCCCAGGGATCAGTGCTGGGCCCAGTCCACTTCAACATCTTTATTGATGCTCTGGACGAGGGGATTGAGTCCACCATCAGTAAGTTTGCCAATGACACCAAGCTAGGAGCAGGTGTGGATCTGTTGGAGGGTAGGAGAGTACTGCAGAGGGACCTTGAGAGGCTGGATGGGTGGGCAGAGGCCAATGGGATGACATTTAACAAGGCCAAGTGCTGGATTCTGCACTTTGGCTAAAACAACCCCAAGCGGTGCTACAGGCTGGGGACAGACAGCAGCCAGGAAGAAAGGGACCTGGGGGTACTGGTAGATAATAGGCTGAAGATGAGCCAGCAGTGTGCCCAGGTGGCCAAGAGAGCCAATGGCATCCTGGCCTGTATCAGAAAAAGTGTGGCCAGTAGGATAAGAGAATCTACTCTTCCCTTGTACTCATAACTGGGCAGGCCACAACTTGAGTGCTGTGTCCAGTTCTGGACTCCTCAATTCAAGAGAGATGTTGAGATACTGGAACGTGTCCAGAGAAGGGCAATGAAGCTGGTGAAAAGCCTGGAACACAGCCTTGTGAGGAGAAGCTGTCTCAAGTTGTACTGGGGGAGGTCTAGGCTGGCTGTTAGCAGGAATTCCTTCCCAGAGAGAGTGATTTGCCATTGGAATGGGCTGCCCAGGGAGGTGGTGGAGTCACTGTCCTTGGAGGTGTTCAAGCAAAGCCTGGCTGAGGCACTTAGTGCCATGGTCTAGTTGACTGGACAGGTCTGGGTGCTAGGTTGGACTGGATGATCTTGGAAGTCTCTTCCAACCTGGTTGATTCTATGATTCTACGCAAAAAGTGCATGGTTTGGTTTCGTTTTTTGTTTTTTTTTAATCTAGTATTATTTTGTATCAGCTACACCTAACAGACAGTACAATATTCTAAAATGGAATCTATAAATTATTCTCAGATTTATTCTGATTTGGAAACTAATTTCCCTAAGACACGTAGAAATAATTAAACAATGATTCTCCTTTGTGCAACTGCCCAATATATTACTCTACTATTTAAAAGATAATTATTTTTTAAAATAAATCCATCCTTGTACAAAAAAAAAAAAAAAAAGGAGATTTGAAGGACAAGTATCTGCTAAATTAATTTCAGTAAAAATGTTTAAGAAAGTTATTACAAAAACTCTTGAAATCACAGCTTGTGATGGTTTGGGTGTT
>WAAF01005025.1:0-25078 GCA_013400475.1 Tricholaema leucomelas | reverse complement strand
CCAGAAACCAGAGTCCCCAGAAGGGGCTCCCAACCACCCTTCCACCTTCCTCCCATCTCCCCTCTACCTTACCCTAGATCTTGCCTTATGTTCAAGGTAAGTTTGGAGGGTCAGCCAGCGTGGTTAGGAAGCAGATGGATTTAGTCACACAGACGGCAGGTTAGGTTAGATAGAGAAGTGCAGCCCCAAAGCCCAGACAGCAACTGTGTTATCTATGTTTGGGTTCTTGTAGTTATATATCTCAGCAAGCCTGTGAGTGCAGTGGACATCACCATTGTTTCCCTTTCACAGCCTGTAATCTAATTATTTTCACCAAAACATTCTAGCTAGCTTGAAACTAGCACACAGCTGACAGAATTGACAAGTGTGGAAAGCTGGATAAGTGTTAAACCTCATAAATCTGAGTAAGAAATGTTAAGGAGTTATTGGTATAATATGAAATAAAAGGAATTTAATTGAAAATCTATTTAAATCTTACTTTGACTGCCTAATTCCATATTTGGATTTGGCCCTTAAATGATGTGTCAATTTGACTCTTTGTCATTCCACTATATAGAAAGAGTTTTTAATATATTCATTCCTTCTGTGTGTCTAAAACCTTTGTGCTTTGAGATTTTTTCTTTCCTAAGGTGAAAAGTCATTTTTCACATGCATCTAGTAAGGGTGGCATGTAAGTCATCATCGTTTCAACTATAAATATTGGACCTTTTATCCCTATTTGGATAAAAGACTGGCTGAGTCTAGTTGACTTGATAGGGCTGGGTGATAGGTTGGACTGGATGATCTTGGAGGTCTCTTCCAACCTGGTTAACTCTATTATTCTATGAAGGTAAAGCAAGACAAATTGGTGACCAAGGACAGTTATCTTACATAGATTTTTGGTACTTTTTTGCTAGTTTTTCTTTTTTTTTAAACTGTGATTTATCTTGTTCATCCTCACTGTCCTTATACTGTATCTGTTAGTGTAGTCTGCTTTTTGTATTTGTTAGGAAGGTTAGCAAAAGTGAAGATAGTGTTTTGAACTGTCTTCTCACCACTAAGTGGTGAGAGGCCTGGAACACAAGCGCTGTGAGGAGAGGCTGAGGGAGCTGGAGGTGTTTTGTCTGGAGGAGGCTCAGGGGTGACCTCATTGCTGTCTACAACTACCTGAAGGGAGGCTGTAGCCAAGTGGGGGTTGGTGTCTTCTGCCAGGCAACCAGCAACAGAACAAGGGGACACAGTCTCAAGTTGTACTGAGGGGAGGTATAGACTGGATGTTAGGAGGAAGTTCTTGACAGAGAGAGTGATTTGCATTGGAATGGGCTGCCCAGGGAGGTGGTGGAGTCGCTGTCCCTGGGCGTATTCAAGAAAAGCCTGGATGAGTCACTTAGTGCCATGGTGTAGTTGATTGGCCAGGGCTGGGTGCTAGGTTGGACTGGATGATCTTGGACATCTCTTCCAACCTGGTTGATTTTCTAATTCTATGAACTATGGATTTCATGAAGAAGCTCTTCAGTATGAGATTACTGGTACTCTGAAATAGGCTGCCCAGGGAGTTTGTGGATGCCTCCTTCCGAGCTGGCTGGCAGTGAGTATCTGGTGTTGAGTAAGGCCAGGCTGGATAAGGCATTGAGTATCTGAGTCTAGATAAAAGGCATCTCTATGTGAAGGATGGAACTGGAAGATCCTTTCCAGTCTAAGACATTCTATAATTCTATGAAAAGCAAATAATTAAAGAAATGGAGGAGTTATGTTAGTTTTGGGTTTCTCAGTTTGTTTGGTTGTTTTTTGTGGTTTTTTTTTAATGTTGTTTGTTTGTTTTCTTCAAATAGTTAACAGTTGAGACAACAATTACCATGCCTTCTTTTTAATAAATTAACCCAGCACATGTAATCATGTGTTCTACAAAATGCTCTTTCATTTGAGACAGTGGTTGCAGTGAATGTTGACAATTAACTGAATAAATCATTCTTTTGCCCAGACAGTTATTTATGTGCACAGTGTTCTCATTGAATAATTTATAATAGCTCATTTTATTAAAATTAAAATAGTAATCATACTTTCATACACACTGATTTGTAGAATCATAGAATCATTTTAGTTGGAAAAGACTTCAAAGATCGTTGAGTCCAACAATTGATCTAACACCACCATGGCCACTAAACTATGTCTCAAAGTGTCACGTCCACATGTTTCTCGAACACCTCCAGGGATGATGCTTCTATCACTTCCTGTTCCAGTGCCTGAACACTCACTTCATAAAGTTTTCCTAATATTTAATCTAAACCTACCCTGGCACAACTGCAGGCCATTTCCTCTTGTGTCACCTGATATCAGAGAGAAGAGATCAACACAGACCTAATTACAACCTCCTTTCAGGTAATTATAGAGAGCAATGAGGTCTTCCCCTTAGCCTTCTCTTCTTCAGGATAAACAATCATAGTTCCCTCAGCCGCTCCTCATAAGACTTGTTCTCTACACCCTTCATTCACCTGCGGACATGCTCCAGCAACTCAATACCCCTCTTGTAGTGAGGGGCTTGGTATTCAAGGCACAGCCTCACCAGTGCCAAATACAGGGGCATGATCACTTCCCTCCTCATGCTGGTCACACTCTTACACTTATACAGGCTATGATGCTGTCATGGTTTGAGGGGATCCAGGTTATCCCAGACTCACTGAAAAACCTAGGGAGACTAAGATCCATCCCAGGTGATGAACTGGTTGCCCCCAGATATCATAATTAGAATCACAGAATCATAGAATCAGTCAGGGTTGGAAGGGACCACAAGGATCATCTAGTCCCAGCCCCCCTGCCATGGGCAGGGACACCCTACCCTAGACCAGGCTGGCCAAAGCCTCATCCAGCCTGGCCTCAACCACCTCCCTGGGCAGCTGATTCCAGGCTCTCACCACTCTCATGCTGAAGAACTTCCTCCTCACGTCCAGTCTGAATCTCCCCACCTCCAGCTTTGCTCCATTCTCTCTAGTCCTGTCAATCCCTGATAGCCTAAAAAGTCCCTCTGCAGCCTTTTTGTAGGCCCTCTTCAGATACTGAAAGGCCTCAAGAAGGTCACCTGGGACCTTCCTCTTCTCCAGACTGAACAGCCCCAACTCCTTCAGTCTGTCCTCATAAAAGAGGTGCTGCATCCCTTTGATCATCCTCGTGGCCCTTCTCTGGACACACTCCAGCATGTCCACATCCTTCTTGTAATAGGGGCTCCAGAACTGGCTGCAGTACTCCAGTTATAATCCTGCAAACACTTTAAAAGTAAGTATCAAGGTGAATTTGCTCTCTTTTCTCCCTGCCCTTCCAACTCTCTGGAGTGATACTTATCTGGTAATTAAGTAACTACATAGGAGTACCTTGTATGCCAGTGGCCTTCAAGGCCGCAAGCTGCAGTGAAATTGGCCTGCTTGGGCCTAATAGAAGATGTTGGGGGGATGGGAGAAAATGAGCACTGAGTTTTTTGGGTTTTGGTGGTTTTGGTTTGGCTAGGGGAAGGTTTTGGGGGAGTTCACATGTATCCTGTGTATGTATTAGGTATTAAGGATTCATGTATGCCACATCTTCTCCTGCATATTTTTAAAAACAACCTTCTGTATTTTCTTCTCCAACTCAGCAAGAGCATTATTGTGTTACTGCCCTTTTTCTTTAGAAAAAGAGTCAAGTAAGATAATCTCAGGCTGTTGTGCTCTCAAACAAAAACCTACGACAGATGCTGTTGGCCACCTTGGCCACCTGAGCATGTTGCTGGCTCATGTTCAGGCGGCTGTCAACCAGCACCACCTCAATCCTTTTCTGCCAGGCAACTTTCCAGCCACTGTGCCCCAGGCCTCCAGCATTGCATGGGGTTGGTGTTCATGAGGTACAGTACTTGGCATATATTCAGTACACTTAGAGGAGTTAATGAAAGTTGTTGAATAATGTTATTTCAATAAACAGTAAAAAACTCTATGAAAGATACATTTCATGGGGATCTGTGGAATTTTTAATATTAAATTTAATAGTATATACCTAACAGTATGCAGAATAATGCAAAACCCAAGAGAAATTGGCTCAAAGAGTAGGTAATATTTTTTTTTATTCAAATTCTGTGTTCTTGCATCTGACTCAAACACTTGAGCAAATATTTGGGGACTATATAATCCTATTTAGCCAAGTTGTGTTCCATCCCATGCAATGTATTTTGTGCTGGGAATGAATACTCAGTAGTATCAGAAGAATCACCAGGAAAGAAAAGATAAAGACAGTTCCCACCTATCCCTCCCATAACAAATTAAATTAACTCGTGTGATAGTGTCCACCTTCACTACTTTCACTATCTCACCAGCTTGGACCTGAATCCATCTGTTATAATGTATGTGCACTTTCCCTCATTATTTCTGCCAGTGTAAGACTGAATAAATTGTATTACCATTAGCTTGAGTATTCATTGATGACGAAAATCAGAACTGTTCTAATATAATCAAAGATGTGTATTTTAGGGAAAACCCAGAATTTTTGCTTTATTTGCATTACTTGGTTTACATTTATCTTGATTCAGAGCTGCATCTATGCTACTGTCAAGGTTGCTCATAGTGTCCATGAGCTGTGACATCCAGGATGACAGATTAGTCTGAGCAGGTAGCCAAGTGAAAATTCATCAGAAAATCATTTGACTATATGAAAAAAAAAAATATCTTCACCTAGCAGTATGACAATACCAACCTTAGAAGCAGAATAATGCAGGATACCAGACTGATCTGACTGTGCATAAGAGTTCTGAAAAAAACAGAGGGTTGTACAACTGTGTCCAGTTCTGGGCACTCAGTTCAAGAGAGATGTTGAGATACTGGAATGTGTCCAGAGAAGGGTGATGAAACTGGTAAAGGGCTTGGAACACAAGCCCTCTGAGGAGAGGCTTAGGCAGCTGGGGTTGTGTAGCCTGCAGAAGAGGAGGCTCAGGGGTAACCTCATTGCTGTCTACAACTACCCGAAGGAAGGTTGTAGCCAGGTGGGGTTGAGTCTCTTCCCCCAGGCAACGATCAACAGAACATGGGGACACAGTCTCAAGTTGTGCTGGGGGAGGTCTAGGCTGGATATTAGAATCATAGGATCATAGAATTAACCAGGTTGGAAGAGACCTCCAAGATCATCCAATCCAATCTTTTGCCCTGCCCTATCCAATCAACTAGACCATGGCACTAAGTGCCTCACCAAGTCTTTTTCTAACACTTCTAGGGATGGCAATTCCAATGAAGCTGATTCCAATGCCAATCACTCTCTCTGTGAAGAACTTCCTCATAATATCCCTTGTCCTACTGGCCACACCGTTCCTGATACAGGCCAGGATGCATTTGCCATTGGAATGGGTTGCCCAGGAAGGTGGTGGAGTTGCTGTCCCTGGAAGTGTTAAAAAAAAGCCTGTCTGAGGCACTTAGTGCCATGGTCTAGTTCACTGGATAGGGCAGAGTGACAGGTTGGACTGGATGATCTTGGAGGTCTCTTCCAGCCTGGTTGATTCTATGATTCTATGAACTCAGCAGCTTTTGCTTCAGTCTTGTAAAGACAATCTATGTAGGACTGGTTTAGTCTATTATTTATAGGTAACTGATAATTCTAATAGTTTAAGGTAGTGATCTCCATGTAGAGTTAAATAGTTTCCCTGTAAGAGATGTTTCCTTAACTTGATTCATCCAGGTATATTTTTTAGATGATCTAGTCATCAGTGAACCTTTAATCAGGGTTTTTCTTCAGCTACAGATTAATGTTTTAAGGATATGGTTCTTTTTAAGTGATAAAATCGGATTATTACTCTTTCCTTGTGACAGTCTTGACGATGCATACATTCCTATGTCATTACTGCCATGTTTCAGAACTTCAAGTTAGATAGCAAAAACAAAATCATAAACAGAGCTACAGCCACACAGATAAAATTTGATTACTATCCAACTTTTGGTTAGTGACATCTTAGCATCTATCATTGACATAACAAAATCAGCTCTTTACTTATCAAACTTCTTTGCTTAAATTTGTTGTATATTTTCCCTCGTGTGAAAATATATAGTATTGAAAATGCAGAACATCACATCCACAGGTAAAGGAAAAAAATATAAAAGATAAATAAAACCTGTATTTTGATTACTGTCACCATTCATATTACATAACATAGTTAAAGCAAACATACAAAGGAAATTGACACTGAGTTTGTGCTCCTTATTAGCACTTAATTATTACAAATTACATATTATTTTCTTGCAAAACTGAAATGAATAAAAAGCATTTGAGTCTTTATCTTAGTTTTTCCTTATATTCGATTTTTACTACCAAATTAAAATAGTAGTGTATTTCAAATACTTTACACAGACATATTTCCTTATCTCTGGAATGCCACAAGTATAACATCTGTAACTCTGAGG
The DNA here is from genome assembly GCA_013400475.1 of Tricholaema leucomelas. Lineage (NCBI taxonomy): Eukaryota > Metazoa > Chordata > Aves > Piciformes > Lybiidae > Tricholaema lacrymosa > Tricholaema leucomelas. The sequence goes on along the minus strand of WAAF01005025.1, from coordinate 18,698 downwards.
CAGGTGCAATGGGAGTTGAGATTATAATAGTAAATGGATCTAACTTTGTAAATGATTTCTTGGAACTGATGACAGTGGTGGCCATTGAATATAAATCCTGCTGATGCAGCTATTGAATTTGAAATCATTGAGGTCAGAATATACAAACAGGAGTCACAGTGTGTGATTGTTCCTTTACAAATGGTGAAGCTCATCCAAGCAAGCTGCATCAGTTATTAGGGACAGTTTTACAAATGACTATGCCATGTTATCACAAATCAAGCTCCCCAGGGTGAAAACCAACATGGTTTGTACATTTAATGGACCTAAGTAAAGACTGAGGCTAAGTGAGTCTGATTTAATCATACTTACCTTTGAAAAATAATAAAACTGAATTAAAGATGTCCTTCTTTTCCCTTGTGTTTGTACATTGTTTCTTCTAAATGTTTCACAATGGAAAGAGGTCATGAAGGAGAGTACTCTAACATTTTTGGCCCATGTTTCAGGGAACAAAAGAAATAAAACACTATCATTTGCAATCAAGACCTGTACTTTTCTCTATTCATGTTCCTCTCCAAAGTCAAAGGCCAAAGAGTAAAAATACATTTTAATTTAATTTTAAAACTATACAGCCCAATAAAGTGAGTGAAGTGCATACAAATCATATTACCCGATGCTTCTAGAAGCTTAACTTATTTTGCATTGCAGCTAAAGAAAAATATGTACTCATCATAGGAGTAATAAACATGGGTAATTATGCATAATTATAGAGATTAAGTTCCAATTAAGGTTCAATTTCAGTAATAATCCTATCCAGAAGTCTTTTAAGGTTTTTGGTGGCACTAATGAAGACCAAGGTAATTCATAGTAGTAAGGATTCTCATGAATATGAGCAAAATACAATTGCAGATCTGCGTGTTTGGAATTCATTGACATGCATTAACAACATCAAGCTTTAAAGTGCGTGTTTCCTTTTGCTTCAGAACTTCTAATGTTTCCCTATAGCATCAGAGAATGTTTTTTACATCATACAGAAACACATTTCAAGCAATATTGAAAGAGGGTATGCTTTTTGTTTGGCATTTGATAGAAGAAAATTATGCATCTCAATCATTTGTGTATTTGCCAGTTCTATTATGCTAAAAACAGAATTCCAAGTCTAATTCCCTCTAAATACCTTAATGTCATTTTGCATTCCTTACTTAATTGATCATGAAATATTTTACATCTTCTTTTATCAATAAGAAAAATAAGCATTTTGTAACTCATATGAAATTATTTGTGATAAATTATTTCTCTTGAGAGCCATAATGTATATTTTTTTCTGGTTACTTTTTACCTTCTATTACTAAAGGAGAATTTCCTCACCACTACCAAAAAAAAAAAAAAAAAAGGGTGGAGAACATAATACTCACTAAAATAAAATAATTATTTGCTAATCAATTTAGAACTCAGAATCAATAACAGAATCAGTCAGGGTTGGAAGGGACCACAAAGACCATCTAGTTCCAACCCCCCTGCCATGGGCAGGGACACCCTACCCTAGACCAGGTTGACCAGAGCCTCATCCAGCTTGGCCTTAAACACCGCCAGGGATGAGAAACACCTCCAGGGATGAGAAACACCTCCAGGGATGAAAACTGTTTGTTATGGCTACACATTTAGAATACTAATGGCTTGATCCATCTACATCTTAGATAAGTTAGCTTCAAATGATAGTTCACAGGTAGTTTTGTTACAATACTTGATTGAAAGTTTAAGTCTTTACAATCACAAGATGTGACAACATTTTCCATAAAGGGAATACTATTCTACTTTTAAAACTACAGAAACTACAGTACTGAGAATGAACTCCAGAAATACAAGGATTAATATAGAGAAATTTGTTTTGTCATGTAGCTGACTGGGAATCATAAACATTGATATTTATGGGATATTTATGGAAAAAAAAAAGTTGTTAGTGTTTTCAATTATTTATATGCATAATTATTTTTATTTTAATGGAAATAAATCATGATTTTAGGAGAAAAAAAGATTATTCATTGTAATTCAAAATATTTTCAAATTTAGATAATTGAATGTATTTAATTTTATAGGTACATATCTATGTGTAACTGTCCTGGGTTAGGGTGGATTCCTACCCTGGTAGAATAAACTCACAACAACATGGATTTTTTTTTTTTTTTAAGTCAGGGGAAAATGCAATTGTATTTCTTATAGTTGAAATATAGCAGGATAAGGAGAAATAAACTACTAGAGAAATATAACAACATTAACAAAGATGGGAAAGGGGTCAAGTGGTAGCAAAGCAGCAAAAGTGGTTTGGGTGTTCCCTGCTCCCCCACACTTTTAGAAATCACCCAGACTAGACTCAGTGAAATTGAAGCCAATGTAGCCAAGGATGAAATCCCCCCAAGTCCAAAAAATGGATGTAAGCTTAGCTTTGACTTTTTTCAAAATTATATTAAATNTTATAGACAGAAATATACAAGGTAAAAGGCAATACAGAAACACAACTCCCCTCCTAGAAACCTGAGTCCCCAGGAAGGGCTCTCAACCACCCCCTCACCTTCCCCCTACCCCTCTCAACCTTACCCCAATCCCAAGGAAGAATGGAGGTTTGGCCAGGGGGTTAAGAATCAAGGTGAATCAGCCAAAGCAAATGGAGGGTGAGGTTAGAGAGTAAGATGGAGTTCAGCCAGCAGCCTGAGCTCCCCAGCAGGTGAAGAGCTGGGAGCAAAGCCCAGAGTGAAGTGACTTTATGATTTCCTTTCATTTTTTACACATCTCAGCAAGACTGTGAGCGAAGTAGACATCACCATTGACAGCAGCAGCCAAAAAGCAGCAGGTGAAGATAGCAACAGTCAGCTGAAGCAGCAGAAGCAGCAAGGGGAAGGTCCAATCTGTGCTTCCAGACATAAAGCTCTTGATGCTCCAATGAAATGATATTAACTTACCCATTGTTGCCATTCTATGGCCTATCCCTAGAATGTTCACCTCTCCCCTATGTCTGAGCTAGAAATCTAGCTCAACCAACCACATTTGTATATTTCCTTTAGCCGATAATTCAGAGCATACTGCCACAAAGAAAAGAGCATAGATGGTGGGAAGTAGTCATAGTCAGTGTTGTGCATTGCAGAAATGTACAAAGATGCAATATCTCGTTAAGGAAAAAAAAAATCTTCATCTTTATGGAAGCAGTGTGTATATACACACACATAGAACAGAAATTCTCCCCACCATTATGAAGACAGGAAATGATTGTGTCACAATGACAGTGTGAAGCAAAGAAAATATGGAAAAGACTGAGTACATTCAGCAATTTTTAACAAAACCCTATATAATCCTATGCAGAAAATGGCCTTGTCTAGTGCTGTTGCTCTTGTATCATCTATGCTCTTGTTTCTGCTTCAGGACTTGTAAGTTTTTTTTATAACCATGGCATTCTATCACTGCCTCAATGCAGCTAAGAGCTCAGCAAATTGTCTGCTAAATTCTAATCAACTATCTACACCCATGAGGCACTTTCTTGAGTCACCATAGCTTTCTATACACTCCAGTTAAAAACCACAGCAATTGTTTTTGCTTTTTATTTGTTTAAGAACGTGTCCTTCATTGACCCAAACCATCATTCCTACTAGTCACAATGATAGAATTGTGAGGGATGACCAATATAAAAAATGCTTGCACTGTGCCTTGCTATATAATAATCCATCTGTTTTAGATCACTAACAGATTCAGGATCCCCAGGCTAGAGCTCTGTGTAAAATTCCTTCAGATACTGATAGTCAGCTGCCACAGATAGTGATGTACAACTCAAAACAGGCTAAGATAGTGCTAAAAAGGAACTGAAGAGAATAGTGAAGATAAAGGAAAGTTCTAGCTCTTCAGCCTTGTTGTGGTTTTAACCTCAGCAAACAGTTAAGCACAACACAGACACTCTCTCCCTCCCCTTCAGGTAGGATGCGGAAAAGAATCAGAAGGGTAAAACTGAGATGAAGTATGTTTAATAAGTAAGACAAAAGTTGTGACCGCAAGCAAAGCAAGATGAAATAAATTCACTACTTCCCATCTGCAGGCAGAGAGTCAGCCGTCACCAGGAAAGCAGTGCTCCATCACTCATAACATTTACTTAGGAAGATAAATGTCATAACTATGAACATCCACCTGCTTTCGTCTTCCTTCAGCTTTCTGTGCAGAGCATGGTGTCATATGGTATAGAATATACTTCTGGTCAGTGTTCTGGAGTACTCCAAATTCCTTTCTTCTGCCCCACCCCCGGGTTTGAATGGGGAGAAGGCATGAAAACTTCTTTCCCCCCCCTGACCCTGCAGGCTTGAAGAGGGAACAGCAAAAGATGTCTTTTTGCTCATGTGCTGACCTGTGTGGATGCCCATGCTGGAATGGGATGGTGGTTGGCTGGGTTTTCACAGCCAGTATAAAATGGTGAAGTCATAGAATCAGCCAGGTTGGAAGAGACCTCTAGGATCATCCAGTCCAACCTAGCACTCAGCCCTGTCCAATCAACTAGACCATGGCCCTAAGTGCCTCAGACAGGCTTTTCTTGAACACCTCCAGGGATGGCGACTCCACCACCTCCCTGGGCAGCCCATTCAATGCCAATCACTCTCTCTGCCAAGAACTTCATCCTAACATCCAGTCTAGACCTCCCCCAGCACAACTTGAGACTGTGTCCCCTTGTTCTGTTGAGGGTGGCCTGGCAGAAGAGACCAACCCTCACCTGGCCACAGCCAGTAGCCAAGTGCCAGGTCCTGAACTTAGATTACAAAAACCCCATCCATGGCTACAGGCTTGGGGCAGAATGGCTAGAAAGTTACCTGGCAAAAAAGGACTTACTAGGTGCTGTTTGATAGCTGTCTGAACATGAGCAGGCAATGTGCTCTGACGGCCAAGAAGGCCAACAGCATCCTGGCCTATATAAGGAACAGCGTGACCAGCAGGAGTCGCAAGTGCTTATGCTCCTGTACTGCTGAGGCTGCACCTTGAATACTGTGTTGAGTTTTGGGCCCATCCCTACAAGCTTATTCAGTTGCTAGAGCACGTGCAGAGAAGGGGAACAAATCTCATGAAGAGTTTAGAGAACAACTTTTATGAGGAGCAGCTGAGGGAATTGCTGTTTAGAAAAGGAGGCAGAAAGGATAACTCATTGCTTTCATCAATTACTTGAAAGGTTTTAATGAGGTGGCTGTTGGCCTCTGCTCTCTAGTATCAAGTGATAGGACAAGAGGAAATGGTCTGCAGTTGTGCCAGGGTAGGTTTTGATCAGAAATCAGGAAAAAAAATCTTTATGGAAAGAGTGGTCAGGTATTGAAGAATCATAGAATCAATCAGGTTGGAAGAGACCTACAAGACCATCCAGTCCAACCTAGCACCCAGCCCTATCCAATCAACTAGACCATGGCACTAAGTGCCTCATCCACTCTTTTTTTGAACACCTCCAATATTACTTCACAATTAAAAAGCCACATCTTTTCACTATTAACTTCAAAACAAAACTGATGCGAATGTCACTGATCCATGGCTGTGAACTTCATCATAGCCCTTATATTTAAGCTTGGAAAGTTCATATCTTGCTACTGACTGTCACATACTTACACTGGTAAAGTGATGTAACTGATTTCTTCAGTTCAAGAGCATGTTTCTTAACAGTGAATCAACACAAAAGAGTGATGTCTCAGCCTAGTGAAGCTCCATAACTACAGATACCCTCCATGGTATTAAATAAAGTAAAATTACCCAAAAATTAAAAACTACTCAGATTGAGTCCTAAGATGAGAGACAGATGTTGCCCAGGGAGGTGATGTACTCACCTTCCCTGGATGTGTTCAAGAAGTATGTGGGCATGGCACTTCTGGGGCATGGTTTAAGCTCATGGTAGTCTTAGGTTGATGGTTGGACTTGATGATCATAGAGGTCTTCTCCAAACAAAACAATTGTGTGATTCTAGGATCTTTGTAGCCTTCCAGTAGGGACTATCTCCAGTAGTTCTTGTCTCTGCTGAACTGGGAAGCCCAGAGCTGAATACAATACTCCAGATGTGACCTCACTAAGTCGATTTTACCAGTCTGGAAATCAGGTTTTTATAGAAATAACATCCCAAGTTTGAAAAAAAAGCATGAGTGACAATTCTTTGGTAGAATGTTTCGTAATCCCTAGAAAATAGTAGCAGGAATTGAAAACTGTAAAGATCAAACAAAAGCATGTATTTTTTAATTGGAGGGATTTTTAATATACAGAAGTGATATTATATAGTAAACTTCTAGTGATATGTCAGTTAAAACAGAGCTCTGCCTAAGAGGTAAGTGAAATTTCATTTAAAAGTATAAAAATGCTCATTTTTAGATTAAAATAAAAACCAACATTTGTAGCTTTACAAAGAAATCTATTCATAGTGTATATAATAATTTGGAATTTAAAATCCTTGTAGTATTTTAGGAAGAAATGGTTGTGACACATGCAAAGCTTTTCTAGTCATCATTTCTATTTCACCTACAGATCTCTACTTTGGACTTGATTGAATACTTATAATATGTATTTTGATAGATAAAATTACTTTACAAATCTGCTGTGGTTAATGGGACATCATCATCTACAGAGACACATCTAGAAGTCTTGAAAAAAGTAATGAAGAATACAATTCTCTTTGTATTCTTTCCCCTTTAACATTTAATGCAAATTATTGTGGATTAAAAGTCACATGTACAAAATGATGATCCCACACACCCATAGAACAACCCTGAGGAGAGGGACTTGGGGGTGCTGGTGGACGAGAAGCTCAACATGAGCCAGCAATGTACACTTGCAGCCCAGAAAGCCAACCAGAGCCTTCAGGAGAAGCATGGCCAGCAGGTGGAAGGAAGTGATTCACCTTCTCTACTCCACTCTGGCGAGACCCCACCACATCCATCTCTGGAGCCCCCATTGCAAGAGGGATGTGGACATGCTGGAGTATGTCCAGAGAAGGGCCACGAGGATGATCAGAGGGCTGCAGCACCTCTCCTATGAGGACAGACTGAAAGAGTTGGGGCTGTTCAGTCTGCAGAAGAGGAGGGTTCCAGGTGACCTTCTTGTGGCCTTTCAGTATCTGAAGGGCGACTACAAAAAAAACTTGGGAGGGACTTTTTAGGATATCAGGGAGTGACAGGACTAGGAGGAATGGAGTGAAGCTGGAAATGAGTAGGTTCAGACTGGTCGTGAGGAGTAAGCTGTTCAACATGAGAGTGGTGAGAACCTGGAATAGCTTGCCCAGGGAGGTGGTTAAGGCCCCATCCCTGGAGGTGTTTAAGGCCAGGCTGGATGAGGCTATGGGCAGCCTGATCTAGGCTAGGGTGTCCCTGCCCATGGCAGAGGGGCTGGAATTAGATGATCCTTGTGATCCCTTCCAACCCTGTCTGATTCTATGATTCTCTGAGGTTTTTCAGTATCAAAACCAAGTTTTCCCCATTTCTCTGTAGTGTACTCTTCAATGGATTGTCATTAGTGGACATGCTAGAAGTTCCCTAAAATGCCCTAGCAAGAATTACTCAAGACAAGATTTCAAAATCTCTCATTCTCTTACAAACTTCAAAATTAAGCAAATATTCAAACCCAATATAAGATGGTTTATTTATGAAACTCGTGACAAAGATGCTGTAGACTTCAAAAAGAAAGCAAACCAAACCTGCATTAAAATTTATTTTGGTGGCTACTTGTCCTGAATAAAATCTCAGCACAACCAGGCCAAATTAAATCATAATTACAAATATGCTACGAAATGGACAGCTTCCAATTCTAATCTGAATCTGTTACATGTGAGTTTCCTTGTGTAAGATTATATCTGTGAACTAGGAATTATTATCAAACTAAATGTAATATGTGGGTAGCACATTCAGCCATCTGGTTTTGAGTCCTCCCATTTGTTAGTAACATTAGATGTGAAATTATTATTTAGTTTCTATTAAAGGAAACATCCTAGAATGGATCATTGAAAATACATTTTTAACTCCTAGTACACTCCACAGTCAAAGGGTAGACTGGAAGAGACATTATTAGAAATTACCAATTTCTTAGGAAGATTAAAGAACATAAAACTGTTTGTCTCTTTTCTCTGGCTTGTTCTTTTTTTGGTTTCACTTACAAAGTCCCAAATATTGATGAATCTGTCTGGGAATAGGAGATTACAGTTACTATTCTTGCATCATGCAAATTAATGCATTTGAAAATCCTGATGCAATGAAGATACAGCCACATTAATTCTGTGTGAATGATACCACTATGACTAGGATTATAATGAGCCGAGACAAAGACAGAACTAAGTTCTATTTTCTGTCATATTAGATGTTATTTCCATTTCAGAAAAAATAAATCAATACAACTATATGTAATGTACCTTCAAACACATATAAAACTTAATTTTTACATGCTCTTCTCCACCAAAAAAAAATTAGCTTAAACATTCTGAAACTGCTCCAAATATAAGTCACTACTTTATTAATGAAGTTTAAAAAATCATAATCATGAACTCTGGAAAAAAATTTTAACTTTTTTAAAGTGAATCTGGCATTAAAGGTATTTCTGGAGACATATGTGTATTATACTCTATTTTGTCATATCAATGCTTAAACGAAAGCACTCATGCTCATGTTTGAACTGGAGAGAGGGAAAATAAAGGAAGAAAAAGAAAAATGAAAAGTGAGAAGGGAAAAGGGTAACAGGAAAAAATAAAAAGGGGGAGGAGGGGGAAGGGGAAGAGGGCTGAAGTTATCATCCAGTCAGTTTATCTGTTAGCAGTTATGAAACATTAATCTATATCTACTATCTCAACGATATCTTCCATAACTGATCTGCATAATGTGGCTTGTGCTTACTATGCTTCCTCCACAGAACTTGAAGAATGCTCATGTTTTATTGTCACTTTTACAGGTTAAAAACTGAAAGGAGTAGATGGGATCTCGGTAAGCAGCAGAAACCCACTGCTATACAGGTCTTGTTCTGGTAATCCAACATTTTTTATGCCTTGTTTTAGTAAAGCAGTGTTGTAGTTCTTCATACATATAACTGTTCCAGCTAACTTTAGAACATTAATATAATGAAATTTATCAGAAATATTATTCCTCCTTGTCCAAAAAGACCCCACCCCACAAATCCAAAGATAGAAGAAACTTTTAGGTAGCAAAGATTTCAAATTATGGTAATCTACTAACTTTTCAGTGCATCAGTGAATTAAAAGTATGATATCACAGAATCACAGAATGAGTCAGGGTTGGAAGGGACCACAAGGATTATCTAGTTCCAACTCACCTGCCATGGGCAGGGACACCCTACCCCAGGTCAGCCTGGCTAGAGCCTCATTCAGCCTGGCCTTAAACACCTCCAGGGATGGGGCCTCAACCACCTCCCTGGGCAACCTATTCCAGGCTCTCACCACTCTCATGCTGAACAACTTCCTCCTCATGTCCAGGCTGAATCTCTGGCAGTCTCACGCAAGCTCGTCTGCAAGATCTCTTTGATCCCAGGTGGGTTTTTTTTCTTTTTGCTTGTTTTTGTCTTGGGTTTTGTGTGTGTGTTTGGGTTTCGTTCGTTTGCTTGCTTATTTTTTTAATAATCATTCCTTATTTCTGTTCTGATTTTCCTAAGAAGTCTTCTTCACTCAAACTTTTTCTTCTTTTTTAAAATTTTATTTCTGTTGACATTGCATTACTGAGCATGTGGGGCTTTTCTGGGTTAATTGGTCCAGGTGGATTAATTTGGCATCTAATTACACAACCATTTTTTGACACTGCTGTGAGTTTTTCAGGGTCACACTAAGTGGACTGTGTTCAGATACTTTTAAAAAGATAATCAGAAATATTTTTCATCATTTTCTTGATCTGATGCTATATTCAATCAAAATCCTTTTGAAATTAGTGACTCAATTTACTTGATTTGGTTGCAGGATCTGACCCAAACTACCTATATAGATTTATGCCACGGCACACATTAAACATTGCATTAAAGAAACAGATGCTGCCCTTGAGCTTGTTGAAATATTTGCAGATAAATGACACACTTTAGTGTCCCTCTTTTAAAAACCATTCCTAGGCAAATATTCACGTAGAATCATAGAATCAACCAGGTCAGAAGAGACCTCCAAGATCATCCATCCAACCTGTCACCCAGCCCTATCAAGTCAACTAGACCATGGCACTAAGTGCCTCAGCCAGGCTTTTCTTGAACACCCCCAGGGATGGTGACTCCACCACCTCACTGGGCAGCCCATTCCAATGCCAATCACTCTCTCTGTGAAGAACTTCCTCCTAACATCCAGCCTATACCTCATCCTTTATATATATATTTTAAGAGTAGTGCCCCACTGAAACTGTAGGAACTTAATGTATATCACAGTATCACAGTATCACCAAGGTTGGAAGAGACCTCACAGATCATCAAGTCCAACCCTTTACCACAGAGCTCAAGGCTAGACCATGGCACCAATCTACTACTATATGTGTGTATACATGAAAGGAGGCTGTAGCCAGGAGGGGGTTGGTCTCTTCTCCCAGGCAAGCAGCAACAGAACAAAGGGACACAGACTCAAGCTTTGTTGACGAAGTATAGGCTGAATGTTAGGAGGAAGTTTTTGACAGACAGAGTGATTTGCCATTGGAATGGGCTGCCCAGGGAGGTGGTGGAGTCACCACATATAAAGTCACCACATATAAATAAGAGCAACACAAAAATATGTGGATATAGTAGTTGAAGCCAAAGCCATAGCTGTAGCCGTTTATTACTATAACAGCAGTCTTTTTATATGCCATGCTACAAGTTGTGGTAATTTTACAAGTTATGGAATACAGTTATATTGGGTAAAATATTAACATTCTTATTGGATAACAATGAGGTAATAGCGAGGCTATCTTGGCACAGACTACTTTCAGTTCTTTGTTCTAAGCTTTGTTTCTTCCATGCAAATATTACACAGGGCAAAAATACCAGTTTACTACGTTTCTAACCTCAATCTTACTGTGTCAAGGGTATACAAGGATGAGCTCCAGAGATACATTATTTATCACATTTAAGCTGACTCCCTTTTTTGATTCCCACACAGATTTTTTACATATAAGTGAATAATTTTAGTCTCATTTTGGAGACTGATGTTCAATATAAAATTAAATCACTCTTAAAATACAAAATGGGGGGCAGGAAGACTGAGGCAGAATAGTTTCTGACCTTATATTCATCACTGTTTCAACCTTTTTTTTTTTAATAATATTCTCCTTGAACTCAGCAGATGCATAAATTAGAAAACATTTTCAATTTTCTTAATTTTTTTTTCTTTCAGTATTTGTGATATCTCACTATGATCCATCAGCCACATAAAAAAAGTATGGTGCATCATTCACTTTCATTTACAAATGTGGAGATAAGTGATATAGATTATGCATTATTAAGGAATTAAATGCAAACAAGATTCAAAGTCAGACACAGTTGTAAACTTTTGATCATGACTGAATTTTGTTGTCTGTTTGACCAGGGACGATCCCAGTGAAATGGTTCACAAGGAAATATTTTTTCTTAATTGCTATTCCTCTCACTAAGAAAGAAATAGAAATGCATGAAAATATGTCTTAAACTTAATTATATTTATATATAATGTGTGCTAGTTTGAAGCTAGCTAGAACGTTTTGGTGAGAAGAACTAGATTATAGGCTGTGAAAAGGAAGCAATGGTGATGTCTACTGCACTCACAGGCTTGCTGAGATGTATAAGAACAAGAACATAAATATAGATAACAGAGTTGCTCTCTGGGCTTTAAACTGCACTTTTCTCTCTAGCTTGCTGCCTGATTAATCCTTCTGCTTTCTAATCCCCTGGCTGACCCTCCAAACTCACTTTGAATGTAAGGCACAGTCTGGAATATGGTAGAGAGGTGGGAAAAAGGTGGAAGGGTGGTTGAGAGCCCCTCCTGGGGACTCTGGTTTCTGGGAGGGTTGTTGTGTTTCTGTATTACTTTTTAACTTGTATATTTCTGTATATATTGTAAATACCTGCTTGTATATTGTGCTAAGCTGTAAATATAAAGCTTCGCTCAATTTCCAGAGCCGCTGAGTCTAGGCTGGGTGATTTTACTTGGTCGGGGGTGGGGGAGTAACACCCAAACCATCACGGTAGGCTAAACCATCTTCAAAAATATTGCAGAATTTGTAAACCATGTTTTCACGGGATATGGTGTCAGTACTCTGTAAGGAAAGACATCTGATATCAATCTCTCCTTCACTGTCCTACACTTTTTTCCTATCTGTTTCCTGTCAACATTAGCAGCCTCTTGTTTTCAAACAATATATCTTCCTGCCAAGATCTAGAGACTCATACAGAGCTTACATCTGGGTAATTCAAAGATTAATTCATTTTGCTTCGTTGTAGTTTCACTCTAGTTCTAAATTTATCAGTAAACAGGTTTTTTGTGTTTAGATTATGCTCAGTTATAAAATGAGCAATAGTTTCCTTCTGAATTGCATTTTATTAGTATGTCTATCAGAATTTACTCCATTATTTCTCCTCATCACACATGCCAAGGTTACCATCCCTTTTGCATATAAAATATATACATTTCTCAATTCTATTAAAATCCAGAATATTTTACTGTCTTTTTGTTTAGTTTTGCTTTAAGAATTTACAAAATGAGGAGAGCTTTATATTCATATTATGTTCTCCAATCACTGAATTCCTGTTTGGTATTGCTAATTATCTTGGTATTGCAAAAACCCAAACTGAACTTCCTTTCACATGTTTAACCAGTAAACCTACAAAGACATCTGCTTAGAAATAATTCTAAATACTAGTGATGCCTTTAATTAGAAAGTATGGCTTATAATTATAAAGTAAATGATACCAAAATACTAGGAGAAGTGATCTTATCAAATCTCTATGACAATGTACATCGATTACAATTCATCCTGATTCAGGAATGCTGTTGCTGAGTTTAAAATGTAACTGACATGTACTGAAGGGAGATGAATACCTTCTCCCCTGTCCCATCCTATTGCAGTCTTTCTTCTCCTAAATTACTGTAAATACCATTTCTTTGGACAAGCTTTGTATTACTTCCCCCCCCCCCCCTTTCTGCCACTGATGGTGCTTCCATATCATTACACCGTCAAACTGTAAATCCATATTTCAGGACTATAGAAGGTAAATAGCAGGATTTTTTACCCGTGAACTATTGTTTCTGTCTATGCATGTATAGTGCTGTGTAAAGAAGGTATAATTGCTGTTGTGAGAAGGAATATTGTTTGGGGAAATCAGCTTATATAAAGAATATTGTCAAACTATGTGCCAAGGTCCAGAGAATAGAGATTAAAAGTATCGCTATTCAGAGGAGCAAGATCTGTTCTTATAGATTCCCATGTTGTGAAATTAAGGTGCAAACAAGACCATAGATCACCACAAAACTATTTATTAAAGGATAAAGTTGGACAAAACAGAGGGGGAGAGAGAGAAAGGGGGGAGAGAGATAAAGAGAACAGAGAAAAAGAGAAGAAGCAGGGAAGGAAAAGAGCTGGGATCATATTACCCTCAGTCGCAGACCGGGGGGTAGGGAGGGAGAGAGAGAGACAGGTACATGGCCCAGGGATGATCTTCCATCGAGTTCGTCAGGGGTTCTTCTGGTGGAGGACAGCTCTGGTGGTGCTGCTGGTGATGGTGGTGCAGCTCTGGAGGTCCACATTTGGTGGTCTGTTGGAGGTCCACACTTTAGCAGGCATTGCTCCTGTCTTTTATACATTTTTTCAGATGGGTATCCAGGTGGAGCTCCCTAGGAAATCTGCCTCTGTATCCATGCATAAGCAGGGGTCTGGTGGCAGCACCAGGGGAGGGCCTCTGCCCCCTCCCTGCGCTGTACCTGTCCATACCCCAAATACATATAAACCTTTTCTCTTCAGGGTAGCTGACGTAAGACGTACACATCCTAGGCATTCAAGCAAGGCTGAGGTCCAGGAATTTCCAAGGCATAGTCTGCTGATTTGCATCCCTGAGCTTTCCACCAAGCACCTAGTCTGAGTCCGGGAGGTTAACAAAGGCAATCTTTATCTTTGTTGACCAACAAGAGAGAGGACTTAGACTCTCACACTATGCCAAAGGCTTAGAAGAGAAAGATGTAAAATAAATACTTCATTAATTAGCTAGGATACTGTAGGCATGGAAGGCCTACAGTTTCTACTTTATCTCCACCTGAATTACAAATTACTTCAAATTACATTAGATCCTCATGGTATGGGTTATGTCCTTGGGAAAGCTCAGCTTTCATAAAATAACAAATACATTGACAATATACTCTACTAATCTCACAGTCTGCTTTGGTTTTGCAGAAAATAGGGGAAAAGTTCATCCTTTTTGAGATCCATTTTTAACTCTGCTGGAATCAAGCTGAATTTGACATTGGTATGTTTCAGGATCTTGTGGAATTCACAGAACTACTGCAAGCTTCTTGATACAACGCTCCCTGAAGCACATGTTCACTTTCTGACTACAAATGCTTGAGTCCCATGATTTTTTCCTAGCATTTTTACCATTATGTTTTCCAGTTATATTTTTTGGCACTAGTCTGAGGCACACACATGTGGGATTTGGTTTCAACCACAGCCTGAAAGTGAACTGTGTTTGAAATGTTTGCACTAATTCAAATGACAGTCTTGCATGGATGATCTGAGTGTGTGGAAGAAAGTTTAGCGTGTTGCACTTACCAGACACATGCAAGATTCTATGTTGCTTGTAATACAAAGTTTTCAGTCTACGAGCCTGTGATGGTTTGGGTGTTACTCCCCCCTCCACTCTAATGAAATCACCCAGAATAGACTCAACTGGCTGGAAATTAAGGAATGAAGTTGTATATTTACAGCTTAGCACAATATGCAAGCAGATATTTACAATGTATACAGCTATGTGCATAAATATACAAGTTAAAAAATAATACAGAAACACAACAACTCTCCCAGAAACCAGTCTCCAGGTGGGGCTCCTAACCACGCTTCCACCTTCGTTCCACCTCTCTACCTTATCCCAGACTTTGCCTTATGTGCAAGTTGAGATTGGTGGATCAGCAAGGGGGGCTAGAAAGCAGAAGGATTGGTTACAGAGAAGCAGCCCGATGAGGAAAGAAATAGCACAATCTCCCAGAGACCTGTACCAGTTGTATTATCTATGTTTGTGTTCTTGTTTTTTATACATCTCAGCAAACCTATGAGCGAAGTAGACATCACCACTGTTTCCTTCTCACAGCTTGTAATCTAATTTCCCTCACTTAAATATTGCAGTTAGCCTCAAACTAGCACAGAGCCCATGAAGTTTCCAGTGATTTTTTGGCTATTAACTTTTCTTAAAACTTCTTTTATCCTAAACCAATTGTTTCTCAAGGCTGATAAACTAACTTAATATGCTTAGATATCTAAAATTATATCATTATCAGCCCAAGCAACTAAATGTCAGGAATGAACAATTCTGACCTTTTCCAAGAAAAAGCTTAATTATTGTTCATAATTAAATGAATCATTCATAACAGTGCCTTTCTTTTTTTTTTTTAATAGTTTTTAAGACAAGGACATCGTGGTGTTTTCCCTCAGCTTCCTTTACTCAGAGTGATCATTGCTTCATCAGTAAGTTTGCAGATGATACTAAGCTAGGAGCAGGTGTTGATCTGTTGGAGGGTAGGAGAGCCTTGCAGAGGGACCTTGCCAGGCTAGACGGGTGGGCAGAGGCCACTTTCTCTCTTGGTGGACCCAAAGCAAATGACTCCTTTGGTCAGGAGACTTCCTGACTCTCTTAAGATGAAAGGCATTCAGCTTCAGAAAGAAATAGCTGACACTCCACTTGCCTCCAGAATGCAAGCTGCTCTGAGGGAAAATTTAACACCCTGGAGGAGTCAGCCTGATTCGAAACAATGGACATGGGAAGAGGTGTCAAAAGAGCTATTAGATTATGCCAGGCAGTATGGGGTGCCTGAGGAAGTTCAAAAGCCTGAGCCTAGAAGCTTGAGGCATGTGAAAATTAATCACCCACCTCCAAGTCCAGGCCCTCGGAGCCAGATGCTTCGAATCCCCAAGCAAAGCTCAACTGGGGGAAGGGAGCACCTGAACATTAGGCAATATTGGTGGGAGGTTGGCAGAAAGAAAGGTATCCCAAGAGAAGTGATTGGCAGGTTATTCACCAAGCAGTTGGAAAGGGTTGTGAAACACTGGCCTGAGCCCACCGTTGATAAGAGGACAGGGGTGCCTCCTAGGAACTGAGGGCTTCACCCCTCAGTGGTGAGTGAGGGAGGTGAAGCATAGAGATCTGTGAGCTCACCAAACAATTGTCAAATTGTACAGAGTTTGGGAGGTGGATTTGGTTTGTGCTTAGCTTGACTTTAAGCTGAAACAATCACAGGCAGTTACAGGCCCATTCAAAGTAATTAAGCCAACTCTGTTAAGAGCTTCACCTGGGGAGGCTCAGGGAACCTGTCTTTGGGTGGGGGGTGTCTTGCACTGATACCTTATCAGTATGTAAGGGAGTTGACTATCCAAAAGTACCAGTTGCTTCTGAAATGCTTGATTTGGTAAACTCTAATGCTGAAGATTCCTTGATGTATTGTCAGAAGGACTTGTGTTCTTACCATATTAAAGACCTCTCAAGTTTTGCAGGCTGCCAGTCTCCTGGCAGCATCACTATGCCAAAGCACTGTACTTTCCTCATACACTGGCGGATTCATCAGACCCACGGGGAAGCTTCACTTAAGCTTCAATGGACTCCCAACGGAAGGACTGACGGGGTGGGGGGATATGGAATTAATGTATTCTGGTTTGTTTTGTTAGGTGATCCAGCATTGGTCTTTTGTCTGATCCACTGGGAAGCTTTACCTAAGCTTCCATGGACTCCCAACTGAAGGACTGACGGGGTGGGGGGACATGGAATTAACGTATTCTGTTCTGTTTTGTTAAGTGATTCAGCATGATTCTTTTGTCTAAAATATGCCTCAGGTGTATTGTCTTAGTGAGAAAATATTTGGGTGCTTGGTATTGCAGTATGAGAGGTCATGCACATCCTGAGGGGAGATGGAACAATGTCCTTTTTCCTGACCCACTGGGAATCACAAATTCTATAAAACGTTACCACCTAATTGGACTGGGGTGTGCTATATTACACTGATTCACTCGCTGTTGTTCTTACTCCCAAGTGGAGAAGGAAATGGCCTGGGAATCAAAGTATACAATAAATTGGGAAGAAAGAGAAGGTCCATCTCTACTCATTTGGCACAAGGTAGTGGTCAAAAGTGGAGAAAAGATGACTGGACCCCCCAGTGGATTATTGAATACTATGGTCGTGCTACCTGGAACCCCCACGAATGGTTCTTGATTATCTGTTAGTAGAAGAAGGAGGAGTTTGTGGAAAATTAAATTATTCCAACTATTGTCTACAGATTGATGACCATGGGAAAGTAATGAAACAAATATCTTCTGAGATTAGAAAATTAGCTCATGTACCTGTCCAGACCTGGGAAGGATGGGATATGGGCTGGTTCTCCTGGCTACCAGGGGGACCTTGGGTTAAACAGATGTTGTTTTATTTGTTATGTGTTTTGGCATTGTTACTTTTCTTGCCATATATCATTCCCTCTTTTATACAACTGATTCAACATGTAGTATCCAATATGCAGTTTGTATCCACTGATGGTGTAAAACACATTCGGGCCATTACCCAATCAAAACCAATGTCTACTGTGAAAATTGTATAAAACTTTCCTATTTTCCCTTAAACTTTTCTTTTTCCTTTCTCTTCCCCCCATCCCCCATCCGGATTCTCTCTTGTTCATCAACAAAGATAAAGATTGCATTGTCTCTCCCTAACCAACAAAGATAAAGATTGCCTTTGCTAGCTTCCGGGACTCAGACTATTTGCTTGGCCTAAAGCTCAGGGATGCAAATCAACAGACAACACCTTCGAAACTCCTGGACCTCAGCCTGGCTGGAATGCCCAGGATGCCTACAGCTTATCTCAGCTACTCCGAAGGGAAAAGGCTTATGTGTATTCAGGTATGGACAGGTACAGCCAGGGAGCGGGCGGAGGCCCTCTCCCAGGTGGTGCCAGACCCCTGCGAATGCAGGAGAATACACAGGAAGATTTCCTGGGGAGCTGCAGCTGTACTCAGAGCAGAAAACTGTATAAAAGGCAGGAGGAATGACTGCCAAAGGATGGGACCACCATCAGACCACCAGTGGCACTCTCACCAGAGCACAGAGTGGCATTCCCACCGGACCACCAGTGGCATTTCTGCCAGACCACCAAGGGCAGACCACCACCAGAGCTGCACCACCACCAGAAGAACCCTGACAAACTCCACCGAAAATAATCCCTGAGCCACACACCTGTCTCTCTCTCTCCCCACCATCTGCGACTGAGGGTAATATTATCCCAGCTCTTTTCCTTCCCTGCTCATTCTTCTCTTCTCCATCATTCTCTTTATCTCTCTCTCTCTCCCCCTTCCCTCTCTCTCCCTCTGTTTTGTCCATCCTTATCCTTTAATAAATAGTTTCCTGGTGATCTATGGTCTCGTTTGCACCTTAATTTCACAACACAGAAATCCATAAGAACAGATCTTGCTCCTTGGGACAGAGATATTGTTAATCTCTGTTCTCTGGACCTTGACAGACATCCAGAGCATCCCTAATATACACAGCCTCTCCTCCACCCCTTCTCCCTTGCCTATCTCT
>WAAF01005024.1:20879-38731 GCA_013400475.1 Tricholaema leucomelas | reverse complement strand
CCTCCCCCCCGGATATCGGCCCCTGCGGGCGGTGCTGTGCCCACCTCTCCGTGAGGCGATGGCGTCGCTGATTGGCTGAGCGCTGCGTCGCTCAGCGGAAGGGCGCCGTTGATTGGTGGCGAGGCGCTGTTTAAGGAGGGGGTGGGGGTAGCGTTAACCGTTCCCTCGCGTTCCCCCCCCCCGCCTCGGCGGGCGTTGTCGTTGCGTTGCGGGGAGCGGAGCGGAGCGGGGCGGGGGGGGGGGGGCGGAAATGGAGCCGGTCCCATTTCTGAAGACGACACAAAATGGCGGCTGCGGCGCCACACCCCCGCCGCGTGCCTACCGGTACCCCCCCCCCGCACCCCTCCGCGTCCGGTTGGGACCGGGACCCTTCCCGGTAGGGTCCCTGTCCCCTCCCCAGCCGAGGTCCTTTCTCGCCCCGTTTCTTCTCGTGGGGGGATTCCGGTTCCCTCTTCCGTATCCCCCTCCCCTGGGTCATTGTCCCCTCTTCAGAGTCCTTTTCCCCTCCCCGGAGATGTCTTTCCCTTCCCCGGGGGCTTCTTCTTCCCTTCTTGTAGGGTCCCTGCCCCTTCCCCGCTTGGGTGTCCTTTATCTCCCGAAGGGGGTCTCGTCCCTTCCCCTGGGGTCATTGTTCCCTCTCCACTGTCCCTGCAACTCCCGGAGCGCCTATTCCCGTTCCTCCGGGGGACAAGGGATGTCTTTCCGCCTCCCCGGGGCCGTCTTGGCTCCTGCCAGGGTGGTCTCGTCGCCGCTTTGGTGTCTCTGTCTGCTCCTATGCATCCTCCTTCCCTCCCCGGCGGAGGCTTTCCCTCTCCCCGGCGGAGGCTTTCCCTCTCCCCGGCGGAGGCTTTCCCTCTCCCCGGCGGAGGCTTTCCCTCTCCCCGGCGGAGGCTTTCCCTCTCCCCGGCGGAGGCTTTCCCTCTCCCCGGCGGAGGCTTTCCCTCTCCCCGGCGGAGGCTTTCCCTCTCCCCGGCGGAGGCTTTCCCTCTCCCCGGCGGAGGCTTTCCCTCTCCCCGGCGGAGGCTTTCCCTCTCCCCGGGACAACTCCTTCCCCTCCCTGAAGGGATCGCTTCCCCTCCCCGAGAGGATTCTTACCCTGCCCAGGACGTCTTGTCCCCTTCCCGGGGCGATTTGTCTCCTCCTGGGGTGGCTCTCGTCCCCTCTCCGGTGTTCCCGTCCTCTTCTCTGGGGCTCTCTCTCCTCTCCCTCCCCCCGGCGTTCGTTGTCTCCATCACCTCCCGAGGGACCTTGTTCCCTTCCCGAGAGGATCCTCACCCTCATCAGGGCATCTTGTCCCTAACCTGAGAGTCCTTATCCCCTCCTCGGTGTCCTCTTCCCCTCCCCAGTGTCCCCATCCCCTGCCCGAGGAGCCTCTTCCCCTCACCTGCAGACTGCATCTCCTCCTGGGGCCCTTTTTCCTCCCTCTCCAGGTCCCCATCCCCTCTCTCGTGGGGTCCATCCCATCCCCTGGGGGTCCCTAGAAGGTCACATAGGGGGCTTCATCCAGAGCATCTTCTTGTGTCCCACTCTACTGCCTTGATAGACTCCAAAATCCACCCATTTCCCCCAGGTGGAGCAGCAGGAGCCCAGGTTGGGCACCCACCATGATGAGCTAAGGCAGCTTGTGCCCCCCTTGGGCACCCCCTCCCCAGCAGGAACCAATTGGGAGCCCACTAAGAAGTGGAGAATGGCTGAGAGGGTCCTGGAGGGTCCATCTCTGGTGTGGGGAAATGATTTGTGAGGCCATGGAATGGGTTGGGCTGGAAGGGACCTCTGGAGATGTGAAATGGTTGGGTTAGAAGGGACCTCTGGAGATGGAGGCGTGGAGTGGTTATGTTGGACCTCTGGAGGTGGAGTCATTGAATGGTTGTGTTGGAAGGGACCTCTGGAGATGGAATTGTGGAATGGTTATGTTGGACCTCTGGAGATGGAGGTGTGGAATGGTTGGATTGGAAGTGACCTCTGGAGATGGAATTGTGAAATGGTTGGGTTGGAAGGGACCTCTGGAGATGGAGTCGCCTCTGGAGATGGAGCTGTGGAATGGTTGGATTGGAAGGGACCTCTGGAAATGGAGTCGTGGAATGGTTGTGTTGGACCTCTGGAGATAGAGTTGTAGAATGGTTGTGTTGGAAGGGACCTCTGGAGATGGCAATGTGGAATGGTTATGTTGGACCTGTGGAGATGGAATTGTGAGATGGTTGGGTTGGAAGGGACCTCTGGAGAGGGAGTCATGGAATGAGTTGGGTTGGAAGTCGAGGGGAGGATGAGTTGGCCCTCCGGCGATGGCGGGGAGGTATGGCTGTGTTGGAAGGGACCTCTGGAGATGGCATCATGGAATAGTTGGGTTGGAAGGAATGTTCTGCATTGTCCAGCTCCAGCTGCCTGCCATGGGCAGGGACATCTGCCCCTAGCCCAGGTTGGTTCAAGCCTCATCCAGCCTGGGGTTAGTGGTCCACTGGAGCAGGTTGTCCAGGGAGGTGGTGGAGGCCCCATCCCAGGAGACATTCAAGGTTGAGCTTGATAGGGCCCTGAGCAACCTGTTCTGACTGGACAAGATGACCCTGGAGGGTCCTTTCCAAGCCAACCCCTTCCATTATTCTGTGCCTTCATGGTTGAGGTGTCNCCTTCCATTATTCTGTGCCTTCACGGTTGAGGTGTCCACAGCTTCTCTGGGCAACCCTTTTCAGTGTCTCACCTCCCCCAGAGTCAAGAACTTCATCCTAACATCCAACCTAAATCTCCCTTCTGCAGCTTTAAACCATTGCCTCTTGTCCTGTTGCCACAGGCCCTTAGCAAAAGGCCTTTTCCTGATCTCCTGTAGCCACCTGGAAGGCCACCAGAAGGTCTCAAGGCTGAGCAACCTCAACTCTCCCAACCTGTCCCCACAGTGGAGGTTCTGCAGGCCCTCCCAGCAGCTCTGTGGCCTTCTCCAGCAGGTCCATGTCTTCCTTGAGTCGAGGGCTCATGGTGAGATCCTTATCCACCCAGGGCCTTCTCCATGGGGCTGCTCTGCATCCACCCCACCCCAGCCTGNCTCCCCGGCGGAGGCTTTCCCTCTCCCCGGCGGAGGCTTTCCCTCTCCCCGGGACAACTCCTTCCCCTCCCTGAAGGGATCGCTTCCCCTCCCCGAGAGGATTCTTACCCTGCCCAGGACGTCTTGTCCCCTTCCCGGGGCGATTTGTCTCCTCCTGGGGTGGCTCTCGTCCCCTCTCCGGTGTTCCCGTCCTCTTCTCTGGGGCTCTCTCTCCTCTCCCTCCCCCCGGCGTTCGTTGTCTCCATCACCTCCCGAGGGACCTTGTTCCCTTCCCGAGAGGATCCTCACCCTCATCAGGGCATCTTGTCCCTAACCTGAGAGTCCTTATCCCCTCCTCGGTGTCCTCTTCCCCTCCCCAGTGTCCCCATCCCCTGCCCGAGGAGCCTCTTCCCCTCACCTGCAGACTGCATCTCCTCCTGGGGCCCTTTTTCCTCCCTCTCCAGGTCCCCATCCCCTCTCTCGTGGGGTCCATCCCATCCCCTGGGGGTCCCTAGAAGGTCACATAGGGGGCTTCATCCAGAGCATCTTCTTGTGTCCCACTCTACTGCCTTGATAGACTCCAAAATCCACCCATTTCCCCCAGGTGGAGCAGCAGGAGCCCAGGTTGGGCACCCACCATGATGAGCTAAGGCAGCTTGTGCCCCCCTTGGGCACCCCCTCCCCAGCAGGAACCAATTGGGAGCCCACTAAGAAGTGGAGAATGGCTGAGAGGGTCCTGGAGGGTCCATCTCTGGTGTGGGGAAATGATTTGTGAGGCCATGGAATGGGTTGGGCTGGAAGGGACCTCTGGAGATGTGAAATGGTTGGGTTAGAAGGGACCTCTGGAGATGGAGGCGTGGAGTGGTTATGTTGGACCTCTGGAGGTGGAGTCATTGAATGGTTGTGTTGGAAGGGACCTCTGGAGATGGAATTGTGGAATGGTTATGTTGGACCTCTGGAGATGGAGGTGTGGAATGGTTGGATTGGAAGTGACCTCTGGAGATGGAATTGTGAAATGGTTGGGTTGGAAGGGACCTCTGGAGAGGGAGTCATGGAATGAGTTGGGTTGGAAGTCGTGGAATGGTTGTGTTGGACCTCTGGAGATGGAGGTGTGGAATGGTTGTGTTGGAAGGGACCTCTGGAGATGTGGAATGGTTGTGTTGGAAGGGACCTCTGGAGATGGAGGCGTGGAATGGTTATGTTGGACCTCTGGAGATGGAATTGTGAAATGGTTGGGTTGGAAGGGACCTCTGGAGAGGGAGTCATGGGATGGGTTGGGTTGGAAGTCGTGGAATGGTTGTGTTGGACCTCTGGAGATGGAGGTGTGGAATGGTTGTGTTGGAAGGGACCTCTGGAGATGTGGAATGGTTGTGTTGGAAGGGACCTCTGGAGATGGAGGCGTGGAATGGTTATGTTGGACCTCTGGAGATGGAATTGTGGAATGGTTTTGTTGGACCTCTGGAGATGGAGCTGTGGAATGGTTGGATTGGAAGGGACCTCTGGAAATGGAGTCGTGGAATGGTTGTGTTGGACCTCTGGAGATGGAGTTGTAGAATGGTTGTGTTGGAAGGGACCTCTGGAGATGGCATCATGGAATAGTTGGGTTGGAAGGAATGTTCTGCATTGTCCAGCTCCAGCTGCCTGCCATGGGCAGGGACATCTGCCCCTAGCCCAGGTTGGTTCAAGCCTCATCCAGCCTGGGGTTAGTGGTCCACTGGAGCAGGTTGTCCAGGGAGGCGGTGGAGGCCCCATCCCAGGAGACATTCAAGGTTGAGCTTGATAGGGCCCTGAGCAACCTGTTCTGACTGGACAAGATGACCCTGGAGGGTCCTTTCCAAGCCAACCCCTTCCATTATTCTGTGCCTTCATGGTTGAGGTGTCCACAGCTTCTCTGGGCAACCCTTTTCAGTGTCTCACCTCCCCCAGAGTCAAGAACTTCATCCTAACATCCAACCTAAATCTCCCTTCTGCAGCTTTAAACCATTGCCTTTTGTCCTGTTGCCACAGGCCCTTAGCAAAAGGCCTTTTCCTGATCTCCTGTAGCCACCTGGAAGGCCACCAGAAGGTCTCAAGGCTGAGCAACCTCAACTCTCCCAACCTGTCCCCACAGTGGAGGTTCTGCAGGCCCTCCCAGCAGCTCTGTGGCCTTCTCCAGCAGGTCCATGTCTTCCTTGAGTCGAGGGCTCATGGTGAGATCCTCATCCACCCAGGGCCTTCTCCATGGGGCTGCTCTGCATCCACCCCACCCCAGCCTGGCTTTGTGCTTGGCATTGCCCCTGCTGGCACTTGGCCTTGTTGGACAGCATGAAGTTGGCCTGGGCTCACCTCTCCAGCCTGTCAGAGTCCTCCCAGAGCACAACCTGCTCCCATTTGGAGCTCTCCATCCTCTTCCTTTTACCTCATGGACACAAAGGTCCCACCAGGGTACTTCCTTGCCTTTTAGACCCAAGCTCCAATATGCCAACTTTGCTCTTTCCATGTCTTCTCATCACCTCTTCCATCTTTCTGGACATCTCAATGCCTTCCACCACCCTTTGGAAGTGATTATTGCAATCTCAGCCTCCTTTAGAGGCTTTTTGGGGTGTAAAAATGAGGGAAAAAAAACCCCAAACACAAAAAAGATGAAACCCATCAGGACTTGGGGCTGAAGCAGGTTGTTGGTGTTGTAGGCAGGGGTAACCTCCACTCTCCTGGACCAGGAGGGGCAAAGGCAGAGGTGCTTAGCACCTTCTCTGCCTCAGTTTTCCATAGCAGGGCAGGTTGTCCTCAGGCCAGCTGCCTCCTCAGCTGGTACTTGGGGTCAGGGAGCAGAGCAGCCTCCCTGTAATCCAGGAGGAAGTAGTTATGGACTCATTATGCTTCTTGGATCCTCATAAGTCAATGGGAGCAAGATGGGATCGTTCCTAGGGTGATGAGAGCTGGCAGATGAGCTGCCTGAGCTGCTCTATCACTTATCAGCAGTGCTGGCTCACTGGAGAGGTCCCTGAGGACTGGAAGTTGCCATTGTGATGCCCATCCACAAGAAGGGTCAGAAGGAGGACCCAGGAAATTCCAGACCTGCCAGCCCTGACCTCAGTGCCAGATAATGGAGCAGATGAGCCTGAGTGCCATCACAGAGCACCTGCAGGATGGGCAGGGGACCAGACCCAGCCTGCATGGATTTAGGAGGGGCAGGTCCTACCTGACCAACCTCATCTCTTTCTGTGCCCAGGTGACTGCCTGGTGGTGGGTGTGGGGCAGGCTGTGGGTGTAGTCTGCCTGGCCTGCAGCAAAGCCTTTGACACTGCCATAGCAAACTCCTGTCCAGGCTTGAACAGGGGCACTCTGTGCTGGGTTAGGAACTGGCTGCATGACTGAGCCCAGAGAGCATTCATGAATGGTGCCACGTCCAGCTGGCACTAGTGGTGTGCCCCAAGGATCAGTGCTGGGCACACTCCTGTTTAATGTCTTCATTGATGATCTGGATGAGAGGATTGGGTCCAGCATCAGTGAGTTTGCAGACAACCTGAGTTGGGAGCAGGTGTGGAGCTGTTGGAGGGCAGGAGGGCTCTGGGCAGATGGGCACAGTGCAATGCCAGGAGTTTTAACAAGGCCAAGTGCCAGGTTCTGCACTTTGGCCACAACAACTCCAGGCAGTGCTACAGGCTGGGAACAGAGTGGCTGAGAGCAGCCAGGCAGAGAGGGAGCTGGGGGGTGCTGGTTGGCAGCTGAACATCAGCCAGCAGTGTGCTCAGGTGGCCAAGAAGGCCAATGGCATCCTGGGTTGGCTCAGGAGCAGTGTGGCCAGCAGGAGCAGTGTGGCCAGCAGGAGCAGTGTGGCCAGCAGGAGCAGGGCAATCCTTCTGCCCCTGTGCTCAGCACTGCTCAGGCCACACCTTGAGTGCTGTGTCTAGTTTTGGGTCCCTCCGATTAAGAAAGATGTTGAGGTGCTTGAAGGTGCCCAGAGAAGGGCATCAAGTCTGGACAGGGACCTGGAGCACAGCCCTGTGAGGAGAGGCTGAGGGAGCTGGGGGTGTGCAGCCTGCAGCAGAGGAGGAGACAGGGCAGAGCTCATTGCTGTCTGCAGCTCCCTGCAGGGAGGCTGTAGCCAGGTGGGGTTGGGCTCTGCTGCCAGGCAGCCAGGGACAGAAGAAGGGGACACAGCCTCAAGCTGTGCCAGGGCAGGGTCAGGCTGGATGTTAGGAGGAAGTTGTTGGCAGAGAGAGTGATTGGCACTGGAATGGGCTGCCCAGGGAGGTGGTGGAGTCACCGTGCCTGGAGGCTGCATGAGGCACTTAGTGCTGTGGCTAAGTTAATTAGAAGGGTTAGATGCTAGGCTGGACTCGATGATCCTGGAGGTCTCTTCCAGCCTGGTTAGCTCTGTGCAGTCTCTTGCTCTGGAGGAACCTCTCAGGAAGACTTTTGCCTCCCGAAGGTCGTTCCCAGAGAAGCTTTGGTGGCCTTCCTGAGCCACCGTTTTGGTGGAGATCATCTTCAGAGCAGCTTCTGACTGCTGGATAGGATAAAAATGGGTGAAATTTGGTGGGTTTGGGGGCTTGGAATTAAATCTTGAGTGTGGACAGCTCAGAGATGGCCCTTTTGGGGTCATTTTGGTTGTTGGTTGGCATTTTTGGGGGGACAATTTGGGCATTTTGGGGCATTATTAGGTTTTATTTCATATTCCTGAACATTATTTGGGCTTTTTTAGGTCATAATTTGGGTATTTTAGGGTAGTATTTGATGGGTTTGGGGTAATTTTGGGGGAGTTTTGTATTATTTATGTACTTGAGGGTATTTGTGGGCTGATTTTGGGCATTCTTGATTCTTTTGTCTGTATTTCTAGGCATTATTTGGGCATTATCTGGCTATTTTAGGGCATTATTTGGCTGTTTTGGGGCAGTCTTCAATGATTTTGGGGTAATATTGTGGGTTTTTTGGGCATTATTTCTGTATTTGGGGGGTATTTGTGGGCTGATTTTGGGCACTCTTAATTCTTTTTGGTATTTGTGGACATTATTTGGGCATTATCTGTCTAATTTTGGGCATTATTTGGGTATTTTGGGGCAATATTTGATGATTTTGGAGTAGTCTTTGGGTTTTTTGGTATTGTTTGTGTGTTTTGTGGGCTGATTTTGAGCATTCTTAATTTTTATGGTATTTATAGACATAATTTGGGTATTTTGGGGTAGTATTTGATGATTTTGGGGTAGTGTTTGTGGCTTTTTCTATTATTTGTGTGTTTTGGGGTATTTTGTGGGGTAATTTTGGGCATCATTAATTACTTTTCTTATCTGCAGGCATTATTTGGGCAATATCTGTCTAATTTTGGGCATTATTTGTGTATTTTGGGCCAATACTTGATGATTTTGGAGTAGTATTTGAAGGGGTTTGTATTGTTTATGTGTTTTGTGTGTATTTTGTGGGCTAAATTTGGGCATTCTTAATTACCTTTCTTATTTGTAGGCATTATTTGGGCATTATCTATCTATTTTAGGGCATTACTTGGGTATTTTTTGGCAGTATTGGATGCTCTGGGGGGGTATTACTGGTTCCCATTTTGTATTTGTGTATTTTGGGGCTAATTTTGGGCATAGTTTTTGTATCCATAGACATTCTCTGGTTATTTTAGGGCATTATTTGGGTATTTTGGATATTGTTTGATGCTTTTGGGGTATTATTGGTTTCTATTTTATATTATTTGTGTATTTTGGGGCTTATTTGGGGCATTGGTTTTGTATCTGTAGGCATTCTTTGGCTATTTTAGGGCAGCATGTGGGTATTTTGGGGCAGTATTTGATGATTTAGGGGCAGTATTGTTTTTTATTAGTAGCATTTGTGTATTTGGGGGCTAATTTGGGGCATTATTACTGATTTTTTTGTGCTTATGGGCATTATTTGGGCATGGGGGGGTACTTTTTGGGTATTTGGAGGCTGTTTTTTTTGTTACCTTGGTATTTTGGGGTAGTGTTTTAGTTTCTTGCTCATTGTGCATTATTAGGGTAATTTGTTTTAATTTGTGGGCATTATTTGGGTATTTTTTGGGGTATTTATGGACAGTATTTGGCTTCTGAGGTATTTATGGACATTATTTGGGGGTTTTTCCCTTCATTTTTTGGGACATTAAATTTTGTGGGCATTATTTGGGGGTAATTTTAGCTAATATTTGGTGATTTGGGGGCATTGTTTCATGTTTCTTGGGTATTTGGGCATTATTAGGATATTTTTTGTATTAATGAACATTATTTGGCTGTTTATTTGGTCTTATATGGGTATTGGGGGGGCATTTTTGGTAGTATTTGGGTATTTGGTGGCATTTTTTGGGTTTTTCCTTGTTATTTTTAGGCTTTTTTGTATTTGTGGGCATCATTTGGATAGTTTTTGGTGTTATTTGGGTATTTTTTGGTGCTATTTGTTATTTTGGGGGCATTCTTAGTTATTTTCTTTAATTCATGTGCATTATTTGGGCATTATTTGATAGTATTTGGGGACTTTGGTGCTTTTTTCCCCCCCTTTCTTGGTATCTGGGCATTATTAGGACATTTTTGGTATTTATAGATATTATTTGGCTATTTATTTGGTCTTATTTGGGTATTGAGGGGGCATTTTTGGTAGCATTTGGGGGCATTTTTTGTGTTTTTCCTTGCTATTTTTAGGCTTTTTTATAGTTGTGGGCATCATTTGGATCGTTTTTGGTGTCCTTTATGTGGTTTTTGGTATTTTGGGGGCATTCTTAGTTGGTTTTTTTTTCCAATCATGTGCATTGTTTGGGCATTTTTTGTAGTACTTCTATACTTTGGGCCTTTTTTTCCCCCCTTTCTTGGTATTTCTGGGCTTTATTTGTTGGTTTCTTTTTATCTGGGGTATTTTGGGGGTAATTTAGAGCATTCCCTTTTTATCCTTGGGGTATTTTGGAGTAATTTGGATTGTTTTTCTTTAATTTGTGGGCATTATTCCAGCATCTTGGGTTATTTTTAGGGGTATTATTTGGCTGTTTTGGGGCATTATTATGCTTTGGGGCATTTCATGGCATTATTTGGGCACTATTGGGGTATTTTTAAATGATATTTAAACATCTGGGGAGCATTATTTGGATTTTTGTGGTATTTGGGGCTTTTTTTTTGGCATCTAAGGATATTTTCTGGGTAATTTTGGGCATTGTCTGGATCTTACTTGGACATTATTCTGTTTTTTTTCTGTATTTGTGGTCATTATTTAGGTATTTTAGGGCATTGCTTGGATATTTTTGAGGCATTGGGGTTTGGGAGGACATCATCTGGGTAAATTTGGGGCATTTTTTCATGTGTTTGGGTAATTTTGGGCATTATTTGGGTGATTTGGGGCATGATTGGGGTATTTTGGAGCAGCTGAATTTGGGGGATTTTAAGGCTGAAATTTGTGGGGTTTCAAGACTGAAATTTGGACAATTCCAGGGTGGAATTTGAGTCATTTCATGACTGAATTTTTGGTGATTCCAGGACTGAATTTGGATGATTCCAAGACTGGGTGTTGGGACATTCCAGGATTGAATTTTGGGAATTCCTGGACTGAATTTTGGGGACTTTTGGACTTCATTTTGGGGATTTCAGGATTGGATTTTGGAGATTCCAAGGCTGAATGTGGACAATCCCAGAATGGAATTTGGGTGATTCCAAGATGGGATGTAAGTGATTCCAGGGTGGAATTTTGATGATACAGGATTGAATTTGTCCCAGTTCCAAGGTTTTGTGGCACCCAATTGTGATTGATCCAAGCTTGGTCCTGCCCAACCTCATGATGGATCTTCCAGGGATCACTGCAGTACCAAGGATCTCAATTCCAGTGTGGAATACTCAATAGAATGGGTTGGGTTAGGAGGGCCCTCTGGAGATGGGATGATGGAATGGGTTGGGTTGGAAGAGACCTCTGGAGATGGAATGATATAATGGATTGGGTTGGAAGAGACCTCTGGAGATGGAATGATGGAATGGTTGGGTTGGAAGGGTGTCTGGAGATGGAATGATGGAATGGGTTGGGTTGGAAAGGACCTCTGGAGATGGAATCATGGAAACAGGTTGGGTTGGAAGGGACCTCTGGAGATGGAATGGGTTGGGTTGGAAGGCACCTCTGGAGATGGAATAGGTTAGGTTAGAAGTGACCTCTGGAAATGTAATGATGGAATGGGTTGTTTTGGAAGGGAGCTCTGGAGATGGAATGGGTTGAGTCAGAAGGGAGCTCTGGAGATGGAATAGGTTGGGTTGGAAGTGATCTCTGGAAATGTAATGATGGAATGGGTTGTGTTGAAAGGGAGCACTGGAGATGGAATGATGGAATGGTTGGGTTGGAAGGGTGTCTGGAGATGGAATGATGGAATGGGTTGTGTTGGAAGGGAGCACTGGAGATGGAATGATGGAATGGTTGGGTTGGAAGGGTGTCTGGAGATGGAATGATGGAATGGGTTGTGTTGGAAGGGAGCACTGGAGATGGAATGATGGAATGGTTGGGTTGGAAGGGACCTCTGGAGATGAAATTGAGGAATGGGTTGGGTTGGAAGGGACCTCTGGAGGTGGAATGGCTTGGGTTGGAAGGACCTTCAAGCTCAGCCAGTTCCAGCTAGATGGCAGGGAGACACCTTCAGTGAGCCCAGGTTGCTCTGAGCCTCATCCAACTTGGCTTTCAAAACTTGCAGGATAGGAACATCTCCAACTTCCCTGGGCTTTGGTTCTTTTGGATTCTTCCCTGGATTTGGGTTTTGAAGTGGTTTAGCCCAAGTTTTGGTTGGTTTAGCCCAATTTTGGGTGGTTTAGCCCAAGTTTTGGTTGGTTTAGCCCAATTTTGTGTGGTTTAGCCCAAGTTTTGGTTGGTTTATCCCAGTTTTGGGTGGTTTAGCCCAAGTTTTGGTTGATTTAGCCCAAGTTTTGATTGGTTTAGCCCAATTTTGGTTGGTTTAGCCCAAGTTTTGGTTGGTTTAGCCCAAGTTTTGGTTGATTTAGCCCAAGTTTTGATTGGTTTAGCCCAAGTTTTGGTTGGTTTAGCCCAATTTTGGGTGGTTTAGCCCAAGTTTTGGTTGGTTTAGCCGAAATTCTGTGTGGTTTAGCCTCAATTCTGGGTGGTTTAGCCCCAGTTGACCTCCTCGAGCTCCTTTCCCTTTCCAAACTCTTCACTCACCATCTCCTCAACCTTTAGATTACTCCAACTACCCGCTCTGAAGCACCAGGCAAGCTCCAGGCCTGTTTCCAAGCCCTCCAGAGGAGCTTTAATTAACAGCTTTTGGGGTTAATTAAGGGCAGAAGCCATCCCTCTAATGACTCCTTTCATCTCCCTACAGGTTATGGCACCTGGAACACTGGGGCCGCCAACACTCAAGGTGAGCTTTGTGCTGCCAGCAGCTCTGAGGAGCAGCAACTGGAGAAGGAAAAGGGATTTTTGAACCCAAAATATTGAAATCTAGACCCAGATTTTGCAGCTGCTTCTTCTCCTTGACCTGTTTCAATGACTTTTTGAGGGGGAAAAAATCTGACTTTGAGATGTTCTGAACTCTCATTCCCAGTCTCACCTACTAGAGGAACTGCTCCCAACCCAACATGTGATTAATTAACACCAATCTAGGGTTCATTAGGGGAATTTGGACTCTCTCTGGAGCCTCTTTCCAACAGAAAGCAGCCTTAAAAATGCTAATTCTAACAAAACCTGTAGGTTTTGCTGCTTCTTTGGAGGTTTGGTGGAAGCATTGGAGGTGTTTTCAAGGCTCAAGCCATGAAAATGCTCCAAAAACAGCTTAAAAAAGGAGAATTTTTATCAATTTAATGTTCATAATTAGCTCCCAGAGGGCAAATTTTCCTCCTTTCCTGCCCTGTGTCGTCATTTTTGCCTAAATTCTGGAGATTCAGGCCCAGAATTTCCAACTTTGCTGCTTTTTGACCTCAAACTCTCTTCTCTTTTTGGCCCTCTTAGGTACCTATGCGACGAACCCGACGAGTTGGCAAGGTAGGTCCTGCAAAACCTGGTAGGGTCCTGAGGTGATCAGCTCTGATCTGGAGAATCATTTGAGGTTGGAGAAGACCTTGAAGGGTCCACTTGGAGATACAAAAAACCTTCCTGGATAGAGCAAAGTGTCACCAACTTTGTCCATAGAATCATGGAGTGGTTTGGGGTGGAGAAGATCTTTGAGGTCATCAGATCCAAGCCTTCACCTGGCAGTGCCAGGGCACCACCAAACCATGGCTCTCAGCAGCACAGCTCCAGAGCTTTGAAGCCTGTCCAAGCATGGGAACTGCCCTGGGCAACCCTCAAGGGGCAGAAATTGTTCCTTATGACCAACCTCAGCCTGCCCTGGGGGTGCCTTGAGGCTGCTTCCTCTGGTGCCAGCCCTCAGGACAAGAAGGCTGAGTCCCGTCTGGCTGCAGCTTCCTGGCAGGGAACTGCAGAGCCCCAGAAGGGCTCCCCTCAGCTTCCTCTGCTGCAGCCTCAACCTCCCCACAGCTCCCTCACTGCTCCTCACAAGTTCTTCAGACCCTTCCCCTCCTCCTCCTCCAGACCCTTCCCCTCCTCCTCCAGACATTTCCCTCCTTCTCCAGACCCTTCCCCTCCTTCCTTGCCCTTTTCTGTCCACTCTCCAGCCCCTCAATGCCCTCCTTGGCCTGAGGGGCCCAAAACTGATCCTGGCACTCCAAGTGGGTCCTCCTTAGTGCCAGCTGAGGTTTGGGTGGTTCCATTTTCCTCCTAGAACCATAGAGAAGACCTCAGAATCCTGGAGAAGACCTTCAAGACCTCTTCCACCTCTTTCTGACCACCCTTTTGGTTTCTCCTTCCAGGCTATGAAGGCTACGACTACTACAACACCCAAACCACCGCCGCCAACACGGCAGCCACCTACAACTATGCTGCTGCCAGCTCCAGCAGTTGGGACACCCCCAAGACATCAGAGCTGAGCCTGAACGCCGACGTGGGCAGCGCCATGGCCGTGCCCTCCTACGGCACCGAGGCGGCAGCCAACGAGAACTCCGATTCCATCATCGCCAAGATCAACCAGCGCCTGGACATGCTGTCCAAGGAGGGCAGCGGCGGCGCCGGCGAGGGCATGGACGACCAGGAGAGGTGATTGTGCCACTCTCTGACCCTTGAATCGCCCCAGCCCGACCTGGGGAGGCAGGAAGGGACCTCTAGAACTCAGCCAGGCCAGCAGGGTGCCCACAGCAGCTGGCATTGGAAGCTCCCCGCACAAGGAGACTTCACAGCCTCTCTGAGCAGTTGTTTCAGGGCTGAGACCCTCCAAGCCAAGCAGCTGCTGCTGAGGGCACCTCCTGCCTCCCACTTACTGCCCCTTGGCACAGCTCTGGGCACAACTCAGCGGTGCCCAGCCCCATCCTCATGCCCTTCCAACCCTAGCACAGAGCAGATGCCCTCTGGGGCTGCTCTCCTGCAGCCTGCCCAGCCCCAGCAGCATCCCCAGAGGTGCCCTCAGCATCTCCTCAAGCTCTGCTGGGCTCTGCAGCTGGGCAGCCCCCACCTGGCCCTGGCAGGGGCAGAGCAGAGGGGCAGCAGCAGCTCCCTCTGTGCCCTGCTGCCCACACTCTTCCTCATGCCCTTCCCCAGCAGAGCACCTTGGGGACCTTCTTGGCCACCTTGCTGCCTGCTGCCCACCTTGGTGTCCCCCAGCACTCCCAGTTGCTTGCCAGCAGCTCTCCCCCTCCATGCACTGTGGCAGGAGCTTGATCCTCTGTGCCCAGGGGCAGGACCCTGCCCTTGGCCTGCTTGCATCTCAAGAGCTTTCTCTCAGCTCTCCAGGCTGGCTCCACAGCCCCAGCAGCACCCAGAGAGATGCCCCAGGCCCCTCAGCATCTTTGGAGGCCTCCACCCATGTCCAACTCTCCCACATCCCTGGTGTGATCCTGTCAGGCCACATCTACTCACACAGCAAATCCCATCCAAGTTCACAGTCCCCTGGGAGATCATCACTGCCCCAGTCCTGATCCTCCAATGAGCTCCAGTTGGTGCTCATTGCCCCTTGGCCTGGCTCTAGGCACCACTGAGCAGAGGCTGGCCCCAGCCTCTAGCCTCAGCCTTTAGCTCTTGCTGAGCATGGAGAAGTTCCTCTCTCAGGCTGATCTGGTGCAGACTGGAGACCTGATTCCATGACTCCATGAGTCTCTGATTCCATAACTTCATGATGCTTTGAGTCTGTCATTCCATGATCCATGTCTTGTCTCCCTGAGACTGTGATTCCATAATTCCCTTATTCCATGATCTTTGATTCCATCTTCTTTGATTTTATAACTCCATGACTCCATAACTCCGTAGTGCCATGATTCAGTTCAATGACTCCATGATTCCATACCTTAGTGACTCCCTAACTCCATAGTTCCATGATTCTTTGATTCTGTGGTCCCATAACTCCAAGACTCCATTGTTCCACGGCTCCATAACTTCATAGTTCCATGATTCTTTGATTAGATGATGCCAGGGTCCCATAGCTCCATGATTCCATGATCCATAATTCTTTGATTCTGTGATTCAACGACTCCATGATTCTTTAGTTCTATGACTTCATGATCCCATAAATCCAAGACTCCATTGTTCCACAACTCCATAGTTCCATGATTCTTCAATTCCATGGCTCATGATCCCATAATTCCATGATCCATACTTTGGTTCTATGATCAGTGACTCCATGATCCCATAACTCCATGATCCCATGATCCATAATTTGATTCCATGCTTAGTGCCTCCATGATTATTTGATCCCATAACTCCATGATCCCATGAGCCATAATTTGATTCCATGCTCAATGCCTTCATTGCTCAGTGACTCCATGATCCCATAACTCCATGATCCCATGATCCATAATTTGATTCCATGCTTAGTGCCTCCATGATTATTTGATCCCATAACTCCATGATCCCATGAGCCATAATTTGATTCCATGCTCAATGCCTCCATGATTCTCTGATTCCTTGATCCCATAACTCCATGATCCCATGATCCATAATTTGATTCCATGCTTAGTGCCTCCATGATTATTTGATCCCATGACTCCATGATCTCATAACTCCATGATCCCATGACCCATAATCTGATTCCATGCTCAGTGCCTTCATGATTCTTTGATCCCATGACTCCACGATCCCATAACTCCATGATCCCATGAGCCATAATTACATTCTGTGCTCAGTGACTCCATAACCCAATCCCATGACTCCATGACCCCATAACTCCATGATCCCATAACTCCATGATCCCATGAGCCATAATTTGATTCCTTGCTCAGTGCTTCCATGATTCTCTGATTCCTTGATCCCATAACTCCATGATCCCATGATCCATAATTTGATTCCCTGCTCAGTGCCTCCATGATTCTTTGATTCCCTGACTCCATGATCCCATAACTCCATGATCCCATGATCCATAATTTGATTCCCTGCTTAGTGCCTCCATGATTCTTTGATCCCATGACTCCACAATCCCATAACTCCATGATCCCATGAGCCATAATTAGATTCTGTGCCCAGTGACTCCATAATCCAATTCCATGACTCCATGATCCCATAACTCCATGATCCTATGATCCATAATTAGCTTCTATGCTCAGTGGCTCCATGATCCCATAACTTCATGATCCTATGAGCCATAAATTGATTCCCTGCTCAGTGCCTCCATAATTCTTTGATTCCATAACTCCATGATCCCTAATTTGATTCCATGCTCAGTGCCATCATGATCCCTCGATTCCATAACTCCACAATTCCCTGATCCATGACTCTCTACCTCCCCAGCGCCCTCACCACTGCCTCTCCTCTCCTCCTCCAGCTCCTTCCGCTTCGAATCCTTCGACTCCTACGACTCCAGGTCCTCCCTGGGCGACCGCGACCTGTACCGCTCAGGCTACGACTACGGCGAGGGCGGCTCGGAGCGCTCCGACTCCTTCGGCCAGTTTGACTCCCGCCGCGACCAGGCCCGGCCGCGCGCCGCCAGCTACGGCCTGCTCCGCGCCCGTGCCCAGAGCCGCCTGCAGCCCCGCGGCCGCCTCAACGCCGCCTTCAGCCGCCCAGAGCCCTTCATGGCCTCCTCCAACTCCGAGCGGCTCTCAGCACGCTGGAACGACCTGAACTACATGGGGGGAGGGCGCGGGATGGGGAGCGCCGGCTCCGGCCGCCTGCCCTCTCTCTTCTCCCAAGCCCTGGTTCCTGACTACGGCGACTACGGAGACTACGGTGACTACGGCGACTATGGGGACTATGGCGACTACGGAGACTATGGAGACTACGGCGACTACGGAGACTACGGCATGATGGGGATGTCGGGCATGGGCATGGGGCGCTACGGGAACGTGCCCTACGGCATGGGCAGGCAACGCAACAGGGACAGGATGGGCACCGCGCCCTGGCAGATGAACACCATGGCGGTGAGTGGGGGGTGCCTGGCGCTTGGGTCAGCTTGGAGGCCTTGGAAGTGATTTCACAGTCTCACAGTCTCACAGTATCACCAAGGTTGGAAGAGACCTCACAGATCATCAAGTCCGACCCTTTACCACAGAGCTCAAGGCTAGACCATGGCACCAAGTGCCACATCCAATCCTGCCTTGAATAGCTCCAGGGACAGCAACTCCACTACCTCCCTGGGCAGCCCATTCCAGTAGCCAATGACTCTCTCACTGAAGAACTTTCTCCTCACCTCAAGCCTAAATTTCCCCTGGCACAGCTTGAGGCTGTGTCCTCTTGTTCTGGCGCTGGCTGCCTGAGAGAAGAGAGCAACCTCCCCCTGGCCACAACCACCCCTCAGGTAGCTGTAGACAGCAATAAGGTCTGCCCTGAGCCTCCTCTTCTCCAGGCTAAACAATCCCAGCTCCCTCAGCCTCTCCTCGTAGGGCTGTGCTCGAGGCCTCTC
>WAAF01005024.1:0-10949 GCA_013400475.1 Tricholaema leucomelas | reverse complement strand
TCCAAGACAAAGTAGATCCCTGTGGATTAATTAACCCCTTTGGATTTGACTACAGCTTTACTCCATCCAATACAAAAGTAGATGCCTGTGGATTAATCCATGGGAGCTCTAATACAGTTTTACTCTGTCTAAAACAAAGTAGATCCCTGGGGATTAATCCATGGGAGCTCTACTGCAGTTTTACTCTATCCAAGACAAAGTAGATCCCTGTGGATTAATTAACCCCTTTGGATTTGACTACAGCTTTACTCCATCCAATACAAAAGTAGATGCCTGTGGATTAATCCATGGCAGCTCTACTACAGCTTTACTCTGCCCAAAACAAAGTAGATCTCTGGGGATTAATCCATGGGAGCTCTACTACAGCTTTACTCTGCCCAAAACAAAGTAGATCCCTGGGGATTAATCCATGGGAGCTCTACTACAGCTTTACTCCAACCAAGACAAAGTAGATCCCTGTGGATTTTACTACAGCTTTACTCTGTGGGTTGCTCCGTGTGGGTTCTACAGCCCCAAGCAGGCTGGGCCCTGGTGGCACTCAGAGGACAGCAGGAGGGAGCTGGGGAGGGCCTGGGTCTGGATCTCCTGCTGGAGCTGATCCAGGAATGCTCCCCCAGGATCCAGTTTGCCTGCTCCGTCTGCAAGTTCCGCAGCTTCGAGGAGGAGGAGATCCAGAAGCACCTCCAGAGCAAGTTCCACAAGGAGACCTTGCGCTACATTGGCACCAAGCTGCCCGACAAGACCGTGGAGTTCCTGCAGGTGGGAGCTGCCTGGCAGGGCCAGGAGCAGCTTGGAATGGTCAGGATGGGGCTGGGAGGGCCAGGAGCAGCTGGGGGTGGGGAGCAGGGGGAGGTTGGCAGTGCCAGGAGCAGCTTGGAATGGCCAGGATGGGGCTGGGAGGGCCAGGAGCAGCTGGGGGTGGGGAGCAGGGGCAGGTTGGCAGTGCCAGGAGCAGGTTGGAATGGCCAGGATCATGTTGGCAGGGCCAGGAGCAGCTAGAGATGGGCAGAGTCAGGTTGGCAGAGTTAGGAGCAGGTAGGAGTGGGCAGGATGGGGCTGGGAGGGCCAGGAGCAGCTGGGGGTGGGGAGCAGGGGCAGGTTGGCAGTGCCAGGAGCAGCTAGGGATGGGAAGGATCAGGTTGGCAGGGCCAGGAGCAGCAAGGGATGGGCAGGATCATGTTGTCAGGGCCAGGATTGGATTGGGATAGGCAGGATCAGTTGGGGATGGGCAGGATCAGGTTGGGAGGGCCAGGATAGGATTGGGATGGGCAGAATCAGTTGGGGATGGGCAGGATTGGGTTGGGAGGGCCAGGATAGGGTTAGGATGGGCAGGATCAGGTTGGGAGGGCCAGGATAGGGTTGGGATGGGCAGGATCATTTCGGTTTGCAAGGATCATTCTAGGATTCCCAGGATGAGATTGAGATGTTCCAGGCAGAGTTGGGGTTATTCAGGCAGAATTTGGGATATCCAGGATGAGTTTGGGATTTCCAGGGTGGTGTTGGGAGTTTAAAGCCTGCATTGTGGCTTTCCAAGCTGAGTTTGGGATTGCTGAGGATGAACTTAGGATTTCCAGGCTGAATTTGGGACTTTCTGGCTGCTTTTGGGATCATCCAGGCTGCTGGGGCTGTGGAACCTGCAGGAAGCAGTTCCAGAGGGCATCTTCTCCATGCTGGGCAGGAGCTGAAGGGTTGGGGGCATGAGGATGGGGCTGGGCACTGCTCAGTGGTGCTCAGAGCTGTGCCAAGAGGCAGCAAGAGGGAGGCAGGAGGTGCCCTCAGCAGCAGCTGCTTGGCTTGGAGAGTGCCAGCCCTGGAGCAGCTGCCCAGAGAGGTTGTGGTCTTCTTGTGTGGAGAGCTTCCAATGCCAGCTGCCCCCTGTGCTCCTGGGCACCCTGCTGTGGGCACCCTGCTGGCCTGGCAGAGCTCCAGAGGTCCCTTCCCAGGTCTCCAGGCTGGCATTTGGGGTGCCCTGAAGCTGTGCTGTTCTTGGTGGGTGCTGCTGGGGCTGTGGAGCCTGCAGGAGAGCAGTCTCAGAGGGCATCTTCTCCATGCTGGGGTTTGGAGGGTTGAGGGTGGGGCTGGGCACGGCTGAGTGGTGCCCAGAGCTGTGCCAAGGGGCAGCAAGTGGGAGGCAGGAGGTGCCAGCAGGAGCAAGCTCTTGGCTTGGAGGATTGAGAGCCCTCAGAGAGGTTGTGGAGTCTCCTTGTGTGGAGAGCTTCCAATGCCAGCTGCCTGTTGGGCACCCTGCTGGGCTGGGGGAGCTCCAGAGCTCCCTTCCCACCTCACCATGCTGAGATTTGGTGGGGAAATGTCCTGTGGATTCTCCCTGGGGAAGCTTTTCCCTTTGGAATCTGCTGCCTGGCGTTGCTGGGGGGAGCTGGAGGCCATTGAGTGCTGTCCCCTGCCAGGAGTACATCGTCAACAGGAACAAGAAGATCGAGAAGCGGCGCCAGGAACTGACGGAGAAGGAGGGCACCAAGCAGAAACCAGACCCCTTCAAGGGTGAGTAGCTGTGCCCAGAGCAAGGAACTGCCTCAAGAGGAACCCAGAAATGATCAAACTGCTCCAAAAATGAAGGATTTGAGCAGTTTGGCCTCAGGCTCTGGGTGGCTTTTGGTCAACGTGTCCAAAGTGGCAGGTAGATGACATCCGAGGCCGTTCCCTTGCCCACTGATGTTGCCCACTAGGTTGGTCAGGCAAGATTTGCCCTTGCTGGGTTCTGCAGTCTCCTCCTGATCCTCTGTGGGCCTTACCTCATCTTCTTGCTTCCTCTTTCACATTGGTGGGATCTGCTTTGGAGCAGAACATTTCACCTCCCTGTCTTGCAGCCACCCAAGGGATTGAGTTTGTCTCTGAAATGGAATTGGGTGTTAGAGGAAGACCTTGGCCATGGCATGGTCCTCAAAGAGGGTCAAGGGTGGCATTGAGCAGGCAAATGCCCCCTTGGGGATGACTTGGGGCATTCAGATGATACTAGGCTGAGTGGGAATGTTTTGCTGCTGGAGGCTTTGAAGGTTCTCCAGAGGGATCTTGCCAGGCTGGAGCCGTGGGGTGAGAGGCACCAAGGTCAACTGTTGGGACCTGCGCTTGGGTCTCACCAAGCCCATGGAGGCTCCAGGCTAGGGGCAGCGTGGCTGGAAAGTGTCTGGTGGGAAAGGCCTTGGAGGGATTAGAGTTGGGCAAGTAAGGCACCAGCAGCCTGGCCTGGAGCAGTGGGAACAGGGCAGGGATTGTCCTCCTGGACTGGGGCGCTGTGGCAGCCACCACTGTGGTGCTGAGGTCAGTTTTGGGCCCCTCAGCCCAAGAAGGACATTGAGGAGCTGGAGAGTGGCTAGAGAAGGGCAAAGGGAAGTGGGGAAGGGTCTGGAGAATTTGTGAGGAGCAGCTGAGGGAGCTGTGGGGAGCCCTTCTGGGGCTCTGCAGCACCCTGGCAGGAGGCTGCAGCCAGCTGGGGCTGAGCCCTCTCTAAGTCTCCCTGAGCCCTCTGCTCCTGAGGGCTGGCAGCAGAGGAAGCAGCCTGAAGGTGCCCCCAGGGCAGGCTGAGGTTGGCCAGGAGCAGAAATGTCCTCCCTGAAGGGCTTGGTGAGGCCTGGCCCAGGCTGCCCAGGGGCAGTGGTAGAGTCCCCATGGCTGGAGAGGCTCTGCAGGGCCTGCAGCTGTGGTGCTGAGGGCCCTGGGCTGGGGCTGCCCTGGGGCACTGCTGGGGAAGGGTTCACAGAATCACAGAATTCACCAGGTGGGGAAAAGACCTCCGAGATCGTGGAGGGCAACCTGGGAAGGTTGAAGCTGGGACTCTGTGAGCTGGAAGTTAGGACTCAGAGCTTGAAGTTAAGACTCTGTGAGCTTGAAGTTAGGACTCTGAGCTTGAGGTTAAGACTCTGAGCTTGAAGTTAGGAGTCTGCGAGCTGGAAGTTAGGACTCTGTGAGCTGGAAGTTAGGAGTCTGTGAGCTGGAAGTTAGGAGTCTGTGAGCTGGAAGTTAGGAGTCTGTGAGCTGGAAGTTAGGAGTCTGTGAGCTGGAAGTTAGGACTCTGTGAGCTGGAAGTTGGGACTCTGTGAGCTGGAAGTTGGGACTCTGTGAGCTGGAAGTTGGGACTCTGTGAGCTGGAAGTTGGGACTCTGTGAGCTGGAAGTTGGGACTCTGTGAGCTTCGAAGGTCTCTCCAAGCCTGTCTGTTCCACCCCTCTGTGCTGCTGTCCCTGCAGGCATTGGCCAGGAGCACTTCTTCAAGAAGATAGAGGCTGCTCACTGCATGGCCTGTGACATGCTGATCCCTGCCCAGAGCCACCTGCTCCAGAGGCACCTCCGCTCCGCCGACCACAACCGCAACCGCAGGGTGAGCAGCTCCCAACCTCCCACCTGCAGCTTCCCCTTGCCCAGCAGGCCCAGGGGATGTCTCCAGGCTTCAGCTTGATCTGTACCTTCCACAACCTCCTCTTGTACTCTGGGATCCCACTGAGACACAAAGCTGCTGAGCAGTGAGCTCGGGAGGGTTGTGAGGTGCTGAGGCCACTTCTCTTTGATGGCTTCATCCATGATCCATAGGAGAGCATCAGAGCACCCTCAGGAGATCTGCAGATGGCAGCAAGCTGGGTGGGATGTTGGGCTGCTGGAGGGTTTGAAGGTTCTCCAGAGGGATCTTTGCCAAGCTGGAACCATGGGGTGAGGGCAATTGGATGAGAATCACCAAGGACAGGGTTTGGGTCCCACTACACCCCAATGGAGGCTCCAGGCTGGAGGCACAGTGGCTGGAAAGTGCCTGCTAGGAAAGGCCCTGGGGGGGTTGGAGAGCAACCAGCAGTGCCCAGGTGGCCAAGAACGTCACCAGCAGCCTGGCCTGGAGCAGCCATGGTGTGGGCAGCAGCAGTGGGGCAAAGATTGTCCCCCTGCACTGGGAGCACTGGGAAGGGCACCTTTGGAGTGCCGGGGTCAGGTTTGGGCCCCTCAGCCCAAGAGGGACATTGAGAGTGGCCAGAGAAGGGCAAAGGAAGGTGGGGAAGGGTCTGGAGGAGGAGGATCTGGAGAAGTTGTGAAGTGCAGCTGAGGGAGCTGTGGAGGGGTTGAGGCTGCAGCAGAGGAGGCTGAGGGGAGCCCTTGTGGGGCTCTGCAGCTCCCTGGCAGGAGGCTGCAGCCAGCTGGGGCTGAGCCCTGTGGTCCTGAGGGCTGGCAGCAGAGGAAGCAGCCTGAAGGTGCCCCCAGGGCAGGCTGAGGTTGGCCAGGAGCAGAAATGTCCTCTCTGAAGGGTTGGTGAGGCCTGGCCCAGGCTGCCCAGGGGCAGTGGTGCAGTCCCATTACCTGGAGGTGCTCCCAAGCCCTGCAGCTGTGGTGCTGGGGGCTGTGGCTGAGGCACTGCTGGCTGAAGGTTTAGACTCAATGATCCCAGAGGTCTTCTCCAACCAAAGCAATTCTCCTGTGATTCTTTTAGGGATGATTTGTGGGATCGGAGATGAAGCCTTGAGGAGAAGGAGGAGGAGGAGGAGAAACAGGAGCTCCTCATCTCCTCTCTTCCCTGCTTGCCCTCACTGTTGGCTTCCCTTGCAGATGGCTGCAGAGCAGTTCAAGAAGACCAGCCTGCACGTGGCCAAGAGTGTCCTCAACAACAAACACATCGTGAAGATGCTGGAGAAATACCTCAAGGTGAGTGCAGGAGAAGACTTTCGGTGCCTGGTGCCGCCCGGAGCTGCCTCTCGCCGCCGGGGACCTCCATGGGATGAAGTGGAGCTTCCACTCCATAAGCTTTTAAAACCTCAAGGTGGTGCCTTTGGTTTCCTTCTTGGTGGCTTCTCCACCACTTCTCCAGGTTCCTTCTCCTCTCTTTTGCTTTGGTTTCACCCTCAGAGGCCCTCTCGGGCGCGTGGGGATCCCTGCGGCGGCCAAACCGGAAGCATCGGGACCTAGCCAAAGGAGCTCCCCGAGTTCTCCAAAGCCACCCGCGGAGGTGTGGCCTTTGGAAAGGTGTTGGGGGGACACCAGCATCTCCCCTCCCCTCCCCCCCCCCCAACAAGTGCAGGGGGAAGCAGCACCGTGGGTCGGGAAGTCACCGCTTCAATCCCGACGGGATCGGATCCGCCGGGAGCGGCTCCGGATCCCTGCTCTGGGAGGGGGGAATTTACTCCCCGTGGAGCTCTGTGGAGCTCAACCAAGAGGTGGTTGCATCCCATTCCCAAATCCTCCTTAGTCCCTGCACCCCTTTTCCCTCCTCATCCCTTGGGAAGTGGCAGAGACCACCCCGGCCGATCGACGGAGCAAGCAGGAGAGGTGAGGGTAGGGTTGGTTTTAATCCCAAAGCAGCGTTTGGAAGGCCAGGAAGAAGCCTTGGAACTGCAGAGGATTGGGTGGGATCCGTGCGGGATCCGTCCGGGGGTGTCCGCGCGGTTCCGGAGGCGGCATCCGAGGAAAGGTCTCAAACCTCCCTCTGCCGAGCGAAGAGGAGAGAAAAAACCCTGAAGCTCTTTGGCTCTGGGAATCCAGGAATGGTCCCAGGATCCAGCAGGAGAAGTCCTTGGTTGCCCATCCCAGCAGACAGAAGGGCAGGCAGATGCCTTCACCCTTCCCACACGGCCTCACCGCCGGGGGGCAGAGTTTTGTCCTCCCCCTTTTTTTTGTCCCACCAACGTCACCGCTTTAGGGTTTCGTTTTGCCGGCCCAAGCTGTGCCAAAAATCGAACCAAATCAGTCAAAACCAACCAACCAACCCCCACCCAAAACACAAATCCTGGGATTCCACCCTGGTGGGGGCCAGAGAACTTTGGAGCCGGGAGCCTCATCCCTCCACCCGGCCTCTCATACACGTTGAGCAAGAGGGGTGAACCCCCTGCGGTACCCCACGGGGCGAGCGGCGAGGTGCAAACCTCCAGCAGCTCTTTGTTTTGTTGAGACACCAAAACATCAAAACTTCTAAATCCCCTAAAAAAAAACAAACCAAAAACCAAACCAAAACCAAACAAAACTAAACAAAAAAACCAAAACCGACCCAAAATAACCCCAAAAAGAAAACAAAACCAAACCCCCAGGCTGGGAACCACTCAAGTGCAACTCCATCTACCCCTGCCAGGGTCCGCAGGCACGGCCACAGCTCCTCCTGATCAACGGTATCAAAGGCTGCCGGCAGCTCTAAATGAATCCGAGCCCAGGAGGAGATCTTCAGCTCCATCCCACCAAGGCTTCTGCTCCGTATCATTCCCAAGGTGGCAAAATCCAAGGCTGTGAAAAGGGGTGGAGGAAAATCTGGAGGATTTCAGGTAATTCCCAGAGCCGCCAACGCCCCAAAACTGCACCAAAAAAGGCACCAAACCAAAAAGCTTCTCCCCCACCGAGAGTGGGAGGAGATGAATCAGTTCCTTAAGGAAGACTTGGCCTCATCAAGAGATGAGGTCTTGACCGTTGGCCTCATGATTCCTCCTTGGAGGGATGGCAGGAACAGCCTCGCCCTTCCCAAGGGAAGCCTTGGCAGATAACCACCATGAGTGGAGTGGACCTCCACCAC
Source organism: Tricholaema leucomelas (assembly GCA_013400475.1). Classification (NCBI taxonomy): domain Eukaryota; kingdom Metazoa; phylum Chordata; class Aves; order Piciformes; family Lybiidae; genus Tricholaema lacrymosa; species Tricholaema leucomelas. Next base: position 3,464 of record WAAF01005024.1, on the reverse strand, counting down.
GAGTGGACCTCCACCAAGAGTGGACTCCACCATGAGTAGACCTCCACCAAGCGTGGACTCCACCACGAGTGGACTCCACTACGAGTGAACTTCCACCAAGAGTGGACCTCCACCACAAGTGGACCTCCACCAAGAGTGGACCTCCACCACAAGAGTGGACTTCACCTCCCTCTGGTCGCTTTGACCGGCGATTGACGGACGTTGAGGTCCAAGAATCGCGAGGCAGCCGAGTGAAGCTGTGTCAGATAACCACCATGAGTGGGTCCCTCCACCATGAGTGGACCTCCACCAAGCTGGGAGGTGGACTTCACCTTCCTCCCCCACCCCCCCCCGGTGGCTTTGGCCGGCGATTGATGGACATTGAGGTCCAAAGAATCGCGAGGTACCCGAGGGAAGCTGTGTCAGATACCACCACGAGTGGACACCACCACGAGTGGACCCTCCACCTCAAGTGGACCTCCACCATGAGTGGACTCCACCACAAGTGGACTCCACCACAAGTGGACTTCACCACCCCTGGTCACACTTTGACCAGTGTTGGATGGACGTTGAGGTCCAAGAATGGCGAGGTAGAGGTTGTGACCCTCAGCCAGAGAAGATGAACGTTGAGGTTTCTCCTCCATCCTGCATGGATCTTCTGGCCAAGCCTGCTCTGAGTCCCAGGGTTAAGGCTGGGAGGGGGACAGCAACAAAAGAGCAGAAAGGGAAGTTCTGGAAAGCTTTTGGGTTGTTTTTTTTCCTGCTGTCTGGAAAATTCCATCCTCTCTCCGCCCTCCGTGGTCGATCGGGTCCAGGAGAGGTCTCTGCCAACGTGAGGTGGGCAAAAACCCCCCTAAAAAAGAGGGTTTTTGGAGCATGGTTTGTCCTGGAATCGCAGTCCAAGGGTCTAGGGGTGATTCTGAGCCAAGTGTGACCCTCTTGGATTGAGGGGGAATGGTGCTGGGAGCTGCTGTCTGCATGGAGAAAGGTAAAGAGGGGAACAAAATAATGCTTCAAAGCAGCAAAAGCAAAAGAAGCCAAGAAATAAAACCCCACAGCAGCCCCTCTCAAATAAAAAGTACCTCCCTCCCCAAAACACCAAAAAAAAAACCCTCAAAATTAAACATCCTCCAAAAATTCTGCCACAGAACTCTCCCCAAAATAAAGAATCTACAAAAAAGCCCCCCAAGACCAAAAGAATCCATAAAAAAACGCTCCCCAAAGCCAAAAGAATTAAGAAAAAGCCTCCAAAGGCCAAAAGAATCTACAAAAAAGCCCTCAAAAGTCAAGAGAATCCACAAAAAAGCTCCCCAAAGCCAAAAGAATAAGAAAAAGCCTCCAAAACCCAAAAGAATCCACCAAAAAATCCCCCAAAAGCCAAAAGAATCCACAAAAAAGCCCCAAGAAGCCAAAAAACTCCACCAAAACCCCCAAAAAGCCAAAAGAATTCACAAAAAAGCTCTCAAAAGCCAAAAGAATCCACAAAAAAGCCCCAAGAAGCCAAAAAACTCCACCAAAACCCCCAAAAAGCCAAAAGAATTCACAAAAAAGCTCTCAAAAGCCAAAAGAATCCACAAAAAAGCCCCAAGAAGCCAAAAAACTCCACCAAAACCCCCAAAAAGCCAAAAGAATTCACAAAAAAGCTCTCAAAAGCCAAAAGAATCCACAAAAAAGCCCCAAGAAGCCGTCAAAAAGCCCCCAAAATCTAAAAGAAGCCACTAAAAAGCCAAAAGAATCCACCAAAAAGCTACCAGAAACCAAAAGAATCCACCAGGGAGCCTCCAGAAGCCATCAAAATGCCCAAGAAGCCACTAAAAAGCCCAAAGAATCCATCAAAAAGCCACCAAAAGCCCCCCAGAGGCCATCAAAAAGCCCCCAAAAGCCAAAGGAATCCACTAAAAACCCAAAAGAATCCACCAAAAAGACCTAAAAAGCCAAAAGAATGCACATAAATGCCCCCAAAATCAAATGAATCTACCAAAAAGCCAAAAGAAGCCACATAAAAGCCCTAAAAAGCCAAAAGAAGCCACAAAAAAGCCAATAGTGCACCAAAAAGCCCCCCAAAGCCAAAAACATCCACTAAAAAGCCCCCAAAAAGCCAAAAGGATTCACTAAAAAGTTCCCAAAAGCCAAAAGAATCCTCAAAGAAGCTCTAAAAAGCCAAAAGAATCCTCAAAGAAGCTCTAAAAAGCCAAAAGAATCCTCAAAGAAGCTCTAAAAAGCCAAAAGAATCCACCAAAAAAGCTCCAAAAAGCCAAAACAATCCTCAAAGAAGCTTCAAAAAGCCAAAACAATCCACAAAGAAGCTCTAAAAAGCCAAAAGAATCCACAAAAAAGCCCCCAAAAGCCAAAACAATCATCAAAGAAGCTCAAAAAGCCAAAACAATCNGTTTTTTTTCCTGCTGTCTGGAAAATTCCATCCTCTCTCCGCCCTCCGTGGTCGATCGGGTCCAGGAGAGGTCTCTGCCAACGTGAGGTGGGCAAAAACCCCCCTAAAAAAGAGGGTTTTTGGAGCATGGTTTGTCCTGGAATCGCAGTCCAAGGGTCTAGGGGTGATTCTGAGCCAAGTGTGACCCTCTTGGATTGAGGGGGAATGGTGCTGGGAGCTGCTGTCTGCATGGAGAAAGGTAAAGAGGGGAACAAAATAATGCTTCAAAGCAGCAAAAGCAAAAGAAGCCAAGAAATAAAACCCCACAGCAGCCCCTCTCAAATAAAAAGTACCTCCCTCCCCAAAACACCAAAAAAAAAACCCTCAAAATTAAACATCCTCCAAAAATTCTGCCACAGAACTCTCCCCAAAATAAAGAATCCACAAAAAAGCCCCCCAAGACCAAAAGAATCCATAAAAAAATGCTCCCCAAAGCCAAAAGAATTAAGAAAAAGCCTCCAAAGGCCAAAAGAATCTACAAAAAAGCCCTCAAAAGCCAAAAGAATCACCAAAAAGCCACCAGAAGCCACTCAAAAGCCCCAGAAAGCCAAAAGAAGCCACAAAAAAGCCCAAACCAAACAAACCCTCAAAACTTCTACCCCTCAAACCCTCAAATAATCAATTCCAACCTAAAACCATGACTCAAAAAGCCACCCAAGCCCAAACAACTCTCCCCAAAATGCCCCAAAATTGTTGCAAAACTCAAATCCATCCAAAAAAAACCCAAAAATCTGAAAGAATCTACTCCAAAACCCACAAAAACCACAAACCTAAACAACTCTCTCAAAAAAATCTGCCAGAAATCTCCTTCCCCACCAAAAAAGCCTCTAAAGAAACCCAAAACCCAAAGAATCAACCCAAAAAAATCACCCAAAATTCAAATCACCCCAAAAAATATCTGCCAGAGATCTTCTCCCCCAAAAAAAGCCTCTAAAGAAATCCAAAACCCAAAAGAACCCAAAAAAATCACCCAAAATTCAAATCACCCCAAAAAATATCTGCCAGAAATCTCCCCCCCAGAAGAAACCTCTAAAGAAACCCAAAACCCAAAGAATCA
>WAAF01005021.1:1359486-1438753 GCA_013400475.1 Tricholaema leucomelas | reverse complement strand
GACTCTCCTGGGGATGGCTCAACACCTGCCTGCAATGGGAACTGGTCAGCAAATGGGATGGGATCCATCCTAGGGTGCTGAGAGAGCTGGCAGATGAGCTGGCCAAGCCACTCTCCATGATTTATCAACAGTCCTGGCTCACTGGAGAGGTCCCTGAAGACTGGAAGCTGCCAATGTGATGCCCATCCACAAGAAGGGTCAAAAGGAGGAACTAGAAAACTACAGACCTGTCAGCCTGACATCAGTGTCAGGCAAGGTCATGGGACAGGTCATCCTGAGTGCCATCACAAAGCACCTACAGGGTGACCAGCCAGCATGGGTTTAGGAAGGGCAGGTCCTGTCTCACCAACCCGATCTCCTTTCATGATCAGGTTATCTGCCTGGTGAATTTGGGGCAGGCTGTGGATGTAGTCTACCTGGACTTCAGCAAAGCCTTTGACACTGTCTGTCACAACAAGCTCCTGGCCAAGCTGGCAGCTCGTGGCTTGGACAGATTCACTCTGTGCTGGGTCAGGAACTAGCTGGAGGGCTGGGCCCAGAAGGTGGTGGTGAATGGTGCCACATCCAGCTGGCAGCTGTCACTAGCGGATGTCTTGTGAGCCGGTAACTAAACTTCCTTTCCCCAATACACTGTCAGAGAAGAGTGATAGTTTGATGAAAAGTAGTAGTATTAGTCTCAGTATTTCCAATGATTTCTAGGATCTCTTTTTTCATTTCAAAGCATTTGCTTGGATAACAAAACAAAGAAAACAAAACCCCCCACCTAAACCAAAATGGGGGAAAAAAGCAACTCTTATGGTTTTGCTTTTGGAAATGATGATTATGCAGAGCAAATTTGCTCCTTGATTTATTGTATAGCCATCTGAGGTGTAAAGAGCTGTGTGTTGTTTCATTGTTTGGAAGGCTTCATAATTTTTTTTGTTATTGTGGTATGTTACATTGGTAGTTTTAGAATGAAGCTTCCTGGGGCTCTGTATTTGTTAAAATCTATCTTAAAAACAAATTTGGCTTTTCTCTCACCGTTCCTATGGTAGAGAAATCCTGATTTGATTACTTGGATTGGAAGGAAGTGGATCACAAAAATCAATATTCAAAAATACTCTCTGCCCTTACAGCTGGAACAGCCTGGAACCACATGGAGCACCCTGGCTACGTGTGTGGAAAGGCTCAGGTACCAGTGAGTGTAAGACAGTGGTACACACCCATTAATTAGTATATCACAGCATATTTGGCTGTCTATATAATGCAATGACTTCTCCCCCCCCCCCCCCCCTTGCATTTGTAATTGATTAGTGTTTGGAAAACATTTAAGAAATGTAAAGCTCTCAGTAAGAGGTAAATGCTATTAATTGTAATTACTGAGTAGGTTATTTCTTAGCTTTCATATGGTTCCTTTCCCTCTGGATAGACACTGAGGGATGCACACCTTCAGGGAAATGTGATAACTCCTGTTCTCACAGCAAAGCTGACATAATACAGTTTGTGCTTCTTTTAGCAGCAGGGGGGAACCAACTACAATGCTAGAAATTTTCCAGGGATAGCTCTGGTGTCTTTTCATTATGTCCTGGTGAAAATACTTTGTCTACAAAACAGTCAAGTTAGCTGAAATAAAAGCCCAGCTAGGTCTCTACCCTGAGTGATTGCTTGAGCTGCATTTCTTTCAGATTGCTGTCTGGACCTGTGCAAACAATGATTCAGCTCATTTGTTCCCAAAATGGTTTTTTCACCTTAACCTTCCTGTGCTTCATCCACTGTACCTTACTAAGCCTCTGACATCGTCACTCATGTTGTGCTGCATTAATGGCTTCAGAGGATTGAATGTGACAATATAATGGCTCTGTTCCTACCTGTCAGGTACAAGCTGTATTAAGTAGTGTATGTGAAGCATTTTTAGCCTGTGATCAAAGTGCTGGAGGGAAATATACCCCAGGGGTCTTATTTAATTGCTGTAAAAATTACTTTAACAGACAAAGAATTACTGAGAGGACAACATGATGGGGGAGGTGTTCTCACTTCAGAGAATTAGGTCTGTAGCCTCCCTGGAATCACAGAGGTGTATAACAATATTCACACAACTGGCCTGATGCCATGGATGATCCTTTAGAAAGGTCAAGCTGAGGGGTGGTGAGGAGTTACCCTTTGTACGAGACAGAGCAGAAATGTGTAGAGCTCTGCCCTCAGGTGGAATGATCAGCCAGTGGAGTCTGCAGGTGGAGATTAAAAGGCAGGCAACACAGGCAGTATTGTGGTGTCTGCCATGGACTAAGGGGTTGGGAAGAAGTATTAGGTCAGGCCTTCTTCAGAAAACTGGAAGATGCCTAAAATTCACAGGCCTTGGTCCTCATAGGCAACTTTAACCACCCAAACACCTGCTGGAAGCGCAACCCAGGAAGACACAAGGGCAATGCACCCTGGACTGCATTAAGAAAAGCATAGGGCTGAGGCAAATGATCCTTCCTGTCTGCACAGCACTGGTGTGAGAGTCCTGTGTTCAGTTCAGAGCTAAGGATGCATTCTTGGAGACTGGATAGGTCCTGGGCAACATGGTCTACTGACTTCATTGAGCAGGGTGGGACTACATGATCTTTAGAGATCCCTTCCAAGCTCAACTGTTCTGTGGTTCTGTGATACCTTCATCCTCTCCAGAAATTATTTGTATGCAGGTGATGCTTGCTGTCTTCTTTTTAAAGCAAGACATTCCTGTGCAGTGTATAGGTTACAAATTCTAGGAGGAGATTATAAAATGCAGGTTACTACCAAATTTGGCCATTATGTCATGGTGAGCTGCACATGATTTATATGGTTCTTATGATGAAATAAGGTAGTAACAGAGATGGAACTGAAATATGAAGACTCGCCTGTGCCCTGAGTAATTGCAGGGAATTTGAGCTCTCTGCTTTCAGTGCTGGCACTTCAGCTTGTGTAATTGTACATGCTAACAGCACTTGCAGTACTTGAATAGTAGAATGTTTATTCTTGTCCTGTCTACATGCCATGAAAAAAAAAAGGTGACTTCTATCGAGAGATTAGTTGAGGTGTTCAAGTGTGGGAGGAAACCAAAGCAAAGTGTGGTGCATTGTAAGTCAGAAGTAGCATTAGCAGCAATAGATTTGTCCCAGTAAGCTAAATGAGACTTCAGCTCAAAGAATCAAGCTGAAAAGATAATACTTAGAAGAAGGATAGAGGCACTGAGAAATAATTCATGTCAAAGTGTTGTTTTCTGGCTGGTAGTGTTGGGGAGAAAATAGTCTTGTACAAGTGAATGTCTAAGAGTGATTTCAGATCTGCTTGTGGGCTGTGTGTTACTGCGTGTTGTAGTTGACCAGCAGGTAGCAGATGGTCACAGCAGCTACAGATGATTCTATTAAACCTCTGATATAACATTTGATATAACAGTTGCAGATGACCTTACCCAGTAATAGAAGTGCAAGGGAGACATGGGCACACTTTCTGCAGGGCTGATCACAGAGGCTGTGTAAGCTGTCAGTGATGGATCCAGAAGGCATCCAGATCTGAAAAGGAGTTTTGGCTCCTGTGTCCTTTTGGCCTTTTAAGGCTGGTCTGAGTCTTGATTGGGAAGCAGATTGTCATGTGGTTCTCTGCCCTCAAAGAATAGCATCAAAACTGAAGGTATAAAGTTTTGGGAGCAGAGTTCTCATAAAGCTGCTACACAGAAGCAGCTGTTGGATGTTCCTCTTTTGCCTATCTCAAATGCAGTGGAATTAAGTGATATAGTCTCTGCTATGTAAGGTTTTTCTTCAGCGACATCGACTTACTTCCTGACAAAAATGTATTGAGAATATTAGTAGCAGAACACTGGGAAAGTGGAACCACTCAGGACTGATGATATAATTGCTCTACAAAGCCATTTGTAAAGCAGTAATGTTCTATTGTGCTCTTTTGTTCTATAGCTTTGTAAAAGTGAGCCATCCTGGCAGGCTGGGATGGGAGTGCATGGAGCTGGCTGTTATGTAAGAAGATGAATAATTCCTGTGCATATTTATGAAAGTGAAATGATGCCTTTACAGTGTGACTGGGTTATTTACATGTACAAATCTTTATACAGGAGCAGCCTGCTGCTGTTACTTCTGATGTGGCTACTGCTTTTCAGTGGGTAGTCTTGTAGCTTCTGTAGAAGGCTTTTTGTTCTTCTTTTTCTCTTCTCAAATGGATGTTGTTAAATGCATTGTTCAGATGCTGGAGTAGTAGAAATAAGAAAATAAAAACTGCTATAAATATTTTTTTTTGGTGTGTGACAAGCTCTTATCTTCTCATTATTACTTAATACTGCAGCAGGGTTGTGTGTGTAGCTGTAACCTGTCAGCATATGTTGAGATTTTATTTGTTACTGTGTGTGGGCCTTGGGTTTTATCATTTGCTCAAGCATCAATATCTATTTTGGCTGAATTGTCAGTATGTAATAACATGTCAAGCCAGGGTGAGGTTCTCAAGGATGAGATAAGTTAGTTCACTGCTGCAAGTTGGGGGTTGTACTCTGTGTGTCTCCTGTGTGCTCTTGTTAGAACGGCTGTCAACCAAGTCAGCCTGTTTGAAATGGGGGAAGGCTCAGCAGAAAGAAGTTTACTTTCTCTTGGTTAAAGAGCTGAACCAGCTCCCAGGGAGATTGGTCAGATTCCATAGCCAGCACAATGGGAAGGGGTTAGGACTGTGTGGCTACAACTGCCTGGGGGGAAAGGGAGAAGGTAGCAGGGAGTAGTAGCAGTGAGATATTGGATTACTGCAGCCTTTTGCCAGCATTCAACCTGAAGGCTGGTGTGAATGTGGGTGAGCTGCTTTGGCTTCTTGCTGGTAATACAAAGTACACAAAAAGGAAAGGCATCAGTGGTGCACATCACTACTGTGGCTCATCAGTCTTTCCAATCTTTCACAGCTATTGTGATGAGCACTGTGTTGTCTAGCTCACAAAACCAGTACCACATGGCTTAAAATGAATGGAATGTTTGTTTTAACTTGCATATGGAAGTCTATAGTCTAATCTAAACTGAATTTTGATTTTATTTTTCTTTAATGTAGTTTAAGACCATTAAGCAAGGACTGTAATGTGCAAACTGTAACCTGTATGTGCCCCAGTGAGAGTAGGAGCAAGTTAATTCTGTGCCTGCTTTAGCCTGGAGAGAGACTACCTTGTCAGTGGTTATGCTGTAGACAGGCTGCATGTCTTCTGGTGACACGAGTGTTGCTTTTGCCTTGATTCAATGGAAGACCCTGTGATAAGGTGCATTTTGTGTGCACTGATGCTTGTCAAATTACTGCTGCTCATGAAAGAGAACACTGAACTGTGAAAGAGAAGCTCAAATGAATCTATAGGTAGTAGGAAACCTGCTCCTGTATGTTGAATAAAATTGAGATCTATCTATCTATCTATCTATCTATCTATCTATCTATCTATCTATCTATCTATCTGTCTGTCTGTCTATCTATCTATCTGTCTATTTATTTTTCTATCTATCTGTCTATCTATCTGTTTTTCTTTCTATCTACCTACCTACCTACCTACCTATCTCAGTTACAATATAAATATGTGTGTGTATATATATGTATATATAGCAGTTGTGGACTGCCTTCCTGGGATGAATAGCTGAAGCACAATAGATGTGTATTGGTCTCAATTAGTTTGACTGAATTTGTTTGTGTTAAACTATTAAATAGCTGTGATCTCAATTTATAAAAGTAGTGCTCATGAATTTCTGAAGGAGTTTTAGAGAAATACTGATAGTTACTAATCTTTTATTTACAGAAAGGCAGAAGCAATTTACTGGTCAGGTAATACATAGAACANCACCATCCCTGGAGGTGTACAGGACAAGCCTGGCTGGGGCACTTAGTGCCATGGTGTAGTTGATTGGCTAGGGCTGGGTGCTAGGTTGGACTGGATGATCTTAGAGTTCTCTTCAACCTGGTTGACTCTATGATTCTATGATTGCATAGGAAGCTTAAGAGAAATCAAAAGCATTAATCCAAAATTGGGTGTAAGCAAAGAGGAGCAAATGTTACAAAATACTTCCCAAATTGGATTTTTGTCTATGTTTTTTCTCCAATCAAAATGGAGAGTGAGCTGGAGCTGTTTAGTACAGGGGCTTAGAGGACAGAATCAGATGTTTTGTCTCTGAAGACATTTTCAGGCTGCCTGTGCTGCTAGCTGGCTGAGGAGAAGCAGGGCACTTTCTTTTTGTTTGTGTTTTGTTAAAACTTGCCTCTCGCTGTGAGCGAGTGGAACTCTGCTGATAGCAAAACCAGTGCTAAGGGTGAGGAATTGTTGTTTATTGCATTCTGTGAAAACCTTTGCTTTCTGCAGCTCTGAAGGGTGCATCATTAAATCAGATGCCTAAATTTAAGAGTTCCTCAGAGGAGCTCTGGCTTCCTCTCATTATTTTCTGTTGGCAAAATATCCTTAATAATGTGATATCACAACAATTGGGCAATTGAGTCTGAAATGAATGATTTTAGACTACAGAAATGCTGGAGAAGTTGAAGATAATTGTATTCATCATATGTTAATCTCCAACTTGGCTTCCTGTGAATCACTGAGTAACTTCTACAAGAAGAGAGTATGCTCTCCAGGCATTTATCTTCTTGAGTTTTTCTGTCTAAGAGTGAAACAGAGGACATGAGAAGTGATTATGAATCTCTGTTGAATAAGGGATCATAGGAGTTCATTGAGCTTTATCATATGTAACTCTTCTCACATTAAAACCTTCTATTCAAACCTTGAAAATCCCTGTTAGGTCATGCACTTGAGTTCCCAGGAAATACTGAATGGTCTTTAATGCCTTTTTTCCCCCTCCTTCCTTACATGGTTGTACTAGGGTTGAATTTTCACTTCAGCTACATGCTGGCAATACAGACAACTTCCATTTCTGTTCACTGGTAGCCTTCGCTCCTTCTATGAATGCAAAATACAACCTGGAAGTGCTGTGCTTCTTACCTAGCTGTATTTTCATTTGTCTCAAGGTTTTACCTCTTCTTCCTGGTTCCACTTTGCATATCACCTCAAATGATGGGATCTAAGTAGCAATTTTATGTGGCATTGATTTTGTTTTCTGTTGAAATCTGAATGCCAAATGGCCGTGACCCAAACATTAGGAAGCACCTCCCAGTTAATATTGCTGAATATTGCTATGTATAAACCATCATGAAATGATTTCAGTTGTGTACATGAGACTCTGCTCCTTAAATCATCATAGAATTCTTTGAAGTGGAGGTGTCTGTGGCATTAATAATACAAAAATTTGGCATGATAGCAGGAAAGAGCTGTCATGAGGTATTGTCAGCTCACCTGCTGGAGCCTTTAAAGTGCTAATTTAGCTATCTAAATCAAGGTAGACCAGAGCTGCTTTGCAAATCTGAGCTTAGCCACTTCAGGCAGGGTTAGGGTAAGAAAAGGAATTTCCCTTTTTGAAAACACAATGGAAAGAAGACTGAGAACAGGAAAAGAGCACACAGATGACATGGGAAATTACTGCTCCGAGGGTTCATACAGTTATATGATATATATGTGTTTGCCTTTTTTGCCCTTCAGATCATTCTTTTAACCTTTCTTAACCAGGTTTAAATAGATTTGAAGAAAGGGACTCCAAGATACTGTGTTCCTGTATGAAGTGAATTAGTTGTAACAGTCTTCAAGCAAAAACCTGCAATGTGAGCTGACTTCTCACATTGGAGCCCCCATGGGAGAGTGTTCTTTTGCACTCTAAACTGTGGAAGAAATTGTTCCCCTGTCAGGGAGCAGCAATACCAGAATAAGCTTGCAGCTAGCAGTGGTGACAGCACAGGATAGGCCATGACTGCCATACTGGTGAGGCAGAGCCCTACAGCACCTCTGCTGGATGAACGGGACTGCAAAGTGAGGCAGCAACTGGGACTAAGGCCATTCCTGAAAGTCCCAACATGGGTGCAAGGGCAGTTTTGGGGATGGCACAACTGTGCCACAACTTGAGTTGGGCCTGATGCCTGGACTTGAGTTTAGGTGGAACTCCTTTGCAATTGGCAGTGGATGGGGGGACTCCAAGCTACAGACTGCACGTCTCCAGGCAACCGGTGCTGTTAGTTCTGCTGCCAACACAGTGCTTGTTCTCAAGGAGGGACCCATCTCTAGGTGTTTCCTCAGGGAACCCATAGATTTTCTTCCTTTTATTCCAAAAAATCTTAACAAAATCATTTCCTGCAGATGCTTGCTCTGATAATGCAGATCCTTGAAGTTTCTTTGCTTATCTGAGGAAGAGATCATAGAATCACAGAATGGCTTGAGTTAGAAAGGGCCTTAAAGATCATCTAGTTCCAGCCCCACTGCCGTGGGCAGGGGCACCTCCCACTAGAACAGGTGGCTCACAGCCTCATCCAGCCTGATCTTAAACATTTCCAGGGATGAAGTGCCCACCACTTCTCTGGGCAACCTGTTCCAGTGTCCACCACCCCCATAGTAAAGAACTTGCTAATGCCCAATCTAAATCTACCCTGCTCTAATTTAAAACCATTGCCACTTGTCCTATCACTGCATACCCTGATCTAAAGTCCCTCTTCAGCTTTCCTGTAGGCTTCTTTCAGGTACTGGAAGGCCTCTCTAAGGTTTCCCTAGAGCCTTTTCTTCTCCAGGCTGAAGGGATGTCTTGCCAAGAGTGAGCATCAACATTTGTCACAGCAAATGCTGCTTCCTTTCTGCTCAGTCTGCAGCCTTGGAGGAAGCAGCAGGCACATGGTATTTGCAAGAAAACTTGTATGATTTCAGCAAAATTTTGCCCACATTTTCATATTCAATGCTTGAGAGTGACAGTGAATTCACATAGTTGTAAGTGGCTTTTTGGAGCTGATAACATCTAGAGCAGGAGTGGGAGTAATTTATACACAAATTATTTGCCAGGCATGTCTGTTGGTGCCATTTACTACAAAAATATTAATTGTAATTAAATTAATCTGGTCCTGTGGAAATATAATCTTGACAAAGTGTGCTTCTTGCTGCCACAGAATGCTATTAGCTCACTGAGTTTTATGTGTTGTTAGTAATTTAAGTACTGTACCAGTCAAAATAACTGCAAATTGCTGGTAGTGGATGTCATTAACGCAGAAAATCATTTCCCCACCCTAACCTTATTTTTGGTAATGTAAAAGAAAAAAACCTGCATATACTGTGCAGTTAATTAGGAAATTAACTATTACCTACTAATCTTGGGCTTTGTTTTCTAAAGGAAATGTTTTCTTCTGCATGCAGGTCAGAGGATGAAACAGCACCATTATTAATTCCTCCACTGGAGGAATTGGTGAGGAAACCTCGTTTAAGTGTTTTTAGTTGACAGATGCAGATGAGGGATTTTTTTGTGTGTAGGGGTTTATGTACATGAATTAAAAGTTCATTGAGAAGCTGGAGAGGGAATCAGAGTGGGTATGTAAGGTCAAAACTGCTTGTCAAAGGAGATGAGGTGCAAGTGATGGATACCCAGATTCATAGCCCTGCTCCACGATTGTCAGCTGGACTAGAATTTGGGCTTCCTTGAGGAATGCTCTCAGGACTTGGCTGCTGAAGTTCCTGGAGTATACTTACACTGCACAGATATTCATGGTGTGTGGGTTTTGCCTTACTTGGTTTTTTTTATTGCTGTTGGTTTAAGTCATACAGGAAATGTTTAGTGTAAAACAAAGTGTGACAGCCTTCCTGAGCTTGAAAATACACTTTGGAACTAGGCAAGGTTTTTCCTGTTCTCTTTACTGTGATTTGGATCAAACTGAAATGTAAAGGAGTGATAGTAATGCTGAGAGAAAGGAAGGAAAGTGTCAGCCAGAAGGTACAGAACAGCAGTGAAAAAGAGGAAGAGAGGTGAATGCAAAGAACGGAGCAGAGACAGAGGATATTGAGCATGGGGGTGGAAAAGGCAGAAAAAGGAAAAGGGAGAGAGAATAAGGGTATGAGATAAATGATCAAATATAAAAAGATGAGAAGTGGAGGAAAATTAAGGTCCAGATGGAGTTCTGTGCTAAGTTGCAAAAGGAAAGGGGGCAGGACAGGCAGTCTCATGCCTCTGTAAGCAGCGCCCGGCTGAAAAAGGAGGTGAGAAAAAGGTCAAGAGTCTACTGACTATCAGTCAAACTCTTGACCTACTCGGCTGCAAGGACTCTGATTTTGACATTGGTGTTTGGGGCTTGCAGTATGTGAACAAGCTGAGGATTATTGCACCTGTTTATAGAAGCAGTGAGAAGTCAGCAGTGCTGTGGATGCAGAGGAGAGCCATGGGAATACACTTACATGCTCATGGAACGGTTCTCTTGGAACAGCAGAAGGGTTATTAAAACAGATAAGGTGTTTCCATAGGGAGAACAGAGAGTATTGAAGAGTGTGCTAATCTACCTGAGACAGGCTGCATGAGAAGCAGCCAATGGAAAGAGAAACCAGATTAACTCAAATTAAAGCAAGTGTCTTTCACTAATGAAACAGATTAGCTATAGATAGAGGCAATGTCTTATGTACTCTCCTTTTGGCTTTGGAAAAAAAGGGATCATGTCTCTGCTACATAACTGCGCTTGGAGCCCACATTGTCACTTCTTTACCACAAGCTCTGCTTTCTGTTCCCATTACTATTTTCCTGAATATTGTTCCTTTGCCTTGAAAGCATAACCAGGGAATAAAACCTGAACAAACTATTTTCCACCAAGACTACTGAGGGGAGTTGGGGGAACAGATTGTTGCAGGCTGCTGTTGTGTTAGGGTGTTGCAAGGACAAAGCGTGCCTTGTTCTTCATACCCTCTGGGGACTGGCTAAGAAGTAAATGTGACCTGAAATTGCAGCTGAGGGTGTTTTAGTCTAGATGGGAAAGGAAACTTTTCAACTTAGGAAGGAAAATGGGACATAAGATTTACTCAGTCATTAGAGATTTTCAAATACAAGCTAGACAAATGTCTGTCTGGATGGCTTTGATCATGGTAGGAAGACAGGCTTGGATGATTCATAGACATTTCCATTTGGAATTTCTATGATTTTCCTCAGATGAACATTTTAGTGAGTTTTGATTTAAAACATATTTTGTTCAAATGAGTCCTGTTTCCCAAGTGGCTCTGATTTCTTTGTCATGCTCTCATCTTTTCCTCATTTATCAGTCTGCAAGTGTTTGTAATATCAATTCCCTCCACTCAGTTTGCTTTAGTTAGTTCTCACTGATGGAAGCATTCCTTTGTAAAGGGTTTCATCCCAATCCTTTTGGGAACTTGCTAGTAATGGCACCTCAGATGTCAACCCCCTTTCATGTCTATACTTTCAAGCTAGGTAGATACTTTAAATCTATTTAATGTGTACTTTAGTCCTGTTGTGTTCATAGGTGCTATTTGAGAGGCTCTATATGAAAGAGCCTTGAAGATGATCAGAGGGTTGCAGCAGCTCTGCTATGAGGACAGGCTACGAGACTTGAGGCTCTTCAGCCTGAAGAAGAGAAGGCTTCTAGGATACCAAATAGTAGACTTCCAATATCTGAAAGAGACCTACAGGAGAATCAGAGAATCATAGAATCAACCAGGTTGGAAGAGACCTCCAAGATCATCCAGTCCAACCTAGCACCCAGCCCTATCCAGTCATCTAGACCATGGTACTAAATGCCTCATCCATTCTTTTCTTGAACACCTTCAGGGATGGTAACTCCACCACCTCCCTGGGCAGCCCATTCCAATGGCAAATCACTCTCTCTATGAAGAACTTCCTCCTAACATCCAGCCTATACTTCCTCCAGCACAACTGGAGACTGTATCCCCTTGTTCTATTGCTGGTTGCCTGGCAGAAGAGACCAACCCCCACCTGGCTACAACCTCCCTTCAGGTAGGGCTGGGGAGGGACTATTTACAAGGTCTTGTAATGACAGGATGAGGAATAATGAGTTTAAACTGGCAGAAGGGAGATTTAAACTGAATGTCAGGAAGAAGTTCTTTTAAGTGAGGGTGGTGAGACACTGGCACAGATTGCCCAGGGAAGCTGTGGCTGCTCTCTCCCTTGAGGTGTTCAAGGCCAGGCTGAATGAGACCTGCTCTAGTCCTATGATGGTGAGTTAGAACTAGATCTTAGAGGTCCCTTCCAATCTAAACCATTCTATGAAAATACAAAATTTGCACTATTAATCTAACCAGAAGACAAAAGCAGGTTTGCTACACAAGAGGTAGTCTCCAAAAAATAACGTTGTTGGCTTTGATTACATTCCTGGGTTGTTTTGTGCTGCTTGAATGCTACATTAATCATTCCATTCACCCGCACCCAGGAAAAACGGGAGTAATGTTACCACTTTCACAGTCTTTGGGGATGCACAAACAGCCTTGAGCCAGGGGTTAGTCTCACTTGAAATCAATTCTCCTGCTTGCAAAGGGAAATACCCAACAACCCTGAGTTTTGGGACAATGAGCTTTCAAACAGACTCGTATCCACTTTGGAAAGAGTAGATGCACAGCACTGTTTTTATATATAAAAAGCCACCTCTGCTTTCTGTGTGACCACTACTAGTCCACTATGTTTTCCCTGGAGTTAGAGCTTTTCCCTTCCCTGTGGAAAGGCATGGATGGCAATGGCTCAGGAAGCCAGAGCAAAGTGCAGAGTGATGGGTTGTGTCCTCCTGGAGGACTGCAGCAGGCTGCTGGCTCATTGCAATGCAGGCTGTCGCTGACAGACGAGAGAAAGATCTAAACCTCAGAAACCACTGCACATTTCCTGGGCCAACTTTCAGAAGAGCTGCATCAGCTTGGAGCGCTCAGCTCCGAGAACACATCAAGAGCTGTCAACACAGCCCAGAGCCATAAATATTTAATTCATCTTGACCCTTTTGATGTTGACAATCAATGTTGTTCTCTTCTGCTGCAGATCTGGGACTATCATGCTGACAGTGATACCAGTCAGTTTGTCAAGTGGAATGACACTATCTCTCCACATTCTGTTCTTCATGGTCATGGGGCTCTGTCAGAAGTCTCTGCACACAGTGCCTAGACTGTGTGAAATTTATAGCTGCAATCCAACTCAGAAGTAGAACAGACCAGCATAATTAGGCAATATGTCTTGTTAATGGTAGTTTTATGCAACAAGGTACACAAAGTAATATTGTCTGTCTGCAGAAAAAGCCACATTAACTAATGACAAAACACTGAATGCTTATAAAAGTCAAACATTGTCATTGTCATTTTGCCTTGCCACCTTTCCCCCCCCCAGTTTATTCTTGCATTAAAAGCATTCAAAAATATTTGCACTGAGCTAAAGCTATGATTTATCTATAGCAACTTTCTTTTTTAGCTGACTTTGCCTGTTATGAAGATGAAACAAGTCAAACATGGTATAGCTGCCCAGCAATTACATTGGCACATTGATTCCCTAAGTCTGGAGAGTACATCAGTGTTTAAAATAGAGTGTTTTAGTGAAACAAGTAAATCATGTGAAGTGAGGCAGTTAAAATGGTTGTTGGTTTCAGCTATCAAAAGAGAGGGAGAATTACACCTAAAGTAAAAGGATGATTATTGGTCATCAGAGCGAGGATAATTTTTAATGTAGCATGTTTCATACTGGTAGGAGCTCAAAAGCTGAAGATTTCCTAAGCTGTCACTTCAGGTAGCAGGTCTTCTGTGCAGTTTGGTTTGACTCAGCAACACTTACACAGTGATTTATAGGTTGGAAACAGAGACTGATGCTACCATTTGAAGCTTGATAGAGCTCTCTCCAAGTCTGTTACCATGTATCAAGTCTCAAGACATGACATTACCACCCAGCTCTTCTGGGGAGTGATACAAACATCTTGTGATTGTATATTTCCTCCAGAAAAAGGGACATCAGTGGAAGTACAGCACATCTTAGTATCACACAGCAGCCTCAAACAAGGTGCCCCCTCCCGTCTCTGTAAAATCATCACTTCTCTGTTTTCTCCCCAACTGTGCTGGGGCAGGGCTATTATTGACCCTGAGTTCTTTTGCTGGGCTAGAAGCAGTTTTCCTCCCTGCTTTATCCTGAAGATAACATCCCTCAAATAACTTCATTTCAGAGAGCAGGTTCATGGAACCACGTTGGCTGCTAGGATATAATTTCATCCAACTTCTTCTAACTTCCTTTGTCAGGAGCACATGATGTTTTGATTTCAGTCCTGGCTAAACTGACTGCTCTTCTCCTGGGCTGTGGATGAAATGTGCTGCAGGCAGGTGACCGAATGGGCACTGTCTGTCACCAAACGGTGTGTCCTGTCTGAATCAGCACCTGTTCTGCTCTGGCCTGTTTCATGGGTACTGAGCAAGTGAGCACGGGAATTCAAACAACAGTTTGGCACGAGTGCATTCCAGTAAAGATGGTGACCATCTGTAATAGCTAGCTGCAAAATCACACCAGTTGGGAACATTTTCATATGGTTTGTAGTCTCTGCTTCAGAGCAATGCTCTTAAACTAAGAGCTATAGGCTACACCCAACCCCCAAGAGACAGCTATGTCGTCTGTCTGTCAGCACCTGATGCAAGTTGCCTTTCTTCCCTTGTGGCTCAAGACAAATCAAAGGAAGGGAAACAGTTCTGTCTGTCCTCAGCACTGAACTATGCTTTGGATTTACTACAGATACTATATTTGGATATACTACAGATTTACCTGTACCCAGGGAAAAGAACCAACAGGCCCCATCCACTCAACTGTTTTCTCAAACCATACTCATTTAATTAAAAACTGGAGAGGAGTGAAGGGATCACTTTAAGGTGTTGACCGTGGCTTCAAAAGATGACAGTATTTAGTTCTCAGTTAGAGGGAGAGGTTAAATACTTTGGGGTTTATAGTATTTAGTTCTTAATTTGTGATGGTTAAAACTGATGTGATGTAATGCAGCTTGAGGGAGGTGATTATCCCCCTCTACTCTGCTCTGCTGAGACCCCACCTGGAGTACTGCATCCAGTTCTGGAGCCTCCATTGCAAGAAGGATGTGGAGATGCTGGAGTGTGTCCAGAGAAGGGTCACAAGGATGATCAGAGGGCTGGAACAGCTCTGCTATAAGGACAGACTGAAAGAGTTGGGGCTGTGCAGTCTGCAGAGGAGCAGGCTCCCAGGTGACCTTCTTGTGGCCTTCCAGGATCTGGAGGGGGCCTACAAAACAGCTGGGGAGGGACTTTTTGGGCTCTCAGGGAGTGACAGGATGAGGGGGAATGGAGCAAAGTTGGAGATGGGTAGGTTCAGCCTGGATGTGAGGAGGAAGTTGTTCAGCATGAGAGCTGTGAGAGTCTGGAATGGGTTGCCCAGGGAGGTGGTTGAGGCCGCATCCCTGGAGGTGTTTAAGGCCAGGCTGGATGAGGCTGTGGCCAGCCTGCCCTAGGGTTGAGTGTCCCTTCTGCTGGCAGGGGGATTGGTTGAAACTAGATGATCCTTGTGGTCCCTTCCAACCCTGACTGATTCTATGATTCTAGAATGCAGTGCACAATTAGGCTTTTGGAATAACTTGTTTAACAGTTGACAAAATACCTGAATTTATGTGATGGGAGTCAGAGCATAAACATTTACAAAGGAGAATAATCAATAAGTTGAAATGCTGCATCTTGAGAAAACACCTACACAAAGAGACCTACAGAAAGGACTGAAAGAGATCTTGCCTCAAGGCATAGTAAAGTAAGTGACCCAAACAGGTAAAAGATAAATATGTTGAAACAGTCTCTTTCTGAAGGAGGCTGAAAATGCTCTGCTGTAACTGTGTGATGGCTTTGATTTTATTTAAATGCATTTTGCAAATTTTACGTCACAGAACATTTCCTGAAAATATCTTCTCCCATCTTAGAATTGGGTTGGAATTATTACTACTACTCTTTTGTAAAATGAAACTTTTCTTTCTCAATGAACATTTTCTTTCCCAATTCACTAAAATTTACAGCTCTGCCCTACTGTAATTCTACTTTTGTTCGGAGTTTAGGACAGGATTTGTGTGTTGTGAAAGTATTGAGTAGATGATACTGGCTGGATTTCAGCCCACTCATTCAAACAGGAAAGGTTGTCTGGGTAAAATGGGAAGTATAAGTTGCTGCAAGGCAATGCTTTATCTATTTTGCAACTAGTTTTATGATATTAAGAAGCCTGTTAATAAATGGCAAAGAGCACTTTGTGTTCCATTTATTAATGTCTTTCCATTCCTAATGCTTCCATGTCCAAGATTCAAACCTCCTTATGGAAAAGAAGACAATCTCATGATGCATTGGGTACACGTAGCAGTCATAGAGTGGCCAGAGAAGTGACTGTGGTAACTGGCCAAGATGGGAATCAGCTGGCAGTCCAGTGCCTGGGTTTGATGGATTTCCTCTCCCTTCAGATGCCTTGCTGTCTCTCAGCAGCACTCAGGGACTATAATGTTCATCCCAAGATCTGTATTTTATGATCTTAGTTTTTCAGTTCTCATCAGCTTAGATGAGAGGCTTAAAGCAGTATGAAGAGTGCATGTTCATTACTTACCTTCTTCAGTTGTCTGGAGGGGAAACAAATTGAACACTGCAAAGCTAGCTCATGTCAACTGTCTGGAGCACACTTCGGCTCTCTGCTGCGGTTAGTACCTGGATGCTGTACAGTTCTCCACGGTGCTTTTCCAGGAGACACTTAGTGAAACACTGAAGTGCTTTTAGTGCCACTTCACTAATGGGGAATTGAGTTTCCCTGCAACCAGAGGAGTCATGGAGTCCCCTCTGCATGCTCCAGAGTGGTTTAGAACCCTTGCTTAAGAGGTGTCAAATTTCCCTCTGGATGTATCCACTTTTCCTTTAAGTCTAAGGAAAACATAAACAGCTTGTTTAGACTTGTGCAATTAACTGCCAGTGATTGCCTGCCTGGAGGGATTAGGCAGGACTTCCATACTGATTCTGGCTTCAAAAGGTAGATCAAGTGAGTATCTAAATTTTGCTCTTCAGAGAGCTCTGTGTGCTTGCTCAGGAGACAGAAAATGTCCTGCCTTAGTCACCCTATGCCTCATTCAGGTTTGTTTGATATTTCTTCCCCTTTCAGAATCCACTCTGGTGAGATTTCTGTTGGAGACCTTTGCTTATGGAGGGGATTGGGTATGGATGTTGTCTTATGTTATGCATTTGCTATTTCAATTGGGGCTGTAATGCTAGAGACATCTGGTAGAGTACTGAGTAGAAGAATTAAAGTACAGTTGAACAACCCCCCTATATTTACATTCTGAAACCTCCACCAATCAGTGTTTGCCCTGTCCTCAAAACTTGAAAGTTACAGTTGAGTTGTCTTGATTCACTTTCATTTTTACAGCTTCTTGGGCAGAATTACATCTGAGACTGCCTTAGTACAAAATAATTCTGTAGCATTTAACTATCAAGCTTTGCATAAATATCTTTTTAGATTGAAAGAGGTTGAGATGACCTGATGAGGACACTGCACTGATTTCTGTAGCTACTGCTGACCAGGTCCTCTGCCAGCTGAACTGTTCTGGAAATGGCTTGCATCACATGCAGTCTTTTTCAGCTCCTACCAACAATGCCTACATCTCTAGCAGTCAGGGCTGTAGCCTCTGGCATAGATAATTGCTACCATCATGTAAACAACAAATGGAAATGCTGAAGGGAAAACCCATGTGTGTACTGTGCACCTTACTGGAGTGTGGCAAAATGTTTTGTTTGGGTGATGGGACTGGAGTCAAGATCTGTTGTTGTTCCCCCTGAGGCAAATTGTCATCCTGAACTCCAGGCCCCATCTGCTGAGGCTGTTGCTGACATTACTGGATCTGTGCATGTGCCAGCTGAGGTGCTGGCCCTTCATACATTTGCAACACTGGCCTGCATTTTCTCTGGTGCTTCAGGTTGTGCCTGCTGCATAGATATCCGAAGTGAGGGAGGTCCTGCAGTGTTGCTCAGTGCAGGCCTGTACTCCACAGCTGGCCACCTCTCCTTGCACAACACCCACCCTCCCCAAGAGCAAGTACCATAAGACTAGGGGGAATGGAGCAAAGTTGGAGGTGGGGAGATTCAGACTGGATGTGAGGAGGAAGTTGTTCAGCATGAGAGCTGTGAGAGTCTGGAATGGGTTGCCCAGGGAGGTGGTTGAGGCCGCATCCCTGGAGGTGTTTAAGGCCAGGCTGGATGAGGCTGTGGCCAGCCTGATCTAGGGTAGGGTGTCCCTGCCACTGGCAGGGGGGTTAAAACTAGATGATCCTTGTGGTCCCTTCCAACCCTGACTGATTCTATGATTTTATACTGGTTCAGCCCTTTGCTGCCACTCAAATGGAGCATGCAAGTGGACAACCACAACACACCCATCAGGTTACCGTCTGGTGGAATGGGACAGGCTGTCACCAGGGTAGATAAAGAGGTCTTTGCAGCAGCCTGCCTGCACTGGGATCCTTTGTCATACAGCTCAGAAAGCAAACAGTTTTAAATCCAGCCCTCTTCTGCTCTCTGTTGTGGCAGCATGTGGGTGCCTAGAGGCACTGAAGTACTTACAGCCAGCAAGAGGGAAGTGAGGAGAGTGAATGTGAATTGCTATTATTATTAATAATAATATTAATGAAAAAGCTCCCAAAGATCAAGGACTTTCAAATTAATTATTCCTAGTTACAATATGCAACATGAAAAGAGGCTGCCTAAACCAATAATGGGCTTCTAGTCCTTTCCTTATTAAATTAATTTTGTTTCAGATCTCCAGTTTTCCCCCCATCTGTGCAAATTTTTAATCAATATTTAAAAGAAGAATTAGAAAGGAAAGATTAAGGAGAGCAGAAGCAGCAGTGAGCCAGCTGAGAATGGAGTATGGAAAAGAAATCACTTATGAGATGCTGAAGTGTTTTTGAATAAATATCCTTTCATTATTAGGACTATTATGATTCTTTTCCTGAATAATCTTATGACTAGACCCTGCATTCCTTGGGCATTTAAATCTCCCATTAACCTCAGTGCCACAGTAGTCAAAGAACCTCATCTTGCCTTCTATGTGCTCAGTGGGACTTTGGATTTGTGAGGAATGAAAAATTACACCATTGGGATAATTCACCCATCCTTCAACTCTAAACCTGATGGTAGAGATTGAAGGTAATCAGATACTTCTGCATGAATGATCATTGCCTAGGTTAATCTGTGAATTTTACTGCTGTCCACATGGATTAATATTAATTTCATAGTTCCTCTTTGGTTAGCTAGCTTCTCTCTGAGCACAAAGCCCTGCTTTGAAGTGCAGAGGTGACAGCAGAATACTTGATGGCTTCAGAGAACCCAGGAAATCACTCCAGATACCTTAACAGAATTACACTGGGAAGTATTTACCTTTCTCACTAGACCCATGGGGACTTTTCCACAAGGCTTTGTTCATACACCCCCCTTTTATTTGGCTAAGGCCATTTAGTCTAAGTCTGTCATTTGTGAATGTATTAAACACCAAAAACCAAACAAAAAAAATCAGCTGATGTAAGATAGGTTCTTGTTGCCTTGTGTGCTTTATACTATTTCTCTCTGCATAACAGCATGGCTTACACATGTTTTTTCCACTGTTGGTATTTTATTTAGGACACATTTTTGAGCTGATGCTTGAAAAGGCTTATAGTATCTTTTGAAAGTATTACTTAAATAGATAATTTAATTCTCAGTGGGGAGTCCCCTCCAAGAAGAATGACATTCTGGTTGAAAAGTATATTGCAATTAAAAGGAATTGTTTTGACCAGAGGGGAAGAGAGAAGAAAAAAAAAGTGCTTTATTTTCTGTGATTCCATACCTCCTCTCCTCTCTACAAATCATAGTCCTAGTTGCCTAAACAATAGGCATTTGGATGCCTAGCTGACTCCTCATGTCTGTCATTAGCTGGAATGTACTTGAAATAACAGGAACTTTGCACACCAGATATGTACATCCCAGCTCGGATTCGTCTTAAGCTCGACCTGAAGGCAGCCTTTCAGCTGGGAATTTGCAGGGGGAAGCTGCCTGGGGTGCTGCAGCAGAAACAGAAGGTGTAGCAGGAGCAGAGTCTGTTCTGTCTTTGCCAAACAAATGGTGTTAAAGGGCTGTTATAGCCTGAAGCTGTAGGAGTTGCTGTGGTAGGAATTCATCCTGAAAATAGGGAGCTGCTGTGACCCTTCCTTGGCAGCCTCTTGTCCTTGTGGTGCATCTGAGTGGGAATCTCTAAGTAACTCCTGGCTGTGCTTGAAAAACAAGTGTCAAATATTTTTCCACTCGCTGTAAATAATTGCCTGTTGGGATGCTCATGCTGAGATGGCCATGCACAGCTCAGCACAATCTGTTTCCTGCTTGCTGTATTCCTCTGCTTGCAGCAGAGCTGTGTGCATATGGCATTGTACCTGCCACAAACCCTTGTCCAGATCTGGTTGCATCTTTGGATTCAGCCATATCCAGAACCCATTTACTTTCTCAGAAGCTTTGAGCACTTGCTCCACAATTTGGTTTCTAACCTTTTGCTTTAGTTTTAGTCTTAAATCCTCTTGTTTATGGGGGAAAACTCTCCCTGCCCAACAAAACCCACCTTTCCTCCAGTCTGCCTCCTCTCTCTCTGCTTGAGGGCTGTCTGCTCTGCCCTGATTGCTGCTGGTGTGTGGAGAACTCTTGCAGCTCATGGAGAGGAGGTGCTGTGGTGTACTGCAGAGAAACACCCAGTCGTGGTTTTCAGCACATGAAGTGGGTTGCCCCTGGAGGTGCATTTCTTTTCTCTGCCATGTAAAGGAAGCCTAAGTTGCTGACTGCCCACAGAAGTGATGAGTCTTGCCACTGGTCAAAGACGCCCTTGTGCTGTCATCTTAGTTATTAAGTTTGATCATCAATGACAAACCTTCTTGGGAACCATTTCTTGGCATCCCATCAGGCTCATTGATAAACCATTTCACGTCTTCCATCTGCTATTGACCTGTACAGGAGCGGTCATGACTTGGAGAGGGTCTTCATGACTAGAAGTGACAGATCCTACGAAAAAGCCTTGAATAGGGTATTTCAGAATGACATTTGCTAACACCAAGAGTTTGGGATGCCTTTCTTTTTGGAAAGAGCTCAACAAATTAAATAGAACTGAGGGAAACTAGACCATAGAGCTCTAATTCTATCAGGTTTCAGTCTTGTTTACATCCTAAGTGTACAGAACTTGGCTGGAATCAATATCTTTATCCCTTCTGTGTTCAAACACAAAAAAATGGATTTAGAAGCAGCAAAGTTACACAGCTGTTAATTAACCTGTGTATATTATAGAATTCTGGACTTCTTTTTGGTTTCAGGTGTGGTATGGGAATTCTGTTTTACTGTTTCAACAGTTAGAAGTTAATAGACCAACCTGAAGGGAAGCTGTAGCCAGGTGGGGGTCAGTCTCTTCTCCCAGGCAACCAACAACAGAACAAGTCTCAAGTTGTGCCGGAGAAGGTTTAGGCTGGATGTTAGGAGGAAGTTCTTCACAGAGAGAGTGATTTGCCATTGGAATGGGCTGCCCAGGGAGGTGGTGGAGTTGCCGTCCCTGGAGGTATTCAAGAAAAGCCACTTAGTGCCATGGTCTGGTTGCTTGGCTAGGGCTGGGTGCTAGGTTGGACTGGATGATCTTGGAGGTCTCTTCCAGCTTGGTTGATTGTATGATTCTATGATACTACAACTTAACAAATGCAACAGGCTATTTTAGAGGAAGTTTTAACTCTGTAATCTATCATTTGTCTAGTCTCCTCACTCAATGTGTTGCTGAAGTGCAACTGTTGCTTTTTTTCCCTCTTTTTCTTCTCCAAATTAAAACCAGTCTTATTAGGTCAGCACCATGTTTTAAACCACTCTGAAATGTCCATTTTATTATTTAAAAGTAGATCAGCCTTAGAATCTTCTTCAGAGTAAAAAGATAAATTAGTTAGAGGAAAGGCAGATGGTGATAAAGAAAAGCTAGGCAGGGAGTGGGGAGATCTGAGACCTTACAGAGAAGCCTGTGTGTTTGAGGAGACGTCTGTGCATGCATGGCCTTGTTCCTTTTGTCCCTTGAATCCATGCAGTTCATAGCCTTCATGAGCATGATGAACCTCAATGACATCTAATGTATAATAAGAAATTATTTTGCTGGTCTCACTTGGGGATATGAATTTATTACTACTCTCAGATCTATTTCTTTTCTTCTTTTGTAATGCTTTTCAGGGAGGGAGGCTCCTCCTAACAAAATGGAAGTGTTCATTTAAATTATTTCCCTCTTCTCCATTTTGCCATGGCTGATCTGTAGCTGTGAGGAACAAACCAGAAAAACCAGAACAGATGAAATAAGAGTAAATCCTACATGCTGAAGAAAACGAAGGACTTGCCCTTTGTAAAGCAGAAGCATGTTGTACTTGCACAGATTTTTGGTTGGTTTTGTGCAACTATTAAAAAACTAATGGGGAATATTTTCTTCCAATTCCTATGTCTATAGGAGACAATTCTCAGTGTACCTAATTACAATAATTTCGATTTGCATTTCTGAGCTACAGGTTTCTTACAGCATAGCTTTGCAAGCTTCTGTGATTCTATTGTCCTTATTGACAGAGCCTATTAGCTGCGCTACTTTTCTCTGTGTTAATTTTCTAGAGGTCCTTATCATTGCTGCTGACAGAAGAGTTGAATCATACCAAACCTTTTGTTCATGAGAACTCCTGATGTTGAGTATAGCAACACCTGTCGGGTCACTTTCAGCTTCATTCTGAGTTTCCTTGTCACTTCTAATCTGCTTCTAAAATTGCACTGGAAACCAGGTAGCATTTGTAATCCACTTAACTCATCTCTGCATCAGATCTTAAAGAGGTGATGAAATGAAACAATCTCTTTGGCCATTAGGACAAATAATAAACGAATGACTAAGGAACAACAAGAGCAGCTGAGAAGACAAAGTCCTTTAGAAGTAAATGTCTCTTGAAGATCATCAGGGGGCAAGAGAAACTCTCCAGGGCAGCTCCTTTTCAAGGTGTACAGCATGTTTGATCACTGAGCCGTGCAGACTGCTGTGATATGGATATCTAAATCTTAATGGAACTTATTTCCATCCCCTTTGGTATGGATAATGACCCCAGGGATATTTAGTTTAAAGAAAAGTCACTTAAAAAGAGAGGTTTGATCAAAGCACACAAAATGGCTCTTCAGTGAGCACAAATTGAAATACAGGAGAGTCTGTTTAATCGTAAGGAAAAAAAAACCTATTTTACTCTAAGGGTGATCAAATGCAGCAACAGGCTGCCCACAGGGGTTACAGAGTCTCCTTCTTTAGAGATATTTAAAAGCCAATAGGACACAGCCCTGAGCAACCTGCTGTGATTCTGTGAAATGATGACAGAGTGAAAAGATGGGCCAGGTGACCATGCCTTGGCTTTTTTTGTTACAAGGTCGAGTGGACATTTGAGAAGTCTAATGATGAAGTATTGTGCTCCTCTTCTGGCCTTTCCAGCCTCATACTTTGGTACAGTTCAGAAGTGGAAGGAGAGGGTGTAGAGAAGAAAGAACAAATGCTAACAAGTTTTGGATTTCCCTCTGTGGGCTGTAGAATGTAACAGTTTTTGTGCTTGTATGTGCCTTCAGTGCTGGGTGCTGGGATAAAGACTGGATTAATTAGCTTGTGCAATAGTGGCTATGCAAATCTATGTGTGGTCCTTGCGTTCTTTGTTCCTAAAAATGAGACAAGGCTGCTGCAAATTTGGTTTTAAGGAAAAAAAACATGGAACTGAAGGGGAAAATAATGGTCTTTTTGAATCATCTAGCAGTACACATTCATTCTGGGCACATACTTGGCAGAGCAGGTGGAATTATTTACTGACCAAAGACCATTCGTCAGCATGGCAAGCTATGGGCATTTCAGATCAGAAAAAAACCTAATAATAAAGCCTTCACCTGACCACATAGTTCCTCTTTTTAATTTATTGTTCACAGTAGGTGGAGAAGATGGAAATTATAGAGGTGATTAAAAACGAGCAGACAGCAACTTAGCGAAAGTAGTCTGGCAGTTTTGAGAAATATCCAGATCTAACTGGATGGAGTCTGAAATCAGCTGCAGTCCCTCAGCCTGCACTCCAACTGTGCCTGCCACTGTCTGGGTCTGGCTGTTTTGCAGCCACTTTCTAGCAGTTGGGTTGGTGGTGAGGTGTGGGGGGGAAGGTGAGAGCAAGGCAGCAGATTCACTAAACTTCAGTGGGTGGGCTAGCAGCGAGCTAAATGCAAAGCCTCACTGCGGTCATAAGAGCTGCAGCTGTGGAATGTGCTCAGAGATTAGCAATATGCTATCTGCTTGTCTCCAAATGTGCTTACCTAGGGAGACTCTGCTAGTTTGAAGCTAGCTAGAATGTTTTGGTGAGAAGAACTAGATTACAGGCTCTGAAAGAGAAACAAGGGTGATGTCTGCTTCACTCACAGGCTTGCTGAGAGGTATAAGAACAAGAATCCAAACATAGATAAGTGAGTTGCTCTCTGCCTGAGCTCTGAGCTTCATTTTTCTAACATCACCCTCTGCCTCTCTGATTAATCCACTTTGCTTCCTAACCTCCCTGGCCAACCCTCCATTCTTTCTTGGGGCACAAGACAACATCTGGGGTAAGGTTGAGGGGTGGAAGAACGTGGAAGGGCAGCTCCCCCCTGGCTACTCAGGTTTCTGGGAGGGCTGTTGTGTTTCTGTATTACCTTTTACATTTCTGTATATAAATGTATATACTGTAAATATCTGCTTGTATGTTGAGCTAAGTTGCAAATATAAGCTTCATCCAAATTTCCAGAGCCAGCTGAGTCTAGTCTGGGTGATTTCCAAAGTGTGTGGGGCAGGGAACACCCAAACTGCCACAGGAGACATAGTGATTAGATGTTGTGCTGAGGAATTTGGTTTAGTCAAGGACTTGTCAGTATGAAACTAATGATTGGACTCGATGATCTTGAAGGTCTTTTCCAATCTAAGAAATTCTGTGATTCTGTGATGCTGTGACAAAAGCTTGGGGTTTTGAGATGTAAGCTGAAGTTTCAGTCTCCTCGAGTCCGGTATTCAGTGGATGCAAAAGGTCATTCTTGCTGGGTAGTTCCAGCAGACAGTTGCTCTATTGTGCATTGAAAGGTGATTACAGTTCTGTAGATATTGACAGAAAACATCAGAAGTTAAAAAAAAAAACACAAGATTTCTCCAAGGTGGGGAGAAGAGGGGAAGAATTTACTGAGATGGCCTGTCTGGCATACTGGAAAAAGATGACATGATATAAATATGCAGCATCTGTAAAATCCAGATGTGCATCTTCTGCTAGCCCTTCCTAAATAATAGTATGTGAAGGAGAAGAGGTTGTTGGTAGCTGATAATCCATGTCAAGGTCTGCACATTTGAGAGATCAAGGCTAATATTTAACAGGTCCTGCCATGGCCTATCAGGAGAGGCCCCCAGCAAAGCCTGTGTAAGGGTGTCATAGAAGGATAAAGTGCACTGAGTTGGTAGAGGAGATCACATATGGACATGTTTCAAATGGTTGTTGCCTGTCTGAATGCCAGAGTTATGTGCTCAGATGTACATAGCAGGGAGCAGCTCAGAGTAAACACTGAACTCTTTCAATGGACTGGAGCAAAAGTACATCAAGGTCTTGGTAAACTGAGGCCTCAGCTGGTCTGTACAGATCCTGGGCATGCTCTTCCTTTCTCTAGTCATATGTCACAATCTCAGTGAATAGAATAGAATAGAATCAATCAGGTTGGAAGAGACCTCCAAGATCATCCAGTCCAACCTAGCACCCAGCCCTACCCAGTCAACTAGACCATGGCACTAAGTGCCTCATCCAGTCTTTTCCTGAACACCCCCAGGGATGGTGACTCCACCACCTCCCTGGGCAGCCCATTCCAATGGCAAATCACTCTCTCTGTGACGAACTTCCTCCTTGAGTGACTCCCACTCAATATGCAATGCACGGCACCTCTTTGGAGTACAGAATATTACCCTGCAACTAAATGGAAGTTTTCCCATTAATCTGAGGTTTAAAATTCATGATGACAAATCTTATTTAAGGGCCTATGTAAATTTTGACATTAATAATTCTCTAGTGCTTTGACTTGAATCAGGGAGCTCCCTGCAATGCCTGACCTCAGAATCATGCTCCAATGTATTTTTCAGTTGTTTTTATCGCAGCAATTTGTCTTAACCTGCCACAGAACATTGTCTCTCAACACACAGAAACTGTCAGTAATAATTTAGTTACCATTTTATTTTGTGCCTATAGAATGACAAGTTTCAGTTGCTAGTGTTTTGCTGAAAACCTTGATAATACTTTAAAAATGTGTTGATTTCTTCCTGGTAGGCAAAAAATTGTGATCTTTACAAACAGAGATGCTTTGATGCCATGCAATATGGTGCTACTGCTTTGCCTCACCAAGTACAGAGAGTGCTGGACCACAGAACAAACATAACTCCTTCAACTTAATGTTTGGGACTTCCAGACTTTCTTTATTCAGTTCTCCTAAACTCTGTAAGGTTTAATTGCACACATTCCAAATAACCAAAGATTTATTCCAGCACTGCAGAAGCTTTCATATTCCCAGTCTTTCCCACCTTCCTCTTTCCAAGAGCTGACTTTGTTTCAGCACAGCGAAGTGACATCTGCCTTCTCTCACTGATGACATCTCAACATTGCTTAAACAGAGCACTGATCATCGTGGCAGGTTCTCACCTGCTGCCCCTTTTTGCTTCACGTTGCAAATTCCCATAAAACCTGTTCAGTGTCTCTTAATTCTTTCCAGCATCTTCTTCATTTGTCCTTCATAGCAGCAGGAATAACTGCCTGCTTAAGCTTTCTGCTGGTTTCCCTGGATGCATTTTCCTTAGTTGGAATTCTTTTTGGTGTTTTCTAACATGATGACATTTTTGTGCTAGTCCTTCTGACCTATCAGATGGAAATGCTACTGGACCAGATTCATATTTCAGTTTCTTCCCATTCAAAAGACTGCTGAGTTGCTTGGAGTTATCTCTGTGTCAGCACATTCCCTCCAGAGTAATATTGTCTTTTCCCCTTGTCAGTTAATTTGTTCATTGCAACACAAGCTTATTGGAAGCATTCTGAGTCTTAATTAGTGCTCTTTAGTTGCAGTTTCCTATGGCTTCTGTGTCTCACTATCAAATGCTGTGGAGTAGAATTAAGAAGAAACAATTCCATTATAGTCATGGCTTAAACATGACATGTGGGAAGTATCTGGCAACTAACTTTAAGTCTTGAAATTGATATATTTGTCAGTTGATGTAATTGACTCCTGAGGGAGATGGGGGGGAATTTCCAAACATCCTTGCAATTGCACCTACATAGACATACAGACCCAAAGTCTCCACAAGGCCAGGCACGTTTCAATTTGTTAACACAGAAGGAGGAAGAGGAGTGTTCTCCTGGCTCACAGATCTGTCAGCCACTGATCAGACACCTTTATCTTACAGCTTCCTAAACAGCACACTGATGTCAGAAGCACACACCTACACTGCCAACAATTCTCCCACCAGTAAACTGTTCCAAAATTCTGCTCTAAGCTGCCCTAAAGTGCTAGAAGGCTTTTCCAAAAAGAAGTTTAAATCTCTGTGTCAGTTTACAGGTCCTAAACCTTCCACCACTGTTGCCTAAGAAGACACTTAGGAATTTTTCCTCATCTTCATCCTTTGCCCCAGTGCATTACAGACCCCGCAAGGCAGAACAAGTTTGATCTCCTAGCTTCACCTCAGAAGTCAAGCTCCCTATTCCTTTTGAAAGCATTCTCTGTAACTATTCTGTGGTAATTAATTTTCCTTGTGTAGAGGTGACTATTGGAACAGCCTGCCTGGGGAGGTGGCAGTCACTGTTCCTCGAGGTGTTCAAGAAATACGTGGACACAGAACTTCAGGACGTAGTTTAATGGCCGTGGTGGTGTTAGGTTGATGGTTGGACTTGATGATCTCAGAGGTCTTTTGCAAGTGAAATAATTCAGTGATTCTATATGAGAGGAGCACCAGCATTCCCTCACTGTCTCACTCCCAGCTCACACAAGAGCAGGATGAGCACCGTGGGTATTTTGTCAGTGATTGCTGGATGTACTGTAGAATTGCTCTGATTTTCCAGTTCAGACATTTCCAAATGACAAGACTCATAGGTGAACTCCTTATTGCTAGGTCTCTAATCACCACTTCAATTTTATATTAATATATAGTAGTCTCCTTGTTTCAGTCCTCCACCCTCTGCTTCTGGGGTGGTGTTCTGTCCTGTTTGACAAAGCTTTCCAACAACACATCACCAACAGTGATGGTAACTTTTAATTCATCCCTACTTTAATTACAGTTAGTCACACACTGTTTTGGGGGGCATTCCAGCTTAATCCCTGCCCAGCCCAATAGCTCCCTTAGCATCACAAAGCGAGGTTGTTTTCTAGCTGGTTCTATGCACCATTTTCCAGCTTAACTAATAATTTCCCACATGGCTCTGTAGCTAATGCTTTAGTGAAATCCAAACAGATTAGATCTTAGAGACTCCAAAATCCCTTCATGGCTTTGAAAACGACACCAGCAAGACCTTATGGTTAATGCTATTTCTGTTTATTTTAATTACAGGCTTTGTTGTATATTAGAAGAGAGCAGTCTTTCATGTTTCTCTGCTCTGGTGAAATGACTGAGGGCTCTCTCCTTAATGAATCCTGTAGGTGAGGGAGCCCAGGCACTAGCTGGATGTAAATCAAGCACTTCCTGCGCTATATAAGATTTTCTGCTTTCAAAGCTCTGCTGCTCTTGGTCAAAAGCTCCAGAGTTGCAATGACTGCCAACAAAGGGTTTTAGAACAGGGCACTTTTTAATCTCCATGAAACACAAAGGATTGATCAGGTGGGAGCAACTGTTACCTGCTCTCTGAAATTCTGGCAGCTGCTGTACTCCTTGGAGCTGCAAGCAAAAAGCCTGTTCTGGCTTAGAGTAATTGCTGTGATCTCAGGATGCTCAAAAACTTGACCCTGATAATTCCCATCTCTTTTGTCCTACTCACAGAAGGTGAATTCCTGAATATCTGCATGCAATGAAGAGAAATACCAAATACTTTGGGTTTGCATGAAGCACTGCCTTAAGATGGTGAAACAACAACAGAGGGACAGAGACTTTGCATTGTGGGCTGGTCAAAGGGCCTGTAGATCTAGAGCAGCATGGTACAAGCCATGGGCAGGGACACCCTACCCTAGAGCAGGCTGGCCACATCTTCATCCAGCCTGGCCTTAAACACCTCCAGGGATGGGGCCTCAACCACTTCCCTGGGCAACCCATTCCAGGCTCTCACCGCTCTCACCACTCTCATGCTGAACAGCTTCCTCCTTACATCCAGCCTGAACCTACCTATCTCCAGCTTTGCTCCATTCCCCCTAGTCCTGTCACTCTCTGATATCCTAAAAAGTCCCTCCCCAGCTTTTTCTTAGCTCTCCTTCTGATACTGAAAGGCCACAAGAAGGTCACCTGGGAGCCTCCTCTTCTCCAGATTACACAGCTGAAAATGACTGAAATGGTTCTACACTTCAGCCTCACAAAGATACACTAGTCATTGAAAAAGGGCTTTCAAATGGTTCTACACTTCAGTGTTTTAAAGTAATCATATAAAAGCAAGGTGAATGGATAAAGGAGCTGATGTCAGAGCTCACCTGCCAACATCCTTAACAGCAGAAGAAACTTTGAATACAGGTCAGCTTTACACTCCCCTAGGGTTTACTTTAGCAAATCAGCTATAGAAAAAGGTTTTTTTTGGTTGTGTGGCTTAACTCACAAGGCAACATATTTCCTAAGATTTGTGAGGCATTCTGCATGTGTGGTTATGCTGTTCCCAGTAATTCTAATATGTTGCTGAGCAAATGCATAGTTTACCAATCACATCATCATCATCGAAATCCTTCTTTCCCCAAGCACAAATTTAGCAAATCATACCTGTAATTTCATTCTTAATCAAGAGGCTCTTGAGCCTGACTCCCAAGACTCACTTTATGGATTTTGTTTTGCATAGTATGAAAATGAAGCAGAAATTCTAGACTATGATCTGCTCTGGGTTTGTGTCTCTGTCTTCTGCCTTTCCACCATTATGAGTCTAAAAGCCACCCCCCTCTATTATCTGGTGTTCGTGATCCAGTTGTTTAAGAAATGAATTTTCAATGGAAAATATTGACTACAATGAGGATGCAAACAGCATAGATGGCTCCAAGTCTAAGCAAGCTCCTTGGTTCTAATGTTCTGTGCCCAGAATTGAGGAGGATATTGAAACATGTTTGCCTTGCTATTAAAAACAAGAGCTGACAGCTATGACTGGGCAAATTAATGGTGGGAGGCTTATTTGCACCACCACCAAAATAAATAACCCAAACCTGCAAATTTTTAACCCTGTAATTGAACTGGAGACTGTCACCATGCTCAGCTATTTTCAAAAGGACAATTCAGTTGAGTCACTGCATAAATGAAGCATTTTCTTTACTTCATTCAAAATTATACTGCACTGAAAAAGCAGATGTGCATTTACCCACACCTTGAGTACTGTGTCTAGTTCTGGGCTCCTCAATTCAAGAGAGATGTTGAAGTACTGGAACGTGTCCAGAGAAGGGCAACAAAGCTGGTGAGAGGCCTGAAACACAGCCCTGTGAGGAGAGGCTGAGGGAGCTGGGGGTGTGCAGCCTGGAGAAGAGGAGGCTCAGGGCAGACCTCATTGATGTCTGCAACTCCCTGAAGAGAGGCTGTAGCCAGGTGGGGTTGGGCTCTTCTCCCAGGCAAGCAGCAACAGAACAAGGGGACAGAGTCTGAAGCTGTGCCAGGGCAGGTCTAGGCTGGATGTTAGGAGGAAGTTGTTGTCAGAGAGAGTGATTGGCATTGGAATGGGCTGCCCAGGGAGGTGGTGGAGTCGCTATCCCTGGAAGTGTTGAAGCAAAGCCTGTCTGAGGCACTTAGTGCCATAGTGTAATTGATTGGCTAGGGCTGGGTGCTAGGTTGGACTGGATGATCTTGGAGGTCTCTTCCAGCCTGGATGATTCTATGATTCTATGATACTTGTGCCTAGAGGGTGATCTGGGAAATAAAAGAAGTTATTTCACCCCCAATACTTTTTTTTCTCCAGCAGTATTAGGGAAAAAATACCCAAAAGCTAACTTAAAACTGTGAGAGTTGCAATGAAGCTGTTTTCATTTCAGCCTGTTGTGGTTCCCTATCTTTGCACTAAAGCAACAGCAGCTGACCAACAGCTGCCACATGCTGCTGCAGCTGAAGACAAAGACTGATGTCAACCTGCACAGCCAGGGACTCTGTGCCACCCCAGGGCACCCAGCTGCTTTAGAAGTAAAAGAGCTCTGGGAACCCTACTACTGCTTGGTCAGGCCTCCAAGTTAGTGGAAAATTACAGAATCATAGAATAGCTTAGGATGGCAGAGGCCCAGAATCATCTACTCCAACTTCTCTGTAATGGACAGGGGCACCTCTCAACCAGATTTGGTTGCTCATCTAACTTGGCCTTGAAAAGTGGTTAGGACCTTACTGTAGAAACCTTTCCAAGAACTGCAAGGGCTCAACTTGATGATGCTTATATTTACCTAAGGTGCCCCCCCAAGTCTGTCTTAACAGGCAGCAGGAACCATGAGCCAAACTAGTCCCCAGGGCAAGTGGCTGGAGGAAATCCTAGTAAGACCTGTTTGATGAAACAGCTTGGTGTGAAAGAAGAGAACTTTGAGTATGAATGCCAGAGCTTGCTGCAAAGTGACACAAGAGAATATTCTTAGGTCTGATACTGCAATTAAAAAAAAAAAATCAACATCCTGGTGCCATAATTACATGGTACAGACTGTGCATCACTGAGGGTCCAGAAAAGGAAACCACTGACATGGCAAAGGAAACTGAAGACACAAAATGAAAATCCCTAACGATAACCATGGAAGTGTGGGTGGTTTGTATATACAAAATGATATCCACATCTACATCTGTGATGGAACAACACTGCAAGAACATTTACTATGAATAAAAACTGCTCTGCCACAAACATTTCTTGAGGAACACAAGTCTTTGCATAACTAAAAAAGGATGAAACCCATTAAAGTTTGATACAGCCTTCATTTGAAGAGGCTGCACCATAACAAATGAAGGAAATAAGGAGGGCAAGATGCCCTCTTGAATAAGTATTTAATCCCAGTAAGCAACTTATTTTGTAGGAAGTTATTCAATAAATAATTAAGGTTAAGACATGCTGCTTTCCAGATTGGCACAACAATTGGAGATGGTCCCATATAAATAACCTTTCTGTATGGCAACATGAATAAAAGCAATCAGAGGGCTAACTGTGCAGAGCACTAAGTGAACATTTTAATGCAATCAATAATCCTAAGGTAAAGGGATGATGGCTGCACAGCAAGACTTGGTGGGATATAGATTTCAGGTTACAAGTCAACAAAGATGTAATAACTCACCCCAGCTTGCATGGGAGTGAGAACATGGAGGCCCACTTGCAAGATCATTCACCACCCAGGGATATTTTCAGGAGCAGATCAAAACCACTGAAGGAGGATTCTTTGCATGCACCACAGGATAGAGAGCAGAAATTACAGCCACTGGAGCTCGAGTCACACACATTCCTAGGCATAAGAGCCTTATAAATATGAGCAAACAAAGTGATACACCACAACACTGACTTGAGGATCTGAACCTGAATAACTCAACCATTGCAGCAGGGAAGTCTGCTGCCTGAATAACTCAACCATTGCAGCAGGGAAGTCTGCTGTTCTCACCCAACAATCATCTTCATTAATCAGTGACTAGACTAATGTGACAAGTCCATCTCTTATCCTCCTTATGTCCCCATCACTGATGAACATTATGTAGAGATTCAGTCAGGACCCTAAACATACCTTGCACATGAAATTCAACCACCATCTGAAACCAAATTTTGTGAAGTGTTGGGCTGGCACATTTGACTTCACACAGTACCATTCCTCATGGGATACAGCAATCAAGTCTCCTAGAACATTTGCCAGTACATGTGAAAAGCTTCCAGACCTTTATGGCAATTTCAGTTCTGATTGCAGAGGTACAAAGCTGTTGCACTTCAGGCTCTGCATTGCTGGCTGTCTACACCAGACTGAAGAGTAACTACCCCTAAAGGCAGGTAAAAAGATTGAACACATCTGAGCTCAGTGGATACCCAGCAAAAAAATCTCTTTTTATGATAAAAAAGGTTGTGTTGGTTTATTGTACATTAAGTCTCTCTAGAGTCTAGACAGAGCTGGAATCTTGTCTGGTTTGCACAGCACTGCTTGAATTGTTAACTGAATTTTGCAGGGCAGAACTCCCTCAGCTCTGCACACCTGCATGTTTTGCTTTCTATTGTCTCCTCAGGCCACATTCTCTGCAGCTGCTGCTGACTCAGAGCCATTTTAGACTTCATTCCTGTGGAGCCCGTTCCAGCAATTCTTTGCCTAGGCATGAATCCAGGGAGCTTCATGACATCCCTCTGCCAGTACACTTTTATAAACGTGGAGAGACCTTGCAAGGCAGTTAGCCACTTTTTATATCTGGAGCTTATCTATTTATCTTTCTCCTCCCTAGAACTCTCCCAGGAAGCTTTCTCTCTCCAACCAGAGCACAGCTGATGGGCATCATTTACACTGCCCATGGAGTACATCAGTTAGGGCTTCTGTGCCAGCAAACAAGAATTAATACATGGGATATGTGTAAGAAGCACAACATGAATGACAAACACTTTTTAAAACCTATAACTTTCCTGTCCATGAATGGGAAACCAGGCTACAAGAGTTGGGGCTCTTCAGTCTGGAGAAGAGAAGGATTTGAGGAGACCTTATAGTCACCTTCCAGTATCTCAAGGGGGCTACAGAAGGCTGGGGTGGGGCTATTGGCAAGGTCTTGTAATGACAGGATGAGGGGTAACGGGTTTAAACTGGAAGAGGGGAGATTTAGACTGGATATTAGGAGGAAGTTCTTTACAGTGAGGGTGGTGAGACACTGGCACAGGTTGCCCAGGGAGGTTGTGGATGCTTCCTCCCTGGAGGTGTTTAAGGCCAGGTTGGGTGAGGCTTTGAGCAACCTGCTCTAGTGAGAGGTGTCCCTGTCTATAGCAGGGGGTTGGAGCTGAATGATCCTTGAGGTCCCTTCCAACCTAAACCATTCTGTGATTCTATGACTCATACTAAGGCAAGAACAGACAACCTTCACTGAGTGAGCCTTTACTGAACACAGGAATTTGTTCACATTTTTGTCATCACCTTACGCTTCTGAACTTAATAAAAGCCAAAGCTAAATAGATCACTGGTGTATGACATAGTAAACCAGTGTTTCTTCTCATTTGCAGGAACAGTTAATTTCACAGGCTACATTATTGATCTTTGTTAAAGATTTTCCTTTCCTGATTGAAGATGGCAGTCAGGATGCCTGTGAAATCCAGATCATCCCAAACAAGTAAATTGAAACAACCTGCGACCACCACTGGAGCTGTAATCAGATGCACAGGTCCTTGTGGCTATTTAGAAACTTCTCAACAGAACATTTTCCACTAGGAAAAAAAAGTTCATCAAAACATCTTGCTTGATTAATTTGGCTAAAATTCTGATGAAAACCAGGCAGGTTTCCATTGGAAAATTACTTCATTTCCTCACAGCTCTGCTGCAATCATCCTAGCAGGCTGATGGTAACCTGGGGATAAAGAAACTCAATCCTAAACTCTCAAATGAGCAAATGCACAAGCCAAGTCCACAAGGCTCCCTCTCGGCTTGGTAAATCACCCGGCAAACTGCACTGAATTTGCAGTAACCACACTGCTTCTAAAGTCTCCAGCTCCTCAGAGGCCCTTCAGCAGTAGGCAAGCATGACTCCAAGACTCCCAGCCTTCTGGGTTTCAAACATTCCAGGACTTTGGTGAAAGCCTGGATATATTTAATAAAAGGATCCATGTATTTTCAGAAGTAAAATTCAGCATTGCTATTCTGCAGGACATTCCAATCCTCTGTGTTTTCATGTCATTTAGAACTTACAATTGAAGCATCTGGAAAATAGGATTTAAGCTTTCCAAAGAGTAATTGGTATCTGTTGTCTGGAACACAAAAAGAGGTCACACCGCTTTAGTTCTATATTCAGAAGGCAACAAACTGCGTGCGCAGATGAACGTCAAAGCTTTGGCTGCTGCTGACTCATTCTGAAGAGGATGAACACTTACTAGATTAGGAACTAACCATTCTGTAGCACATCTACTGGTCCCCGTGCATCCAAACACAGTATCTCTGCACTATGCAACAGGCAGGAGAACACCACAGCAATCAGCAGCGTCTTGCAGGCTGCTGCCAAAACACATCTGTTGCTTGACAGCTGCAAGTTATTCTATTCCAACCAAAATGAAAACCAAAGGAGGTAAGAGCTTTATCATCCTTAGTTCAGACACTGGAAAAACAGGGCTTCTTTGTTATTCTTTTATTTCCTGACTGTCCTCCCCAGAACCTCTGACAATGTGTAAGCTTGAACTGGCACAGACTGCAGTGTGTATTCCCACAGATGAGAACATTCCCAGCAAGTGATTGTAGTCTCTAGGAGTAAATCATAACCAGACACAAAAGGTGGACTGAAGCAACCTTTGTTCACATGCAAACTGATTTCAGACAAGTGGGATATCTGTATGAAAAACATAACATACATCTAGTCAACCACTTTTCTTTCTGAACAGAAAAAGATGCACTTAAATGATTGCCTTTTATCCTTGCACTTCAATGCAATGGAGTATTTTTCCATGGAAAATCAATTTCATGGAGAATTTAACTGATTGGAATGCATCTGTCTCCTATCATGTCAATATCTTGAAGTTACTTATAATCAAAATATTCACACCAGCATAGCAATGCAATGAGCTCAAGCCTGGAACATGCCTGTCACTGCACAACACAAAGCTTTGGAGAGCTCCCAGAGCCAGCACAAAAGAATCAGCTTCTGAGCTGGAGCAGCAATAGGAGAGTCACTCACCAGTCACTTAACTGGTGCGCTCCTCCAGGGCTCCAAAAGCACCTTTCCCTACAACACCCCTGTAATGCACAGGTGCCCCTGTGCTAGCACTGAACTGAGTGAAGCCAGAGTATTTTAGCCATAGTCTGCTGAAGTCTTTGTTGTGATTTCATGTAGAAGCTGACCCACGTAGCATGATTCAAAATCAAAACTCAGGAGGAAAGAGTAACTTTACAGCTCTAGAACTGACTGCACTTTATTTAACCATGGAATATTACTGAGAAATGATTTATCCCAGACCTCGTAAAAGAGAATAAGGGCATCTGCATTTGAATCTTGATGTGCACAATGACTATCCTTCATCATGGTCATCTTTCTTTGTGTTAACTCTTCTAGTTTTGTACATGAGGGCTTGCAAAGGAATCAATATTTATTGAACACTGCCTCCTTTGCTAATATCTTCTGCTCTGTGCTATCACCATACAGACAGATGTCACATACTTATCATACAGATTCTGCATATAAACTCACCCTCCAGACTTGTACCTCTCTGATTTATAAAGACATTAATTTATAAAGACATTAATTTATCAGTGTTTGTGCAGTAGTCCAACAAGACAGCTTCAGAAGTGCAGAAACTCAGAAGACCATTCAGGAGCAGAATATGAAAAGCCTTGCAGCACCTCCTCTCACAGCTAGAGTTTGTAGAATCATAGAATCAGTCAGGTTGGAAGGGACCACAAGGATTATCTAGTTCCAACCCCCCTGTCATGCCCAGGGACACCCTACCCTAGAGCAGGCTGCACACAGCCTCATCCAGCCTGGCCTTAAACACCTCCAGCCATGGGGCCTCAACCACCTCCCTGGGCAACCCATTCCAGGCTCTCACCACTCTCACGCTCAACAACTTCCTCCTCACATCCAGTGTGACTCTCCCCACTCCAGCTTTGCTCCATTCTCCCCAGTCCTGTCACTCCCTGAGAGCCTAAAAAGTCCCTCCCCAGCTATTTTGTAGGGCCCCTTCAGATCCTGGAAAGTCACAAGAAGGTCACTGTGGAGCCTCCTCTTCTGCAGACTGAACAGCCCCAACTCTTTCAGTCTGTCCTCACAGCAGAGCTACTCCAGCCCTCTGATCATCCTTGTGGCCCTTCTCTGGACATGCTCCAGCATCTCCACATCCTTCTTGTAATGGGGGCTCCAGAACTGGATGCGGTACTTGGGGCTGCAAGTGCACACTGCTGGCTCATGTTGAACTTCTCGTCCACCAGCAGTTCTTTAAATGCTTTTGATACTTCTGTGGCCCACATATGCCAGCTGAAACCCATTTCTTAAACAGTAATTAAAAAAGACCAGTGCTTCTAACCTATTCATCAGACAAGGGTTCTGATATCCTTTGGGAAGCTTCCCACAGTGTGCTCTCTGATGCTGCAAATGGGAACAGCTACACAGTTGGACTTGGCCCTCATGTTTGTTTGAAGAAAATACAGATACAGAGGCTACACTGCATGTGGAAACCCTACTTGTAGGCCTTCTATATAAGACCTGCATTTCATGATGCCTTGAGTTCAACCTGAGCCTCCAGTTCAGAGATTGTCCCATAAAGTATGGATTTGGAGGATGAAAAACAGGATGGAGCTGTTGAAGTGGTAATACCTGTTGTAGATATAACCAAACGTGTCCAGAGACGGGTGACAGAGCTG
Organism: Tricholaema leucomelas; assembly: GCA_013400475.1. Lineage (NCBI taxonomy): Eukaryota > Metazoa > Chordata > Aves > Piciformes > Lybiidae > Tricholaema lacrymosa > Tricholaema leucomelas. The sequence goes on along the minus strand of WAAF01005021.1, from coordinate 1,401,213 downwards.
GTGAGAGGCCTGGAGCACAGCCCTGTGGGGAGAAGCTGAGGGAGCTGGGGGTGTGCAGCCTGCAGAAGAGGAGGCTCAGGGCAGACCTCATTGCTGTCTATGACTACCTGAAGGGAGGCTGTAGCCAGGTGGGCTTGATCTCTTCTGCCAGGCAAGCAGCAACAGAACAAGGGGACACAGTCTCAAGTTGTGCCAGGGGAGGTCTAGGCTCGATGTTAGGAGGAAGTTGTTGTCAGAGAGAGTGATTGGCATTGGAATGGGCTGCCCAGGGAGGTGGTGGAGTCACTGTCCCTGGACATGCTCAAGCAAAGCCTGTCTGAGGCACTTAGTGCCATAGTCTAGTTGATTGTCTGAGGCTGGGTGCTAGGTTGGACTGGATGAGCTTGGAAGTCTCTTCCAACCTGGTTGATTCTATGATTACCATATACCTTACAAAACAGCACAAACATCTGTTTCAGACAAATATGCAGCAAGGTACCACGCTGGTACATGGAGCTGTGTCTTATGGGCAACTAAAACACATTGAACTAACACAAGAGAAGTAAATCTCCTTCTAGGTGTTGGCATGTGTTCGGGTTATAAAGCAATAGGCACTGAACTGAAAGGAGGCATTTGGCTTTGATGAGAAGTGCCTGCCCCTCACCAAGCAAGTCACTGCATAGCCTTTGGGCCTTGTACACACAGCTCTAAACTCCCATACACCCTGGGGGTCCTGAACCTCTCTGCAAACATCTCTTTTCCCAAGTACACCCAGGCACACTGTTATTTCAAATGTTCCACTCCAGCCAAGGGCAGGAATATGTAGTCATTGGTATGCTGGAGAACTTGATTTGAACTGGAGAGAGGCTGAAACAGAGAGCTTGTCTACATAGTGGGGACAGGTCAGAGTGAGCTGTGGGATGTTTTAAAGGGAAAACATGTCTGTGGAGCTTACAGGATTCCTCCATTCACCCCTGTGGGAAGTGCTTCTTCCTCATCTCACAACCAGGAGGCTTACCATAGAGGCTTACCCCTTTGTCTTGATCACAAAGGGGTTTGGTGTCTGTGACACCCTTGAAGAAATCAATTCCCTTTTGTCTTGTCCCCAGAGCATCTGTACAAAGACCCAAACACTGCATAGACAGAACACCAAGAAGTCCTCCCTACACAGATGAGCCTTCAAAAATACAATAAACCAAGTAACCAAGACTCATCCAAATCACTGACAAACGACCAAAGCAGCTCTGCATGTTTACTTACCATAGAATTATAATCATAAAAACAACCAGGTTGGAAGAGACCTCCGAGATCACCCAGTCCAACCTAGCACCCAGCAAAAAAGCTTGTAAGGCTCTTTTGCTTAGCAGAGAATCCCACAGCCTTTACTCACTGACTGCATGGGCTAGAGCTTATAAGATTATCCCCCAAATATTAAATAAAATGATAATCACAGCTTCCCCATTAAATTAATAGCTGAGTACAGCCTGTCATTAGCTGAGAGGAGCCAACTAACTGAGTTGATTGAGTCAATCTGCTTGCTCTGTGCTCCAGCTGATGAATATAAGCTATTTAAAAAAATTAAAAAGCTATTAGGCCATTGGAAATGATTTCAAACAATCATCTCTGGAAGCATTATTTCCATGTTTAAAGACCAACTGGTAGAAGCATGGTGCTTAATACAGACTGCCTGGAAATTTAATAACTGGAGATAACAGTCAATTCCTCCCATGTTCCTGTCTAATTAGGGAATCCTGCTCCAGCTGAAATCCTTTTAAGTGAGCAACATCCACATACTGTAAAGAAAGATAAAGAACACATTAGGTCAGGCCAAGAATCCTTGTGATATGAGTAGGCAATTACAAAAGCTGTCTCTGATTTACCACCTCCACCTCTTCTAATGTATTTCCTGCTCTGTCAGTAAAGAAACAAAACAAAGGAAACAAAGCAGTGGCAAGAATTGAAATCAATTCCCTTCCCCACTTGTTTGTTTGGTTTTAATTGTTATTGTAGAACAAAATAGCTACCAGAACCAAGTCTGGCAGGAAAGAAGAAGTATCTGCTCCCTACAAAGAGGAGTGAAAAATCCAAATATTAGCATTGCCTCTCTATGAAACCAGTGTCAAACTCTGCTGCATGCTGGCACACAGAGGAGAAGCTGTTTTGCTCTAGTCCGTGGACAGCCACAGTCTGCAAAGGTTTCAGGCTTAATTCTCACAAAGCCAGCCCTGCACAGATGTGTTCATGAATAAGAGCAAGTGCCCAAGGCCTTTATCTGCTTGCTGAGCATCAAAAGAGTCCCACCAAAGACAGTAAAACATAATTTATCTGCAGCCAGTGTTCTGAAATGAGAGTGCTGCCCGGTGCTCTGTGTAAGAAGGTTTGTTTAGAACAAAGGGCTCTCACCCCAGCAAGACCAGCAGAGAAGGAAAATGTTCAGAAGTTGCTACCTGAAAATTGATACAATGAAGCCTGTAGGAAACAGTTATTGGATGATCAGCTCTATGAGGCATCAGGCTGCACTTTTACATCTCTATAATTACCTTACATTCAAAAATCAATGGAAAGCAGCATGGGATTGGTAAAGCCTAACAATCCTGCAGTGGTGAGAAACTATTTTCCATGAGATACAATTGCATCATATCTCGAGGCAGAAACACAACCTTGTATGTCATTAATTTGGGGCAGATACACAAAGTTTTCTTCTGCTTTCAAGCTTATGTTGTGCCTCTCAGTCTGATGCATCAAAGAAAAGCATTTTAGAAGTGCAGTGAATTTACTGCCTCCTGATGAACTCTTTGCACATGACTATAGTTAAGACAGGTTATGTCACTTGAAATAGCAAAGCCTCTTAACAATTCTCCTTTCTTCCTTAACCATGTCATAGTTAACAAGAGCAGAGTAAAAGTTAGAATTCCAGGTATTTGCAAAGTTCCCTGCATAGTCTTTCTTTTCTATTTGGGGTGAAACTTCATGTATTCTGGATAATGGAAACAACGTTCAAAGTGTGCTTTTCCCCTCCGGCATTACACTTGCTTAATGGTCCTTTACTTGTGAGTCTGCACATTAATTCCATATAAAGGTCTCCTTTAGGTTGAGGAGGAAGAAAAATAAAGAGGAATATGTTTTAACATTTAAAGCAAAGCTAAATAATACTGTACTGCTGGGCAGTTTTCAAAGCCACATTTAAAGGGGATCATAGGGACAGGAGACATCTGTTACAAAAACACTACATGGCTCCTTCTCTGTGCTCTGATTCTCTTTTCATCCAGCCATTTACAGTGACATTCTCAGTCACATGAAATCAGCCTTTTTCACGTTCATGAAATGTTATTTCCTCCTCTAATTGACAGATCAGGTTTGGTGAATCTTGACCCTTACAACAGCAGAATGTGGCTTCTGTGGAACTGTTAGGGAAGTGTTAATATTGGAGAACCCCTGTGAAACTCCTCTGCTCCCCTGGGGCATCCCAGCTGTGGCAGGACGTCTGCCTGTGCCATGTGTTTGGCAGGGTGACACAGGTTTCCAGGAAGTGCTGAAAACAAGGCGAAACGGCACAGGCTTAGAGGGCAAGGCTGTTAACGCTTCAATCACGGAATCACAGGACTTTAGGGGCTAGGAGGGACCTTGTATAAGGTTAAGCCTCCAGGAGGAGTGTCCCTGAACTCAAAACCTGAGGTGGTCCTGATCCCTCCCCAGGTGTGGGTCTGGACACCCCCAGGTGATGGTTAGCCCACTCCCCCTTCCTGTCCCTTAAAAGCAGGGGGACTTCCTGTTCTCCCTCTCTTAGACCCTCTCTCGGACTCTCCCTCGATCACTCCACAGCCCTCTCAGGACCACATTCCCGCTCTCCCTGCATCTCTCCACGCACGTGGTCACCATCACATACTCAGGCTGTATTCATACCTTTTTTGTATTTGTTATCCTTCCTTCCCTACACCTTTTGTAACCTCCCTACCTTTGATACCCTTTTTAAGTTATTGTTAAACTTTTCCCTTTTTACTTCCAAACCGAGTGAGACTGATTTTATTTGGGTGGGCTTACCTTTTCCTCTCACTTCCAATTCCTTTCTTTGGGGACGGAGGGAGGAGAGAGGGAAGGGCACTTTAAATTAATTGTCATTGGTTCTATCCAAATTATTAGTCTCTGGGAATTTAAATTAGAACCCCAGACAGGCCTTTAGAGATCATCGAGTCTAGCCCCCTTGCCAAAGCAGGATCACTCAGGGTGGGCCACACAGGAGCACATCCAGGTGGGCTTTGAATGTCTACAGAGGAGTCGTCTCCACAACCTCTCTGGGCAGCCTGTTCAGGGGCTGCAGCACCCACACACAATGAAAAAGTTTTTCCTTCTGTTCCCATGGAAGCTCCTCTGCACCCATTGGCCCTTGTCTTATCACTGGACATCACAGAGCAGAACCTGGCTCTGTCCTCCCAACACTGCCCTTCACATGTTTTTAAACATGAATAAGGTCACCCCTCAGGCTCCTCTTCTCTAAGCTACAGAGGCCCAGCTTCTCAGCCTTTTCTCACAAGGGAGATATTCTACTTCTTTCATCATCTTTCTGGCTCTGTGCTGGACTCCTTCAAGCAGTTCCCTGAGGCCCATCTTGAACTGAGGGGCCTGGAACTGGACACAATATTCCAGATGTGGCTTTGCAAGGGCAGAGTGGGAGGAGAATCTCTCTTGACCTACTAACCACAACCCTTCTAATACACCCCAGGATGCCTGCAAAACTTTCCTCATGCAAAAAAGACCTTTGGATGCACTTGAAAGAGAGTGTCTCTGCCTCCAAATATGCAGCACCTGAGCATTTCCATTGAGGTCCATTGTGACAATCCTATTGCACAGCAATCGCACACTGCCCACCACCCAAACCAGAACTTACAAACCAACAGTTAAACCCACAAGACTAACATTTCAGTGTCCTCTTGGGGATAACACTTGGAGAGATCCAACTCTATTTTCATACCACCCAATTTTTTCTCAAGGCCTATACAGATCAAACTTCTGAAGTGGCACTCAAAGTTTTTCCCCAGAGCAGCGTTGCTGGCTATTGACAAGCACCAAGGTCTTGATGCATCCCTGCTGCAAATAAGAACAATAAAGATCTCAGAGAAAAGCATCCAGTCTAAGCTGCTGATCATTTGTGAAAGCTTATTTAACAAGCCACCTGTCCTGCTCTCTCTCTTTCTTGTGGTTCAAGGTCTTTAATGGGTTAGGTAAGACCACAACACATGGGTGAAGGGCAGTCAGGACCATGCCACCAATGTGTTCTCTGGTGATGCACCACCTCTTGCTGAAGGAGAAGGTGTCTGAGAAACCCAGAAATAAAAAAGCTGTGGTGGTGTATCCACTAAAGGTCTGAGAAAGTATTGCAGAAACTATGAGATTTAGCAGGTCTGGAGAGGCTTTGTTCAATTTGCTTGACTTTCTGTGACTTCATCTCCTCTGGGAACAGTTAAATAGTTTTCCATACCATAGTATCCTTGGCACAAGTTATCAAAGAAAGAAGAAAAGGATTAAAACAATCTAATAGCTGCTTACCTTACCTAAATTAGCCATAAAGCTAACCAAATTAATCTCACAAGCATAAATAAAGGAAGATCATAGAATCATAGAATGGTTTAGGTTGGAAGGGACCTCAAGGATCATCCAGCTCCAACCCCCTGCAGGGACACCTCCCACTAGAGCAGGCTGCTCAAGGCCTCATCCAGCCTGGCTTTAAATGCCTCCAGGGAGGAAGCATCCACAACCTCCCTGAGCAACCTGTGCCAGTGTCTCACCACCCTCACTGGTAACTTTCTTGAAAAATCATCATCCCACTCTTCAAACAGTCTGTCAGTATCAGTTACTCTCGAGATAACAACCTCTCTGGTGCCTTCAGGATCTATTTTTTCAGGTTGCTTGGCTAGGTTAGCCTGTATGTTCCATCACATCCCTTGTACTCAGTCATCTCTGTCTCAGACATAAAGGAGAACAGATAAAGTGACTCTTCCTTAAGCTTCAGGCAAAGGAGAAAGGGAACTACATGACTGTGATCTGTTTGCTCAAGTTGTGCAGCAGCTTCAATACCTGAAAGCTGAACTGATCCATGAACGTGTAAGTCATATAGAGGACAAAACAAGTTGATACCTTAGCAGTATACAAAAAAGAACTACTATATGGTGACTGTAGACATAGCCTTGAGCACTCAACATTGGCCTAATCTGCACTGCACCAGGGTACTTTAAGAACAAGCCAGTCAGATCTCCATCTCTTGTTCTGAGACATGCAGTTTGTCCAGCACCCTCCATGTACCAGGCAGGGACAGACAGCAAGAATCAAGGCCAGTTTCTTTTCCTCTAGCTCTGAAAGCCTACAGAGTCTGTGGATTGGTGAGAAATAAAGCAGCCCAAGACTCCTCACAGGACCTCACACATCAAGTCAGAAGGCAGCACTGGAAGTCTCCAATTGCCTTTCAGGTTTGCTACCCTGAAGTGAGTTAGAGGGCAGAGTTTGCTCCTTTAAAACCTGTCAAGATCTGTTTCTAGATACTGTGCTCCAGAGCCTGGAAGCTTCTAGGTTACCTAAACTCAGGATTTCTTCTGCTGGCTTCTCCATGTGCATGCACGTGTATGCATGTGCTTAATACACATATTAAAGTTTAAATAGATTGCTTTTAACTAATCACATCAAGTGGCATTTGTGCAGTGTAAATATTTGCTTTGTTCCTTCAACACTCTTTCAATTACATGGAAAATTTCAGAGAAATAAAATTACAGCAGGCCTAATATTAAAAGGGAGAGAGGGAGGAAGAAGAGCTTGAAACTAAGCTTCAAAGGGAATTCTGCACTTTGATTTTGCTTTGCATATTCCAAACGCTCACGTTTTGCTACAGATGTCAAACCAGGAGATAGGTGATAAAGCAGGTTCCTTAAAGATTAAAAAAAACCCAAAACTAAACCAAACCCAACCCAAACCCAATAGTTTAAATCATCAAACCATACTCCAAGTGTGACTGAAGTAAATGACATGTTATTAGTTCTTCCCTGAACCTCACTGAACCATCTCTTTCCATCATAGCAGGGGTCTGTCAGCCACTCAACTCCTTGCCAAAAATAAAGAAAGAATGGCAGCATTCCCCATCTGCTGATGAGTCCAATCTAAGGAAAGACAAAACACTGATTTTATTTAACTCAGTTCCAATTACTGTCAGGCGATACAAACAGTCATCATGACACACAGCCAGCTTTATTCGTGTGCCCAGCAAGCCAGGCCAGGCATAATAAGGAGATTACACACTCTGTTTGGAATACAGGCAACTTGGAATGGCTTTTATTAAAACTTCAAGCATGGGAAATATTGGGTAGTGGAGTTAGGTATCACACAATCAGAAATATGCTTGGCTCACAAACACAACACATGGCAGCCTCAGTGAATGAGGGCGACTATTATTACAGCATAACAGGCCTGCCTTTCTCTCCTTGCCAAAAAAATAAAGCTTGGAATAGCACAGAGCACATGGCACTTTAAACTTAGAAGAGAGGCTGGCAAGAGCTCCACAGAGTATGAAGGGAAAAAGCCCCAAAAAAGGAGCTTTGTAAAGTATCTGTCCCCTTGAAAGACAGCTCCTGGTAAACCACCACCAATCTCTGCACCGAAGCGACCTTGGAAGAGAAAGGGCTCTGAACACCAAGAAATGGGACTGAAAGGACAAACAGTAGGGCTCTGCTTAATTTTTGGGGTTCTTCTGCTTCTTGCTGGCATTAACTTCTCCACTGGGCACAGTCAGAGACCCAAGGAGCCTGCTCAGGGCAATGAGGCTGCTGATGTGCTGAGAGCCCATGCTACCGCATCAACCAGTTCTGCTTTATCATTTCCCTCCACCTCCATTTGTGCCCATCTGTTATGGTCTTTCTGCAAAGTACTTTGGGCTGGACCATCTGCCTACCCTGAGGTTGCATTGGTAACCAACAATATTGCCCTGGTGCACAGGTAGGATCTCAAGATGCAACCTACATAACAACTACAGATACAGAAGTCACATTTACAGCCCTAGGCTTTGACTAAGTCACCCACCTCAGATGTTTACAATTTGCACTTGTCTGGCCAGTTGCAGCAGAAAGATTTCTTGTGTAGAATTGTTCTTCCTTGTTTATAAAAGTCTTAAGGTGCACCTGCATGTCACAGCTGCTCTGGGAGAAAACATCAATTAAAACAAAAAAACCCAACAAGACCCCAAACAAAGAAAGACTTGCAAAATAAAGGGGACTTATATTTTTTGACCTGGGCCAGTGAGAGCTCAGATTTGCTTTGACATGTTGGTAATCTGTGCTGTGGGCACAGGAATAAACAAGGGCAGGAGGCTCTCAGTCACTACAAGAGAGAGAAATAATAATAAAAAGAATTTCTGATGTGGTGTTGACTGAATTTACCTGAAAGGAACCTCAACCTCATGTGGCCTAGGAGGACTCTCTTTGGGGTCCAATCAAATGGATAAAAAATGCTGACACACAGACAGCTACGTCTCCCCTTTCACCAAACATTCCTAACTTACACTACTTGTACTTTGCTCAGTTACATAGCAGCCTCTTCATGCTTTTCATTTACAGCCCTCTGCCCTGTGTCTATGCATCAAGATGTGTACCAAGCTGCATTTGAATAGCAGCTTCACTCTGAATGTATCCATGCCATGATAGGTGAAGTGTGAATCCGGGCAATAAGTAGTCCATAAGGTAGCAGGATCAGACTGTAACAGGACTGGATGATCCTGGTAGTACTTTCCAAGCATAGCTATTCATAGTGATTAGATGTTGTGCTGAGGGGTTTGGTTTAGTCAAGGACTTGTCAGTGTGAAACTAAAGATTGGACTCAATGAGCTTGAAGAGCTTTTCCAATCTAAGAAATTCTGTGATTCTGTGACTCCCTGCCCAGGGAGGTGGTGGAGTTGCCATTCCTGGAGGTGTTCAAGAAAAGCCTGGATGAGGCACTTAGTGCCATGGTCCAGTTGATTGAATGGGACTGAGTGCTAGGTTGGACTGGATGACCTTGGAAGTCTCTTCCAACCTGGTTGATTCTATGATTCTATGACTGCAGCTGGAGCACAACAAAGGTCTCAGAGAGCTGCATTTTCTTCACTCAGACAGGTCTTCAGCCAGAACCCAGTCCCTCACAGCCTATGGCCACTCAAGGAATCTGCCACTAGATTTTTTTGGTCCTCTTCAGAGGAAGAGTAGTGTTTTCATCTGTAGACCTCTGTGCGGATTACGAAGGTGGGAATGAAACTTAAATAAAAGAGGTAGAAGTTGGATAAATGGTCTACTGCCAAAGATGAAGCTGAGAGGCACAGTGAGACTTATTGAAAGGCCTGGAGCTCTGCCTACAGGAGTATCCTTTCTCCTTACACACAGATACCTGCAGTCTCATCAGGAGGGCAAAGTGACTGACACAGCAGCAGCTTTTTCCTGTTTTCCCCAGCCTGCTGCAGTAGTCAGCATGCAAGATGGGTGTGAGCTGTGGAATATCTGCTTGCTGCAATAATTGAGGCACTGTAGTGGTTTCAAAATTTAAAATCTGGTTTAAGTTGGAAGAGAAATGAAGTTGCAGCAGATATTAGAAATAGGAAAAGCCTGGAGGGCTGCTTTAGATTAGCAAGTTCTTGAGATACATTACAAGAAAAGCACATGAGATGTTGTTTGTATCATATAGGAGGCTCTGTTCCATACTCTTGTTGGGCACAGAGGAGAGACTGACCAGCCTGTAGTTCCATGACTCTTCTTTTCTTCCCCTTTTTAAAAATGGAGGTGCTCACACATACTTTTCTGGGGGGCATCAGTTCTAATGCATGTAGATGGTTGGACCAACTTTGCATGGTTGTTCTTACTGGGTCTTTGCCATTATTTAGTCTCTCTTCATTCTGCAGCCCCGAGGAACCACATCTTTTATGTAAGGGCACTGCAGGGGGAAGATTCCTCCTTCTGCTCAGAGCAGAGATGAGAGTTGAATTTGCTTCATCTTGTAAGCCACTTGAGCCTGTTGAAGTTGGAAGTGGTCCTGCCTTTGAAGAGGTGTGACTGGTGCTGAGCCTGACAGCATATCACCATGCTCACTCAGATTCCTAGACACTGTGCTGCCTGTTGAGCTCCTCTCCTGCCATGGCTACTTGCTTGAAGAGTTCATGCAGCTGGGCATGTTTGCACACATAACATCCACCTCTACCTTTGGATCCTAAAAGGACTTCAAGTACTGGAGTTCCACACATTGTGGGGTCTGGGCAGCTCTTTCAGTTCCTGGGAGGTCAGCCTGGGTAGAGGTGCCCACACAGCCACTGCTCACCACAACCCCTCTGCTCCACCACAGAACATGCCACATGCTGCTGATCTCCTCAGTGAGTATCATGGTATAAAGTAAATTTCATCCCAAAACCCTGTCCATGTAGCATCAAGGAGTTTATTTTATCAGCCATCATATTTGACCACCCACAGTCCTGGGCAGGTTGTGAGATCTTTGTGGTTTGCCTTTGTGCTCTGTAACAAAAATAGGAATTAATACTACACTATAACACAAGCTGCAGCCAGGAGAGATCAGAACTTGGTGTCCCCTGGGTGCTATCTCTGGGCATTTCTATTTCAGCTAGAGCATATTTGTATTTCTCAAATGTGCACTGGAAATGAGATGTGAAACATCCTGAAAGATCTGGTAGGCTTAAGAGCTCTAAATTTCCAGAAGAATGAATTTCACCCTAACTTCTCATTCTCAGGAATTATCTTTCCAAGCAGCTAAGAAATGACTGCATCTGATTACAATTCAATTTAATAAAAACCCTGCAGAATACCCACACATACTTGAACAGAAAAGGGAAATGCAGTTAGATCTGCAGTTCTCCATCCATTCAGGGCACAATGCTGCTGAAACCTGGGCAGCAATGTCTCTCACCAGTGCTCACAAGATGGTGTTGTAATTGATGCCAAAAAATCAGCAGCTTTATCATATGCAATTTTTTCCTACTGACAAAGTATTCCACTGAGCTGTATTTCAATTCCAATTCCATATGTCACTTCAATCTCTGATCAGAGCTTGAGCACACACACACAGACACAGACAGAAATTATAGCTTACCTCAATGGACCAATAAAGAAGGATCATTTCATTTTACATATCAACATTTATTAGTCTCAATCATTTCAGAAATATAATCATGATAGCCCTTTTTACTGAGAACAGCTACTCCCCGCACACACTCATTCTGGGGGCTCCTGTGTACAGATGCTCTTTTGCCTTTTATTTCTGAGGGTGACATGTTGCTCCACAGCAAAATCTGCCATCATACACAACCAACAGAAAAATTAATTTAAAAGGGTTGCTTGCTTGTTTGTTTTTTCCTCCTATTCCAAATACCCTGGCTCTTTAATATTGTTGCTATTTCCTTTTCTCTTCCCTATATAAATTAAACTTAAACTAGAAAGTCAAAGGCAAGGCAAGATTCAAATCAGAATGAATGAGTCACCAACCCTAGATGTGTTTAAAGACTGCTTGGATGTGGTGCTTGGGGACATGGTTTAGGGTGAACCTTCTAGAGTAGGATGGACTTGGTGTGATATGGTTCTAAACTCAAACTAAAAAGTCAAAGGCAAGGCAAGATTCAAATCAGAATGAATGAGTCACCAACCCTAGATGTGTTTAAAGGCTGCTTGGATGTGGTGCTTGGGGACATGGTTTAGGGTGAACCTTCTAGAGTAGGATGGACTTGGTGTGATATGATTCTAAACTCAAACTAAAAAGTCAAAGGCAAGGCAAGATTCAAATCAGAATGAATGAGTCACCAACCCTAGATGTGTTTAAAGGCTGCTTGGATGTGGTGCTTGGGGACATGGTTTAGGGTGAACCTTCTAGAGTAGGATGGACTTGGTGTGACCCTGAGGGTCTTTTCCAACCTGAATGTTTCTGTGGTTCTGTCATTTGGTTGACCATTCTGAACTCTGCATTTCACAGGCCTTTCAGTTTCAGTTGGGGACAGGTGTGCTTAAGCAGAGCACAGCTCCCAGCTGGCTGTGGCATGTATTCCAGAAGCATACAAAGTCCTGCTTGGAAAGCATCAGGACTTAGATTAATCTTGGTATTCAGAATCAGTGATCCTATCTGTTTGATTTATAGTCTTTGAGAGTCTCCCCAGAGTCATTGATCCATCCTTCCTATTGAAAACCTGAGACAGATATGATGTTGTTTGTTTTCAAAGGCACTTTCACAAATCCCTCAATACTGGAATAAAACCAGAAAAAAAAAACCAACCCAAACAAGGCAGCTTTATTGATTTGCACATTACAATAACATCTGCTTTTTGTGCATGTGCAGTCTTCCATGAGTGATAATTGGACTTTAAAAGAGAATCTAATATTGAACCTACAAGTATCACCCATCAATTCTCCTCTCTGTTTTCACGACAGCCACAAAAGCTCACAGACCACATGCTTAATTAGTGTAGAACGATGTAAAAATCTCTGCCTGGTCAGAAACACTTGGTGCAAACAATAACTGAGCTTCTTGCTAACTACAGATCAATGAAGTCAAACCTGGGATCCTTGTGTGCTTGGATACAGAACCAGAAGGTGGGAATTTGCATCATTTCTGTAGCATGTAGAACTTGTTACTGAAAATCTTACCCTCACCAAGGACAGTTGGACCACTTCTATTACTTCCATTAAGCCATGTGATAATTTACTCCTTGCAGATCTGTTTAAATTAGACCCTAACTTACAAGAGATAATCTCTCTTCAGGACATTATCTGAAGGCTCCAAGGACACCTTCTTGAGGCCTTCCAGCATTGTAGAGGGCCTACAAGAAAGATGGTGAGGGACTTTTTAGGATGTCAGGCAGTGGTAGGACTAGGGGGAGTGGAGCAAAACTAGAAGTGGGTAGATTCAGATTGGATGTTAGGAAAAAGTTCTTCCCTGTGATGGTGGTGAAACACTGGAACAGGTTGCCCAGAGAAGTGGTAGAAGCCCTATCCCTGGAGGTCTTTAAGGTCAGGCTGGATGACATGACATCCTGGTCACCAAACTGGAAAAACACAGACTTGCTGGGTGGAGCACTCACTGGATAAAGAATTGGCTGGATGGTGCCATGGTCTAGCCTTGAGCTCTGTGGTAACAGGTTGGACTTGATAATCTATGAGGTCTCTTCCAACCTTGGTAATGATGTAGAAAGTGGTGATCAATGGCACAATGTCCACCTCGACAACAGTGNAGCTCTGAGGAAAAGGCCCTGGGGGTCTGGGTTGATGAAAAGCTCAACATGAGCCAGAAGTGTGCATGTGTGGCCCTAGTAGCCAACTGTGTCCTGGGCTGCATCAAGAGCAGTGTGGCCAGCAGGGCAAGTGAGGTGATTCTCCCCCTTTACTCTGCTCTCCTCAGACCCTACCTGAAGTACTGTGTATGGTTCTGGAGCCCCCAACCCAAGAGGGACATGGAACTGTTGGAGTGAGTTCAGAGGAGAGCCACGAAGATGATCAGAGGGCTGCAGCACCTCTGCTATGAGGACAGTCTATGAGGGTTGGGGCTCTTCAGTCTGGAGAAAAGAAGGCTTCAAGGAGACCTTATAGTGGCTTTCCAGTATCTGAAGGGGGCTACAGGAAGGCTGGGGAGGGACTATTGACAAGGTCTTGTAATGACAGGACAAGGAGTAATGGGTTTAGACTGGCAGAGGGGAAATTTAGACTGGATGTTAGGAGGAAGTTCTTTCCAGTGAGGGTGGTGAGACACTGGCACAGGTTGCCCAGGGAGGTTGTGGCTGCTTCCTCCCTTGAGATGTTTAAGGCCAGGTTGGATGAGGCCTTGAGCAACCTGCTCTAGTGGGAGGTGTCCCTGCCTATGGCAGGGGTTGGAGCTGGATGATTCTTGAGGTCCCTTTCAACCTACACCATTCTATGAGCAATCTGATCTAGTGTGAGGTGTCCTTGACCATGGCAGGGGGGTTGGAACTAGCTGATCCTTCTAGCCCTGACAATCCTGTGATTCTATGAACTTACAGCTTTACACTTCAGCAGAAGTCCCTGATGACTTAGAAAACTCAGACACCTCACACACACAGAGCCTTCCTCCCTCCACAATTTAAAGTCAGTCTTTAGCCATCAACAAGAAAATTAAGACAGGATTGCTGAAACCTACTCCCAACAAAGGAAAGCAAGGAAGCAGGATCAAAGAATGAAATGATGTCAAGATTGTGTGTCTGTACTTTAGTTTTCCTCTGAAGGTTACCAGAGAGCATGATGCATCCTACAGACCCTGGTAGAGACAGATGATGTGTGCTGGCTCCACAGTCCCTAATAGTTTTTGTCACTGACTTAAGTCATTCAGAAGCAAGAGCAGTGCTGTCAAATGCAGGTTTACTTACTGCTAAACTCAGCCAACAAATTGCCTGTTCCTGACAGATGTTTCTGTTTAAAGCCATGAGGAACCGTATGGATCATTCTACCTCAACCGTCTCAAGAGCCAGCCCAGCAACTCCAAGAGGCAGAAATTTGCCAAGAACAAATGAAAAACCTAATTAGATCAGCAGACAAAATTTGGATCAAGATTAGAGGATCTGACATGACAATGGGATTAGACTATTAACAAGACATAACAAGGTTTGGCTATTTATCATTTCACAATCAGTTTTCACAGCACAAGAAGGAAGGGCTGGTAAACCAGCATGAAAAATGCAGACATGAGAATATCCTCGTTACAGTTTAGTGTGTGCTGTCCTTTGATGCCAAACTCTACAGAACCAGTCTATTCTTGGAGGAAACCCATTGCAACAGCAGAAGCAAATAAGAATTGGAGGCATAGCAATGGAAATAAAAACCACAAAAATCCTTACAGCCAGATACTGACCCTTGCAGGTGCACAAAAATGCTAAGAAGTAGATAAGCAATGGCAAACAACAATTTGGGGCTATCCAGTGGAAAAAAGGTGTTGCAGACAAACAGCTGGATGGGCTTTGCAATGTCATTGCCCTTTTTAAATCCATCTCTGTTCCAGCAAAGTATAAACATACTTTGAAAATAAAACTGAAAAAAACCCACCCCAACAACCAAAAATAAACCATTGTTGCTTCCCCCCTGTAGTTGCCTGTGGGACTGGGGTGAGGGCCAAGTCAAATGAACCTCAACTTTATACCAAACTAGGAAACAGCAAAGACAGCATAGCTGAACACCACACAGCATGGCTGGATGAACTGAACTCCATTTCCAGCAGCTGGCTGCCTTCAGACAGCTCCCAAGGGATGTTTTGCTCCAGCTACTGACAGGTTACAAGAGGTCTGGGCAGTACTTAGGTCAACCAGAAAATAAGCTTGGCCCTCAACAGTCCTTTTGTCCTATTTCTGTTCAGATACTCTGCACCTTCACCTTCTGTTCCTGTATCTGGAAAGCCAAGCATGGAAACAAACTAAGTAATCAATGTGGAAGGAGTCTCTTGTGTCAAAACTAAAGCTACTTGAACCTGCCTAAGGGAAGTTCCTTTCCCCCATATATTCTCTCTCTCCTCATCCGGGGAATGGAGACGCAAGCTATGCACTGCGTGCTTTACAAAGCAACCTGGTCCCATCCCAGTATAAACTTTAGTGGCTTTAATAAAGAAGTTATCACTAGATCATTTCTGTTTCTAGCATCAGCCACAGAGGCCTGGCCAAACAAAGAAGTTTTTTTGAAGAAAGGGCTAAAAAGTCATAGGATTCTTAGAGATTCTTACATGTCGAACTGTATCTCTACAGCACTTCCCAGCAAGTAAAAAAAACCAAACTACCCCACATGTGGCTCCTCAGTCTCAGCCTATTAGGTGACTTTTGCTTTGTATTTTAACTGCAAGTTGAAGCTGAAGGCAACTTTTTGATCTAAACATGAACTGCATCTGGTACAGTGAAAGGCTCTGTTCATGTTTGGATGGAGTACTTCCTAGTGGTGAGCTCAAAACCACTATCAGCAGAAGGTACCTTATGAGAGGCTTCCCCAGGTCTGGGCTGTGCCACCAAGCCTGCCCACACAGCAGTGCTTCCCAAAGTCTGCCCAGCTGACTTGCTGGAAGAGGCAGCAACCCCACTGCTTTTGTCATTCTCTGATTCAAGAGAGATTACAGGAGCATTTACAGCTTACCACTAACCAAACTGCATCACCAAGCAAAGTCATTCAGTAACTATAAACTGTGAACATTTCTAGAGAATTTCTAGAACATTTCTAGGAAGGAAAACAATATTCACAGCAGAAGGAACTGCAATCTTGGTCGCCTGGATGTAAAATCTTATTTCAGCTGATAGCTGATGCCAGTTACTGAGGGCATGTGATTAGAATAGAATAGAATAGAATCAGCCAGGTTGGAAGAGACCTCTAATATCATCCAGTCCAACCTATCACCCAGCCCTAGCCAGTCAACCAGATCATGGCACCAAGTGCCTCATCCAGTCTTTTCCTGAACACCTCCAGGGACAGTGACTCCACCACCTCCCTGGGCAGCCCATTCCAATGCCAATCACTCTCTCTGACAACAACTTCCTCCTAACATCCAGCCTATACTTCCCTCGGCACAACTTGAGGCTGTGTCCCCTTGTTCTGTTGCTGGTTGCCTGGCAGAAGAGCCCAACCCCAGCTGGATACAACCTCCCTTCAGGTAGTTGTAGACAGCAATGAGGCCTGCCCTCAGCCTCCTCTTCTCCAGGCTAAACAACCCCAGCTCCCTCAGTCTCTCCTCATAGGGTTTGTGTTCTAGGCCCCTCACCAGCTTTGTCACCTTTCTCTGGACACGTTCCAGCACCTCAACATCTCTCTTGAATTGAGGAGCCCAGAACTATCCAGCAGGATGGTAATTTTAACACAGCAGCCAGCTTAGGGAGGTTTGGGCTGGGGACAATACAAGTGGGACAGCAATGAAAGACAGACAAAAGAAGACGTTTTCCCCTCAAACTGCTTCATCACATCTTCAACTTTAAATACATTGCTAGCTTCAATTAAAGATAAAGGACTTGTGTTAACAGCTGTGTCAGTGTTGACAGCAATAAAAGGGCACATTGCAGCAGTGATGTAAGTACACTTACTCTTAAGTACACTTACTCTTAAGTACACTGTTTAATCCTTCCATACATGCTTTGAAAAAGAATTCCTCTTTGTCAAAATAAATATGGCTTTTTGATACAATTAGCTTTTTGCCTGGAGCTCTGGTGGTCATGACATGAAAGGAATCTAGATAGAGATCAGTTCTGCTTTAAGTTCTGCATTTACAAAAAGGAATAGATTGAAAAAAAAAATCCTCCCTCTCTAGCTCATCTCCTCATAAATCCTATTAACAAGAGATAGCCTGAGATAACTACAAAGCACCAGCATTTCTCCTTTCCTTAGTGATTTTTGATCTTGTACATCATCATGACAATGGTGCAAGAACCCCTGCCAGTGCTAGCACATATAAACACTGTTTTATTTTGTCTATTGTCTTCCAGATAAGTATTGCTTCTTTGGCTGGTTGGTTTTGCTTGCTTTGGGGGTTTGTTTCATATAGGATCAGAGAATGAACCAGGTTGGAAAACACCTTCAAGATCATCCAGCTCAACCTAGCACCCAGCCCTATCCAGTCAAATACATCATGGCACTAAATGCCTCATCCAGGCTTTGCTTGAACACCTCCAGGAATGGCAACTCCACCACCTCCCTGGGCAGCCCATTCCAATGCCAATCACTCTCTCTGGCAACAACTTCCTCCTCACATCCAGCCTAAACCTCCCCTGGCACAACTTGAGACTGTGTCCTCTTGTTCTGTTGCTGGATGCCTGGGAGAAGAGGCCAACCCCAGCTGGCTACAGCCTCCCTTCAGGTAGTTGTAGACAGCAATGAGGTCTGCCCTGTTTGTTTGGAGGGACATTTGTTTTGTTTTTTTTTTTTTCTTTTTTTAAGGAAGCATACACAGAAACAAAATGAACTGCAGAGAAGAGGGAAAATATGGGAAAGGAGTAATAATAGATTTTTTAAAAGGCATGATCTCCCAGCCTGTGGGAACAGACACATTTCAACAGGACAGCATAAGCACCTGAGGTACAAAAAGGGGAAGTTCTTTACGATAAGGGTCCCAGAGCACTGGAGCAGGCTGCCCAGAGAGGTTGTGGAGTCTCCTTCTCTGGAGGCATTCAAGGCCTGTCTGGATGTGTTCCTCTGTGATCTGCTAGATTGTGTGGTCCTTTGGCAAGGAGGATGGGCTTGATGATCTCCCTGGGTCCCTTCAAACCCCTAGCATCCTGTGATCCTGTGAAGAGAACAGGAGTGGGTTAGGAGGGGCTTTTTTTGTCTGTCCACTTGTAGGAACCTGATAGTTTTAACCCCACTCCTACTCTGCTGCATTTGGTGGCAGCTGACTAATGGATTCAAAATAGCCAGCAGAGAGAGCAGATACCTCTACAGCCACACACCCACCACTGGCACAGTGTCATCATCTCATCAGGAAAGCCAGCAAAAAAAAACAGCCAGAGGGATTAAGCCAGGGATCATAGAATCATACAATCAGTCAGGGTTGGAAGGGACCACAAGGATCAGCCAGTTCCAACCCCCCTGCCATGGGCAGGGACACCCTACCCTAGATCAGGCTGCCCAGAGCCTCTTCCAGCCTGGCCTTAAACACCTCCAGGCATGGGGCCTCAACCACCTCCCTGGGAAAACCATTTCAGCCTCTCACCACTCTCATGCTGAAGAACTTCCTCCTCATGTCCAGTTTGACTCTCCCCACCTCCAGCTTTGCTCCATTTCCCCCAGTTCTGTCACTCCCTGATATCCTGAAAAGTCCCTCCCCAGCGTTTTTGTAGGCCCCCTTCAGACCCTGGAAAGCCACAAGAAGGTCACCTGGGAGCCTCCTCTTCTCCAGACTGCACAGCCCCAACTCTTTCAGTCTGTCCTCATAGGAGAGCTGCTCCAGCCCTCTGAGCATACTCATAGATGCCCTAGACAGCATTTTGCAGGTAGTTTGGTTCTCTGCAGAACAACCAAGCTGTGCCTCAGCTGCTGCGCAGAAATGGTGCCGAGTCCTTCTGCAGGGACCCACAAAAAACCATTCACACAGACTCCAGATCAGATGTCCCACACCTCAGAGCTCTGCATTCAGAGAATTTTGGTATTTGAAATCTACAACCCCACTTCACGTCTCCTGTAGCAGGAGATGAGACTGAGCTTAAACTGGAAGAGGGGAGATTTAGACTAGATGTTAGGAGGAAGTGCTTTACAGTGAGGGTGGTGAGACACTGGAACGTGTTGCCCAGGAAGGTTGTGGCTGGAGGTGTTCAAGGCCAGGTTGGATGAGGCCTTGAGCAACCTGCTCTAGTGGGAGGTGCCCCTGTCTATGGCTAGGGGTTGGAACTGGATGATCCTTGAGGTCCCTTCCAACCTAGACCACTCTATGATTCTGTGAGACAGACCATTAGCATCTGTAAAATGTTCCTCCCATTCAAGCATAAGCAGTTATAGCAGTAAACAAAATTAACCTAAGCTAATATGTGCAGCTAATAAAAACTTCTGCAGTGCTAAAAGATTCCAACAGCAGAGCCATGAATTTTAATTCCATTGCAATTCCTTTTCTGCTGCTGAGAAGACAATGACAAGTGTCTTACACCAACACAGTTGCAGGGCTGCAGGTCTTTGTCTCCCCTGCGCTTGCCCTCTGCATCGTGAGGACCTCCAGCAATTGGCAGCTGAGCTTCTTTCGGTGCAGGGCACACAAATAGCTTCATCATAAAAAAAAAACAAACCATAAAGAAGTCTTTTTATAATCATTGTAACTCACGAGGGCAAAGCCTGCTAAGAAAGGCTCCTCCAGTTAACAGCTTAAATGTGACAATTTTAGCAGCCGCATATGTACTCAGTATGGTTCAATTTCCCCCTCAGATGTGTTTCTGATCCTAGGTAGGCAAAGCAGCTCATTTGTCCTAATTCTGAAGCAGTGCATGCTAGTCTCCTTCAATCTCAATTAGCTAGCAGGAAATTTATTTAGAAAGCTGACAGGAACTATTTGGGGGATTAATGATCACTGATTTATGAATATTGAGTAGCATTTCAATAATCCAAGCAGAGTAATCACTTGTAGCTGAAGCCAGTTCTCCCAACCATTATAGTCTGTAGCAATCACTCAAAGGCAGTTAAATGATTCTGATTTATGACCTTAACCTACAGGGCCCAGTACATTTGCTCTATCAGTGTGTAAATTCTAAAAACGCAATTCCCTGCACCTCTAGAGAGCCAATTTAAGTCAACATTATGCATGAGCTGAGCATGCTTGAATTCTCAGATCTCTTATTTCACTCATTAAATTTGCACTGAACATCTTGCAATTAAAATTTCATATAGATTTTTTTCTTATGATTGACATTTGGCCTTGGCAAAATGAGTTTAAATTTTGTTTCTCTAAAGATTTAGAAGGAGATAGATTGATCTAGACATTGTTTTCTGCAAGATGATGATGATGGAGCACTAATGCTTTTATTAGCATTTTGAAAAGCCTCCCTTTTTACTGAGAGACTGTCTGTCAGTGATAAGTGAAAGCAATTCAGTAAGCAAAGCTAAAGCTACAGCCAGTACAGCAGCATCAAACGTGTTGCTGCAACTGCCTTCATGTGACCCTTTCCTGGTTTTAGGCCAGCATCTTTAACTGGGGTGGAACAAATTGGGCCTTCCAGTACAAACCAATATGTGCTCATCTGCAATGAATGAACAGCAGTTCTATTATGTGATGTTGAAAATAAGCCCAGGACAACTAAAAAGAAGGGCAAAAAGTACTAAAGTGATTTCTAGTCCTGATCCGAAACGCTGAGCTGTTTGGATTAACTCAGACGCTAGATTTGTTGTGCTGAAATCAGATGACTCATTTATTTTACCTCGTGTTCCACCCCTCAGGCAATGGTTCGAAAGATGAACAGTCTTACCCTTCAGTGACCCCATGTACTTTCTCTTTACAGCATACCTTCTATGCAGCAGAAGTACCTGATCACAGGGAGACAGGCCACGCATCACCTAGGGACAAACACGATGAGTGAGTGAAGGAAGAAGGAGAATTTATGCCTTGATTCACCAATGGCCTAAGAGGACTCTAATGTTAAGAGGCCATGGAGAGAAACTACTTCACAGTCCAGCTCAAGGTAATACAAAGTCTTCTTGTAGAGATGCAGCTCATAGCATAGTGATACATCTGTTCCATGCAGCATTTCACAGGATCACACAGGCTCACAGGATGTTAGGGGTTGGAAGGGACCCAGAGAGATCATCAAGTCCAACGCCCCTGCCAGAGCAGGACAATACTATCTAACACAGATCACAGAGGCATTAGGTCAAAAATAACTACATATAGACCACAGACATTCAACTAATATTGTTGTACCTCAGGAATTAAGTCAAGATATGTTTCAAAAACCTAAGGAGCTGGCTAAAGGAAGCATTCCCTGGGCCAGAGAAACATCAGTACACATTCACAGAATCCAGTTAGATCCACTGGTGGTAGTGATGGTGGAAGCTGAGGATAACATTTATCTGCTGTTTCCAACCTGATGGCCAACAGGCTGTTTACATGTCCACAGGGGTACCTAGACACACACAGCTGGAGCAGAACCTAAATGCTTACATACTGAATATGCAAGTGACAAGAGAAGGCACCTTTCTCACACCACCAGAACATTCAAGGTGCTGCAAATCACTGCCCAAGCACACAGACAAAAACTTAAAACCTGTACAGTTCTGTGCCCCTCAATTCAAGAGAGATGTTGAGGTGCTGGAAGGTGCCCAGAGAAAGGTAACAAAGCTGGTGAGGGGCCTGGAACACAAACCCTATGAGGAGAGGCTGAGGGAGCTGGGGGTGTTCAGCCTGCAGAAGAGGATGCTCAGGGGTGACCCCATGGCTGTCTACAACTACCTGAAGGGAGGTTGTATCCAGCTGGGGTTGGGGTCTTCTCCCAGGCAACCAGCAATAGAACAAGGGGACGCAGGCTCAAGTTGTGCTGGGGAAGGTATAGGCTGGGTGTTAGGAGGAAGTTGTTGTCAGAGAGAGTGATTGGCATTGGAATGGGCTGCCCAGGGAGGTGGTGGAGTCACCGTCCCTGGAGGTGTTCAAGAGAAGACTGGCTGAGGCACTTGGTGCCATGGTTTGGTTGACTGGCAAGGGCTGGGTGCTAGGTTGAGCTGGATGATCTTGAAGGTCTTTTCCAACCTGGTTGATTCTATCATTCTATACATATATATAACTTCCAGTTTGCCCACTCCTCATCCCATCCAGCTCAGCACAGGATTTGCCTTTCACCAAACCATAAGCAAAGGAACTAAGGAAAAAAAAAATGATCTCAATATGGGAAGAGATCAATAGTGTACCTAAATTCCATTATGTAGCTAAAGGAAAAATCCAGTGTTCTAGCCCTGGAGAATATCAATCTTGCAGCAGTACCCAAGGCATTTTTTAAACTGCAGAATAGTAAAGTCTTTACAGTCACAGCATAATTACACTAACATAGCAGTATTTTAATATCATCTCTCCAAAATGAGATTTTGTTTCCATGTCCAGTCAATAATTCTGTCTCATCACAGTGATGAATAGAGCTTAGTGAATAATTTGTTATGAATAATTTATTCCCTGCATTTCACCTTTCGTCTCTCTTTGAACATTTTGTGTGAGCCTGGAATGCATTTGTTACACAAAACTATTCACAAATAACTCATGCCTGCAGACTGCATGGTGAGAGGTCACTGCAAGTATTCAAAGTGATTTGCCACTTGGTTACATTTACAAGGTGTTGTACCTGCTCCATGACTGCTTGGGCTCAGTTCAGCCAAGATGCATTTCCAGTTGTTCAGAGAAGTGCTACTCAAGTTCAGGCTCAGATACTCAAGTTTGGAATGTACATTTCTTATCATCTAAGCACTACACAGAGTGACAGGAGCTGGAAGGGACCTCTGGGCATCACCTAGTCCAACTCCCCTGCCAGAGTAGCTTCGCCTAAAGCAGGCTCCACAGGACACTCAACGCAAGGGGGAATTTCTTTACTGTGAGGGTCACAGAGCACTGGAACAGGCTGCCCAGAGAGGTTGTGGGGTCTCCTTCTCTGGAGACTTTCAAGACCTGTCTGGGTGTGTTCCTCTGTGACCTGTGCTAGACTGAGGAAGTTCTTCACAGAGAGAGTGACTGGCATTGGAATGGGCTGCCCAGGGAGGTGGTGGAGTCACCGTCCCTGGGGGTGTTCAGGAAAAGCCTGGATGAGGCACTTAGTGCCATGGTCTGGTTGACTGGGTAGGGCTGGGTGCTGGGTTGGACTGGATGAGCTTGAAGTTCTCGTCCAACCTGGTTGATTCTATGATTCTATGATTCTGGCAGGGGGTTGGACTTGATGATCTCCTTGGGTCCCTGCTAACCCCTAACATCCTGTGATCCTGTGACTGTGTCCAGGCTGGCTTTGAATGATCTCCCCCATTTCAGGATCCAGAGAGGATACAGCTCTGTTCAAGGCCCCACTGGTCTAAGTGCTGTCGAAAAGACCAACCACAAGAATTGGGGGTCTCAGTGGGCAAGACAGGGAGAGTTACCACCAGACTGTTACACAGAGAGGAAGTTATGGAATTGAGACAGAAAGCAAGAGCTACTTCAGCAAGTTCAGACATAGAGAACCTGCTGTAGAGAGAAAACACCAGCCTGCAAAAGGGATTTCTTCTCTACCCTAACAACCATACAAGGGTGAAAAGCTGTCTGAGAATCTCCTAAGGAGTGTTAGTTGAAGGAGATGGGAATTTTCCTCAGTAAAGCCAAGGGTTTCTATCTCTTCCTGTGCAAAACAGTTTCTTGGCATTTTCTGCATCAAAAAAGTAGTATTTTCCAGTCTGAGCTCTAAAAGAATTGTTACATTCAGAGCTGGATAGACCCAGTGAAAACAAAAGCAAAGAACAACTGTCTCAAACAGTTTGGTTTGCATCGGTCTAACAAACCATTATCTGATGGGAGTAGTAGCTCAAAAACCAGTTTTCTCCCAGAGGCAGCTCACCCCTTCCCAACCTCCTAGGAAATGAAAAAGCCATCACTACAGTGCAGAGTTTGAGATAAGATGAGCAGTATTGTCTAGACAGAGCACTGAACCCACAGGACAACAAATCCCCAAGTAGAGAGGCTCCTGTAGGCAATTTCCTTTCATTTAATATCATACTGCATCATCAGAAAATACTTTGGCCCAGATCAGTGCATTGGAATCCCAAGTTCCAAATGCATTACCAAATCTAGTTTTTTCATGCATCTTCTGCTGCAAAAATGTAGTTGTATTTCCATTTTTTGCCCCTACCCTAGAGGAAAACATTGAAATCTCTTTCTCGTGCCATAGAAACATTGGTGTATAAGTCTATACTCAAGCTGGCTAAGCATGCAGGCATGGGAAGAGGCAAAGACACAGAAAGTAGTTCACTTTGCAATCCAAAAAGGAGAAAATCAGATTGGGATGTGATCTCTCAGAGAAAGACTGCATGAAAGGAGAGATTAATCACTGGTACAAACACCTAGAGTAGCTGTGGAACCTCCATCTCTGCAGATCCCTGACACCCCCTTTAAGAGGGACAGGGATGTGCTGGAGAGGGTCCAGCAGAGGGCTATGAGGATGATGAGGGGACTGGAGGGCATGGCTGGTGAGGAGAGGCTGAGGGACCTGGGGCCTTTTAGTCTGGAGAAGAGAAGACTGAGAGGGGATTTGATGTTTATGAGTATCTGAGGGCTGACCAGGAGCAGGGGGACAGGCTCTGCTCACTTGCTTCCTGGGATAGGACAAGGAGCAATGGGTGTAAGTTGCAGCAAAAGAAGTTCTGCCTCAACACAAGGGGGAACTTCTTTACTGTAAGTGTCCCAGAGCACTGGCACAGGCTCCCCAGAGAGGTTATGGAGTCTCCTTCTCTGGAGCCTTTCAAGGCCTGTCTGGATGTGTTTCTGTGTGATCTGTGTTAGATAGTATTATCCTGCTCTGGCAAGGGGGCTGGCCTCAATGATCTTGGGTCCCTTCCAACCCATAACACCCTGTGATCCTGTGATCCTGTGATCCTGTGATCCTGTGATCTTGACTTCAGCCTGTCCATCCTTTTAAGTTTTTTGTAGTAAAAACTTGAGGCAGCATTCAGTATGCACAGAAGGGCAAAGCATTGCTGCAAAACAGATGGTGCAACTGAATATTAAGCAACCTTGTATGAAGAAGATGGCTTTTAAGAAGAACCAATTTACAATTAATAGCTTATAGACTGTAAAACTGACTAGCAAAATAAAATGCATCTCAGCTTAGTTACTATCAGGGGAATCTGAAGGAGAAACCAGCCTCTGGTTTACATAGTTGGTGGAGTCCAGTGTCCTCTCCAGCTGATGGAAAGCCATGCACACAAGGTTTAGGCACTTAGCATGAATTGGCAGTAAACCCCTCTCTGTTCTCACCTCATTCCCAAGGCATTTTACAAAGCAGCCTCCCTGCTGCTTTGTGGAAAAGAGATAAGCCACATTTCAACAAATTAATCTGCCATAATCAAAGCTTTCCATCCACAAGATCACATCCCTTTTAGACAGCAGCAGGATAAACACACTCCTGAGGCTCGGAAGCCTAAAGAACCAAGTCTGCTTCCTTGAAATAGCAAGAATCAAAATATTGCTGCCTTCAGCTCCCATCCTTTTCCAGCCAGGGTCTAGTAATCCCTATGGCATTACCTTTTAGAAACTAAAAGGGCTAGAGGACATAGAGTGTAGAAACCTAGTTAAATCATTAACTGTGTGAGCATTAATATTAAGCATCATCAATCAGATAAACACAAAGGAGAAGGGGGTTAAGCTTGAGAGGGTCTTGAAACACTTTCATAGAGAAGAAGAATACTGTATTCAAAGATGAGAACATTGGAAACTCCAGCCAAGAATGTGACCCACAACTGATGCCAGGTGGACGAAAGGTAGAGAGGTCAGAATGAGGAAGACATTGGCCTTCTTCCCAAAGACCCCAAAAGATGACCACCAGGTGTCAATGAGCATGTGTGAAGAGGTGGGACAGTATGGAAATGAGTTCCAGGAATTAATTGTACTATCTCCTCTCTCCTTTCACAGCCTGTGTCTAGTTCTTCTCACCAAAATGTTCTATCTAGCTTCTAACTAGCAGACTTTTAATCACACCCAGGTGACTCAACCACCTCTCTGGGCAGCCTATTCCAATACCTGACCACTCTTGCTGGGAAAAAAAATGTTTTCTTTATATCTAGTCTAAACCTATCCAGTTGCAGCACACCTTTGAAGACTGTCTGGTTAATATATCAAGTCCCTCACCCCAGTTTTGGTATAATTTGATGGGGGAAGGCTTTTTTGGTTCATTTGTATGGCTACCTCTTCTCCTTGCTACTGCATGGCTTTAAATACCTCATAGATACTGTAATTTAGCCAACAAAAAAGCATTTCATGAAGCTAAATCAAACATCCAGAGCATGGATAAACAAATCCAGTAAATATTTAGTCTGCCCTCTAAAGTGGGGTTAAATATAACATACAACTCATTTGTATTGCCATGAGCTGCTCTGGAAATATTAAGTAACTTGACCAAACAATCAATAGTTATTTAACTTATGGAATTGGAATTATGAGGCTCTATTTCATATCTGTATTATAACAGCAAGATTTACACAAATGAATACAGAATAAATCTTCAGCTCTGCATACTTAGCTTCAAAAGTGAAATGTCATCAATGCTACGATATGGTCAGAAGTAATTAACCACCTAATTAAAATCTAGAAGTTAAAGGTAAATTGTCTTCAGATAAAACTGTTCCTGACAGCAGCAAGACAAGCAGGAGGACAAAGCTGCTGGAAGTCAGTGCACAAGGATAAGCCTTTCAGATCACTGGATACAGAGTACAGCCAGAGCAGGTCTCAAACACTTTCAGTTTTACTACTCATTTAAAAAACACAACATATCTGAGGGTTTTTTCCCTTTATTTTCTATTCTGAGCTCCAAAAAAAGACCAGAGGTTCTCCAGGGGCAATCTCCAGGACAGGAAATGTTAAACTCAGGAGCAGAATGAGTTAACTTGAGCTGTGCATGAGGTGATAGCAGAAGCAAAAAGGCATTCAATAATCCTTTCTCTCTACTGCTTTGAGTTGTTTGTTGGGATTTTAAGGTTTATCTTTAGAAAGGTGTAACGTTTGCATGCTGTCAGAGAGACTGTGCTTGCAGCTCTGCTTTCTGGCTCAGTATGGCATGGGAATGTTGTTTGAGACCTTAGAATGTCTGGAGGGTTAGAGGGCTTTTCCCTCAGTGTTTGCCAAAGTAGTATACAGATTTTTTACTGTAAATACTTGGGTACAAGCATTGTGGATGTGTCCTCTCCATAAAAGCCTGAAATTAATTATATCAGAAGCACTGAACTTGTTGGGATGAAAATGACAGGTAGGAAGATGGTGACAAGAGCTTTTATCAGCACTATTAACAGCACAGTCCCTTGCTCCCTTTTGATTGCTGGCTTGCTCCTGTAGAATTATAGAATGATTGAAGTTGGAAGGGATCAAAAAGATCATCCAGTTCCAACGCCCCACCATAAGCAGGGACACGTCTCACTAGAACAGGTTGCTCAAGGACTCATCCAACCTGGCCTTGAACATCTCCCAGGAGGGAGCAGCCACAACCTCCCAGGGCAGTCTGCGCCAGTATAGTGTACTCTCACTGTAAAGAACTTTCTCCTAACATTCAGTTTAAATCTCTTCTCTGCCAGTTTAAACCCGTTACTCCTTGTCCTGTCATTACAACACCTTGTAAATAGTCCCTCCCCAATCTTCCTCTAGCCCCCTTTAGATACTGGAAGGCTATTACAAAGTCTCCCCGAAGCCTTCTCTTCTCCAGGCTGAAGAGCCTCAACTCTCATAGCCTGTCCTTATAGCAGAGCTGCTGCAGCCCTTTGAGCATCTACATGGCCAGATCAGTAGCATCAGTAAATCCTTCTTCATTTAGAAAGTCTTCTAGTTGAAGCAACAGCTTTGGATCTGTAGGTTCTTGGGTTTCATCTACATGACTGGCAGTTGTTTACACTGGATTGTTTGCATCAGCTCAAAGGTGTTTATGATACACTTGTTGCTTGTAAAGCTCCAAGCCAGCAGCTCTTATGGCAACAGAGAAGAGGAATGCTGTTGAGGAGTCACCTGCTCACACAGCTTGAGGCTCTTCTTTGGTGAGTGGCAAAGAGGCTTTATATGGCAGGATCTGTCTGGCGTCATCCATGAATGCTAAATCCTATCCTTGGACAAGAAGAGGAATAGGGGAAAAGAAAGAAATAAAAGGGCAAGCTGCTGACATTGTTCCTGTGCCATTGCTGTTTGTCATTAATTTTTTCTGCAAAGCCTGTAACTTGAGGTCATTTTGGGATTAATTGAAGTTAATATCTTTACTTCAAAGCAGCACAAGATCAAGCCAAATGTACGTGCAGAGCAATTAAAGATTTGGCAAGGTAATGTGGATTGGCTTCTGCAGCAGCAGCTTTCTCCCTGTGCTGTTTCACTTGTTCAGGCCTTTGATGTGCTTCAGAGCACAACTAGCTGGGCCTGTGTTTCAAACAAAGGAGCATTTTAGCAGAGTATTCTGCAGAGATTGACTGTTGTGCTATAGTTAATATTTTTAACTGTCTGTAAAATTGGAAAGATTATGAATCTGTAGCTTGGCTGGCTGCTGGAGAGTTCTGTAGATAATGAGGAAAATTGCAGGGGGCAAATTGAAAGGTTGGGTTTTTTTTTTTGTTTTAATATTGTATAGCATCAGTATTCCTTTAGTGCTAACAAAGATGAGGCCAATTTAGAATAAATCTTCAAAGCAACATGTGTGAATTTATCTGTCCAGTGCTCATTAGCGTTAATGGGAATCATGTGGCTGGAACTTTGCAAGTGTTTTGAAAGTGCTCTTTTTAATGGCTGCATTATAGACCCCCATGTTAGTTGGTTTGCTGTTGTTTTTATATTGCTCCATTTGTTTTCTTGACATGGAAAAACAAAAAAAAAAAGGCAAATCAGTAAATTAATAAAAAACTTACACCACCCCCTCCAGTGTTAAACAGACTAAACTACTAATTTTCTCCAGTAAATAAAACACTACTTCCAGGGAAATCAACTTGAGAGACATGGTGAATCTCTACAGGTTTAAATCCCTGTAGTATAAGACATGCTGCTTGTTGTGCACTAATTAAGGTGGGCTTAACTGATACAGATCATAGAATCATAGAATCAAACAGGTTGGAAGAGCTCTCCAAGATCATCCAGTCCAACCTAGCACCCAGCCCTAGCCAGTCAACCAGACCATGGCACTAAGTGCCTCAGCCAGGCTTTTCTTGAACACCTCCAGGGACAAGCGACTCCACCACCACCCTGGGCAGCCCATTCCAATGTCAATCACTCTCTCTGCCAATAACTTCCTCCTAACATCCAGTCTAGACCCCCCCTGGCACAACTTGAGCCTGTGTCCCCTTGTTCTATTGCTGGTTGCCTGGGAGAAGAGACCTCTCTCAGTTCACTTGGCAAGGGCTTTTGCAGGCACTCTGTGCTATCCATGTTGCACTCAGGGACAAGCCATGGTTCTTGCTTTGTTTTGTTTTCCCTCAGACTGAAGCAAGCTTGAGGGCTGTGATTTAGCAAGGAGCCTTTCAAGAGAGCCAAAATGGGACGTTTTCCCCTCTGTACAAAACCCTAGCCCATTCGTGCAGGTGCTAATCATCCACTGCCAGAGAAGGAGCAATGCTAGTCAGGTTCTTGAGGGGCAGGGATGGAGCAGAGCTGAGTGTCGCAGCTGGTCTGTGCTTCCCTGTGATCTGTGTTAGATAGTATTGTCCTGCTCTGGCAGGGGGGTTGGACTCGATGATCTCTTTGAGTCCCTTCTAACCCCTACCATCCTATGATCCTGTGATCCTGTGATCCTATGATCCTGTGATCCTGTGATCCTATGATCCTATGACTTATGCTTGCTTTCATCCTTACACTTCTTTATAGCAAACCAGATTTTGACCAGTGAGAGAGGGGAAAGATACAAACATGCCCACAGCATATGTATGATTCTCAAGATTTTTCAGCAGGAGATGAAGGGAAGAAAAGATGAGAGGAAGCTACTTCACACCAGGGAGGCTGGGATGTAGATGTTTTTCTTTGCTGAAAGGTTCTGATTTTGACTTGTTGCTTAGATTACTGTGGTTGTGGCAGAAAGCTTTTGAGGGCTTGATCAGTATGGTTAAAAAGGTGATTGTTCATTGTTGTCACCATGGAGGGAAGGAAACCATTGAGAAGCACTCAGTGTGAACACTGTCGAGCCGGCACATGCTGTTGGAACAATGGCTGGCAGCAAGCTTTGCCGCAGGAAACCAGCTTTGGTGTATCAGCTTTCCACTGGCAGTTGCTGTTGCCAGAGGGAGAGAGATGAGAGAAATGGCCTAGAACAGCAGAAAATCTGATTTATTTAAAACTTTTAAACTATCTTGGGGAATTGCCAGTGTTAAATGTACTTAGCACTTTTGCATGAAGGTAGAAATGTGACCTACGAGAGAGAAGTAGCAACATCACATGGAAAAGGCACAATGAATGCAAAGGTTGCAGTTGCCAGGCTCTGTTTTGCATGCACTTACAAAACTACAGTAGTAGTAGCAGCCCATGTATGTTGTGGATGATTGTGTGTTATGGTTAAACACTCAGGTCCTGACTGGCAAGAGCAAATTGCTTCAGCAAAATATTTTGTTCAGCCTACACAGTAGTAAGCATCTTTATGGGGAGAGTGGGAAACAAATCCTTTGGAAAGAGACATTGGAGCTCTCTTCCCTTGGAAAAATGACAAGAAAATTTTGTCCAGACTGTCAGATATGTGACACAGGTTTTGCTGCCAGCATGGTGGTCTGATCCAAAGCCTGTACAGGGCTTAGTGCTTTCAGTGGATTTTAGATGACTGTGATGAGTAATCTGATTAGAGAGGAGACCTCCAAGTGTGCAGAAAATCCTGTGTCTGAAGGAACTGGCAGATCTGAAGGATCAGAGAACATCTGAATAGCTGTCTTTTGGAGGTCAGTAAAAGAGAATCTTTGCAGAAAGATCAGATCAGGATGGTAATGGGACAGTATTGATGATTTCAGGTGAAAATGGTACTAAACCTCAATCTTTCCAATATTAACACTGGAAATGGTGTCTCTAATGGACAATTAATTTTTCTTGGACACAGGTAGTATTACAAAATGACTCTGAGGTCTTGATCTGGATGATTTCAATCCCAAGTTAATTTATGTACATGAGCAGTTTACAAAGACAGTGGCTTAAGTTAGATCTTGGTGTAGGTGTTCAAATGACCTAAGACCTGTAGGTGTTCAAATGACCTCACCTTTAGGAGGGGAAGCATTCAAAGTAATATTCCTGCTTCCATCAAAGATGAGACAGTTTTTAACCATGGTCAGTAAAAGCAGGCTGGAATCCAGTTGGGGAATCGAGACAGAAGTGCAGCAATGGTTCAGGTAGTGTCATACATTAGATTTCTTTAAAGCTTGAATGACTGTTTTCTGTGGAACCCCCACTCTGTCTCTTACCTTACCTGAAATAGTGGCTCTGCTTGAAATACTCTTGAATGTTTGCCTTAAGAGTTGTTGATGAAAATTATGTTGTGAATTTGTCTTAAGGCAAACTAAATGAAAGGCAGCAAGGTTGAAAAGTACTACTGTGGTTACCTTATTTAAAGGTGATTGCTAATAAAGGAGAGAAAATTGGAAATGAGAGAGGCAGTAATTGCCAAAGCATAGAAAAGGTTAGACTATTATTTCTTACCAAAACCTGATGTGAGCTTAGTTCATGTTATCCTCATTAAATAGCTGCTCTAAGGATGCCATCTTGACTTGAAGGATACGGCTTGGTGAGATTAAACTTCACAAGAAGTGCAGGTTTGGAAAAAGGATGTCATTCACATTTTGAATTTCTGGGTTAAGGGGTCTGGATAGAGACCAGTTAAGCTTTAGAGTGAGAGCTTTTCTCCCTGCTTTAGTATTTTGAGAAGAAATAATTGGTATTAAAATGGTTGCAATGTGCCTTTTAAATCACAGATGTTCTGATTTTGTTCTGTATCATGCTCCATTGCATATTCACATGGGACTAGAACCTTAGAAGCAAGGAACTTGAGCTTGAGCTGCTTGCATGATTTAAAACCTAAGCTTAAATACTTGAAGTCAACTAGCCTCTAACTTCCAATCCCAGGGCACAATGTTGGCTTTTTAAACAAATCATAGATGGCTTGTGGTGACAGCAATTGTCTTTGCCTATGGAAAGACTCTAGTTCAACTCTGTATCAAATATTCTACTGTGTCCAGTTCCAGGCTCCTCAATTTAAGAAAGATATCGAGATGTTCAAATGTGTCCAGAGAAGGGCAGCAAGGCAGGTGAGGGGCCTGGAGCACAGCCCTACGAGGAGTGGCTGAGGGAGTTGGGGGTGTTCAGCCTGGAGAAGACTCAGGAGGGACCTTATTGCTGTCTACAACTACCTGAAAGGAGGTTGTAGCCAGGTGGGGTTGGTCTCTACTCCCAGGCAACTTGTGAGAGAAGGAGGGTACATAGTCTCAAGCTATTCTGGGAAGGTTTAGGCTGGATGTTAGGAAGAAGTTCTTCCCAGAAAGAGTGAGTTGCATTGGAATGAGTTGCCCAGGGAGGTGGTGGAGTCGCCGTCCCTGGAGCTGTTCAAGGCAGGATTGGACGTGGCACTTGGTGCCACGGTCTAGCCTTGAGCTCTGTGGTGAAAGGTTGGACTTGATGATCTGTGAGGTCTTTTCCAACCTTGATGATACTGTGAGACTGTTTAAAAGGAGAGAGGTGGTGGAGTCACCATCCCTGGAAGTGTTTAAAAGGAGACTGGATGTGGCACTTGGTGCCTTGGTTTAGTTGATTAGACAATGTTGGTTAATAGGTTGGACTTGATGATCTCAAAGGTCTTTTGCAACCTGATTCATTCTGTTATTCTGTGATTTTCTAGTTACTTCCTTTTGGGGGTAATATTTTTAAGATCAGAGAAATTAGACCAAAGCTGATCGATGGCCTCCATCTATGCAAAAAGGGCTTGTTTACTTTGAAAACAGGAGTTAACTGAATACCAGCTTTCATATTTGCCTACTTTATAACTTAAAAGAGATGTTTTTCAATTACCATAAAAAGATATTACATACTAAAGGTTGCAGAAACATGTTCTTTAAAAATACAGCTAAATTAGATATGATATTTCCTCTTCTAATATTGATGTTGTAGTGAAGAGTTAAGCTATGAAAGAAGTCAATTAAATTCTCTGCAGCTTTGCTGCAAAATCCCAATTTAAGCTGCACAATAAAGCAATCACATTAATGCTGTCAGTTTCAGACCACTCCTTTCGATAGCTAAACTGGTGCAAAAAACATCAA
The DNA here is from genome assembly GCA_013400475.1 of Tricholaema leucomelas. Lineage (NCBI taxonomy): Eukaryota > Metazoa > Chordata > Aves > Piciformes > Lybiidae > Tricholaema lacrymosa > Tricholaema leucomelas. The sequence goes on along the minus strand of WAAF01005021.1, from coordinate 1,367,857 downwards.
CCTCAGCCCACATCTGTCTGATTAATAAAGTCCTAAGACAGCAAGACTTAAAGACAAGCACGTCGTGGGTTCAGTCGAGTTGCAGGTTTCTGACATTGGAAGATTCTGAAGGGCTGTGAGGAAACTGGAGTGTAATTGGTACTAAAAATGAACACATCACATGTGCTGTGCTCCTTTGCCACAAGGTTTCTCCAGCGAATCACAAATGCTTCCTGGTAGCTCTGGCATCTTATCTCTGAACTCACATACACTGGTGTAGCCAGGAGCCTTGAGATTTAGTTGTTCAGGGAGCACTTCCTCTGGTTTTAAACATTTCCTGGGAAGGAAGATTACTGAAGACTGTTTTCAAAAGTTATTTTATTTAAACACATTGGCTGATGAGGTTTTGATTTGATGTAGGTCCTTGGGACTTTGAAAAGCTAGCCTGAAACATGCAGGGAAGTGGCACAGTTTACGTAGCAGATCTCCAGCTCACACCACATTGACTAGATTAGCTGTAAGAGAAGAATAGGAGCAGAGGCTTTGGCAATCTTTTGTGGGTAGAGGAGCCCTTTCAAGGCTGTAGCTAAAACAAGTTATCTGACTTGAGAACACNCTGTAGCCAGGTGGGAGTTGGTCCCTTCTCCCAGGCAACCAGACACAGAACAAGGAGACACAGTCTCAAGTTGTGCCAGGGCAGGTCTAGGCTGGATGTTAGGAGGAAGTTGTTGTCAGAGAGAGTGATTGGCATTGGAATGGGCTGCCCAGGGAGCTGGTGGAGTTGCTGTCCCTGGAGGTGTTAAAACCCTGGCTGAGGCACTTTGTGCCATGGTCTGGTTGATTGGACAGGACTGAGTGCTAGGTTGAACTGGATGATCTTGGAGGTCTCTTCCAACCTGGTTGATTCTATGATTCTATCCAATGAAATCAATGCAACTTAATTTCCCCATGTCCTTTAAGGGATTTGAGAACTTCCCCATCTCTCCTATGCTTTGAGGATACCTGTAGGAGAAGTGTTGTAGTGCTGCATTAGCAGAATATCTTAATAGTTTGTCCACTTGCAAAATGGTAGTGGAAGCTCTTCTGGCTGAGTACAAAGGTGTATGAAATAGAATTTGGAGGGTCTTAGGCTTTGTGGTTGTGGGAGTGTTGTAGGTTTTTCCTCAAACCACAACTCAGAGCCGGAAGAGCCCTAAGATAAACCCACAAGGAAGCAATATGTTTTAGCTGGGTTCTCCCCAGCACTTACTGCCAGGCTTAACTCTAAGGCTCATTTGTAATCCTGACTCTTGGAGTTTGCTCAGTAACTGCATTTTATAGCTTAATCTTTATCACTTGATTGTTTAATGAAAATTTTTGAGGTAGTGTACTGAAGGTTACCCTGCTTGGAAATGGTTAGAAAGTGCAGAGCCTGTCTCTCCTTTTGTAAGTACATGTTGAGTATCTCCTGTGTACTCTGCACTTCCTCCAATGGCAGTGTTTGTAAGCAATCCTTGCATCACCTCTGCGGTAGCCAAGACCCATCCTTTCCGCTTCACGCTGTGCAGACCTAGGAGGAAGAGGAAGTGGCCCTTGTCCTAAAGAATTTAAACTCTCAGGAAAATGGCTGTGAAATGGAAAAGTGGTGTTAATTTCAAGCTCCATTAGAAGTAAAAGGATAGATATTTATATCCATCTCCTGTGCTACAGTTTGGACCCTTTGCTGTTTTGTTTTAGTGTGGTGCTTCAATATTGGGATGAGGAGTGGTTTGGAGGTTAAAGAGGAGATGGGGAGTGAGTGCTTGTTAGATAAGTGTTAACAGGATTCTTGCACTAATCACCTTAAAAAATCATTTCCTATTGCTACAGGGCCAACAGTATTTTTGAGGGATGCTCCTCCCTCCTCTGGCCACTTCAAATGAGTAGATTCAGGCAATCCTCTTATGCTGACTGATACCTTACTTGGTTGCTCCTGCCCCTGCTTTGAGCAAAAAGGTGTCAGGAACAGGAGAGAAGCAGGACTTGGCCTGGTGAGAAGAGGAGGGATGGAGCGTATGGTGCAACACACTTAACGAAGTGTCCCCCTACCATCGAGCCAGCAGCCTGAGGAAGAGTTGCTGCCTTGAGGGTTTGTTGAATGCAGAGCACACATCTCTGTCAGAGCCTGAAGGAGCTGCTGCTATAGCCTCTGTGGCTGGGAGCCTGAGGTCCCAGCCATGTCCCCCACCTCCTGTGGTGTCACAGCATCTGCTGCTTCAACACTTCTGACAGCACTGAGCTCCTGGCACCGTATATTTCTGTTTTAAATGTTAGAAAACATTTTCAATAGGATGTTTGTTTTCTATCGTGTTTATCTCCCCAGGAGCTTGACTTCTGTCGTGTTTGTGTGGAAGGCAGCTCTGATTCCTGTTTTAGCAGCCTTCTAAATTACATCAGGAGTGAATGGTGCTAAGTTGGGGTTTACTGCTCTATATGCTGTGTTGAAAACCAGCTGTGCAGTGAAGAACAGAACTGTTCCTGGTGAGAGTCTATTAGTTTAAATGCAAACATTTAACATGTCTGTGCTAGCTCTCTGACCTGTAGCCTGAACTGATGGGGTTTTGCCCTAGGGCCACCTAACCACTATCCTTAAGTGTTGTAATTGTAGTGTGTCTTGGGCAGCTAGCCTGCTATTTCCAGCAGAGTCTGTAGAAGCAGAGGATTTGGTTTCAGTGAAACTAGCATTTACTGAAGCTGAAAGTTAATCTGATCCTATTTGTAGTTGGCATTCCTATAAATCATTTGGACAACTCTTGTGCAAGCCCTGCTCTTTATTCCATTTTAATCCCGTGCCTCCCCTAACATAATCCTGATCCATACCTGCTGTCTCCTGCTGTTAGTGCATGACAGTGTTTAATCCCAATGATGGCCCTGACACATTCCATAACTGCACAAGGCAGATCAAGCATATAGAGCTGTTACCAGGAATATCTAGACTGACAGATCTGCATCAACCAGCAGCAGAAGAGGTGAGGTGTTCACCTAGAAAAATGGAAGTGCTTTTTGAACTTGCACCATGGAGAACAACAGACCAAGAAAGTAAAACAAATGCAGGGAAAAGAAGCAGTAATTTATGTTACAGTGGAGATGTATAATGCAAGTGTACACAAACTTAATTTGAGCTTCCAAATAATGGGTTGAAATGCATAGGTTTTGTCTTACATAGGATCTAAAAATGCTAATGTAGCTATATAAATGCAATAGTTCCTACTAAAAAGGGGGTTATAAATAAAAGCATATTTAACCATAGAGTGTTTTGCAACAGTGAGTGAATGGGCTGCTTTCCATTTTGTGTCTGAAGTAAACAAAGGCACAAAGAAATGCACATACTGATTTGGGGTCTGTTTCTGTCATGCTGCAAGATATGAGCATGGACACTACAAGTAGTTCTCTTCTGGAGTCTCGCTGCATGAGCAATCACTCCACAAAGACCTGATTTGATTTGAGAGGGACCAAGGTTGCTGTGAGGTGTTGACAGATTTGTGGCAGTGCTCTCTGGGCTCTGCTGGATGCAGTTTTAGGTAAAATCACAGCCAGTTCCCAAACTGGCTGTTAAAACCACCTCCAGCAAGCTCTTGCTTTGTGACTCTGGCTAACTGCCAGTGACTCTCTAAACAGGCAGCTTCTCTTCGCATCACCTTTGCCACTCTGTATAGTGAGGCTCCAACCTGGAAGTCCCTGGTCCTGGAACATGTTGATTACAAAAGGACTGACCCCACAAAGTGCTTTGAGACTGATGCCATAGCATCCTGGTGTAGAAAACGAAGCTAAGGGCAGGAGGGTGGGGGGCTGCCATATCTACACATGATTTGAGTGCAGCCGGTACTGGACGTCCACATTTTGGAGAGGTCCAGCCCCTCATTTTATTTCCAATCTCTTGTTTTCTCATGTGTGAAATGGGGTAGTGATGTGATGCTTGCCTCACTCAGAAAATGCTTTCAGTTTCAGAGTCTTTTAGATGACTGATACTTTTTTTCCTAGGAAATCATAACTCAAGCATGAAATTTCACCTTTTATTTTTTTTTTGTCTGTTGCTAGCTTCAATCTCTTGTGCTTAACTCCACAGGAATTCCCCTTGCTCCCCCATGTAAAATAAACACCCTTTAAAGTCACTTTGTCTTCTCGAATCTTAGTTAAATCTTACCACAGCAGTGGCAGTGCAGCTGTGATGTTATAAATTTGTAAGAGTGTGGTTACATTTACATCTGGCTTTACATTTTGCAATATGCAGACAAATGGTAGCTGTATTTTCCAAGGAAAATGAACTATTGAATTAGAAAGTGAACTACTGAATTATTTTCAAGAAAAGAATGTGGTTAAGTTCTGATTTTTTTTTTTGTTCACTATTCTTTGGAAAGTGCTATATGTGAGATACAGCAATGGAAAGGATTTATTTTCCTCTCTTTTTGGTTTTTAACCTACCTGAGGATGTTCTGTGACACAGACAGTCATAATGGTACCAGACATTATCGTCTACTGTGTTAATAATCCGTGAATTAAAGCGTCCCCCAGCAAGCTCTTAGTGTGATGGATGCTATCAATGATGTGTGGTTAAAGGGTCCCCAAGCAGGCCTTGACATGACAGACCAGAGCAGTTGGAAGGTCTGCTGTTGTCAATGATCCACTGATTATGTGGAGGGATGTGGAAGAAGGGAGGCAGAGGGAGGCTGTAAACAGCAACTTAAGCTCTGCCAGTTGTTAGGGCTGCCTGTTCCAGATGGAGAGCTGGCAAGGAAAGCGTGTGGTGCCTGGGATGAACCCAGCAGTAGGTCAGGAGGAACTGCAGAGGTGGATGTTTAGGAAGAAGTTCTTAAGCATGAGAATGGTGAGAGCTTGGAATGGGTTGCTCAGGGAGGTGGTTGAGGCCCCATCCCTGGAGGTGTTTAACGCCAGGCTGGATGAGGCTCTGGTCAGCCTGATCTAGTGTGAGGCATCCCTGCCCATGGCAGGAGGGTTGGAACTGGATGATCCTTGTGGTCCCTTCCAACCCTGAGTGGTTCTATGATTCCATGTGGGTGCTGATCAGAGTGCCAGGGATGAGAACTGGGAGACCAAAACACTTAGAATCCTCTTGACGAAGGAAAGCATAAGTCTCCACATTAAAAATAGATGCTTTTTATCTTGCATATGATACAAACCCTCTTGTGATATGGTGTTTTTTTCATTACACTCTAGCAGCTCCTAGCAGTCTTGGATTAGGCCTGTATCACAACAGTAATACACAGGAGGCTATGTTTTGTCTTGCTATGACACCAGCTACTATTGTTTTTGATCTGCAGCCTCTGAAGAGGGATGCTGCATCTTCCTCGGAAGGTGTTATGAGTGCAGATTAGTTAGACAAGTGCTGGAGTGAATGCATAAGTAGTGATTTTGCATAATGAGGTATGTGAAATCCCAGTGGAGGTTGTTAAAACAGATAGACAGCCTGTGGTAAACAACAAGGAAGGTAGGCTTTGAAAACAGATGGCTTTGAAAACCTGGCAAATGACTGCTCCGTACTTAAAAATCAGTTTTGTTAGTGGAAAATATCTTATTAAAAAGAAAACTGAAAAAGCTTAGCCTGCATATTTTCAGAAAGCTGAATGTGTTAATAAAGTTCCATGGGTAACCATCTATCATCTGCCTTTCCTGCTGTACGCGCAGCTGAACGGTGGAGGCAGTGGAATGAAGGTCCTGCAGCGACCCATTGGGCTTTGCCGTGCAGCTACTTCCACCTGGCAGATGTGCTGGGCCTTCATTAGAGCTGTGACTCTCTCTAGGGCTGTACTTTTTGTTGGGGAAATGAATCTTGCAACCAAAGGGTTAATTTGGTCATGAAAGCTAGAGTCTATAAAATGGGGGTGTAGAGGAATATCCCTGCTGTGTAGAAATCTGTTGCTTTCTGATCATCAGAGGGCTGGAGCATCTCTTCTGTGAGGAGAGACTGAGGGAGTTGGGGCTGTTCAGTCTGGAGAGGAGAAGGCTCCAAGGTGACCTTCTTGTGGCCTTTCAGTATCCTAAGAGGGCCTACAAGAAAGCTGGGCAGGGACTTCTTAAGCTGTCAGGTAGTGATAGGACTGGGGGGAATGGAACAATGCTACAAATGGAGAAATTCAGATTGGATGTTAGGAAGAAGTTCTTCAGCATGAGGGTGGTGAGAGCCTGGAACGGGTTGCCCAGGGTGATGGTGGAAGCCTCATCCCTGGAAGTGTTTAAGGCCAGGCTGGATGAGGCTCTAGATAGCCTGATCTACTGTGAGGTGTCTCTTCCCATGGCAGGGGGTTTGGAACTAGATGATCTCTGGCTCTATGATAATATGTCTCTTCCAACCGGGTTGATTCTATGATTCTTTGATACTGGGTCTCTTCCAACCGGGTTGATTCTATGATTCTATGACACTATGTCTCTTCCAACCTGGTTGATTCTATGACTCTGTGATACTAGGTCTCTTCCAATGCTTTTCATTCTTTTCCAGTCCAACCTCTGAAAGCTTTCCTGTGTAGGTGCAAGTTAGTCTACAGCCTGTGGGCAAGTGTATTTGCATGTTCTTAGTTATTTTGGTGGCTCCTCTGAATCAGCCCATGGATGCTCAAGGCTCTATGGACTCAACTGAAGGACAGTTCAAGTGGTCCAATTCCTGTTTGAAAGGTACCACAAATAGAAGTGGGACTGTGATGGTTTGAGTGTTCCCCACTCCCCCACTCTTACGAAATCACCCAGACTAGACTCAGCCAGCTGGAAATTAAGGTATGAAGCTTTATATTTACAGCTTAGCACAACACACAAGCAGAGATTTACAATATTTACAGCTATAGACAGAAAAATACAAGTTAAAAAGTAATAGAGAAATACAACAGCCTTCCCAGAAACCAGAGTCCCCAGAAGGGGTTCACAACCACCCTTCCACCTCCTCTCCATCTCTCTACCTTATCCCAGACATTGCCTTACATGCAAGGCGAGTTTGGAGGATCGGCCAGGGGGGTTAGGAAGCAGAAGGATTAGTTCTTCTCTCCAAAATATTCCATCTAGTCTCAAACTAGTGCAGGGATCCTCAGTCTTCATCTTCTGCTGGCAAGAACATAAGTTCATATGGTTTGGGAATAAGAGATAAAAAAGATCAGGGATGCAGGTGTTTGTCATGTACTTGCCTTTGCACAGTGGTTCTGCCTCAGCTGATGTGGTGTGTGCAGCCAGCCAGAATGGTAAACCCAAGAGCAGAGCTGCACCTTCCGCAGTGGTGGTTCATGCTCTTAAATCCTGGGATTCTGGGGGGAGAGGACAGCTGCTGTACTCTGCTGTGCTGCTTCCCAGCTCAATAAAAATACACTGAAAAGGGGATTTCAACTGAGAGCTTGGCACAAACCATGCTTGGCCCTTGTTTAGTCCATGGCTTGTGCCAATCTCCCAGGTGTGGGAGCCAAGTGATGCTCTAAATAATGGGAAATGTCCCCTTTGCCCCTTGGAGTGGAATGCCAGTGTTGGGAAAGAGCCTGCTGAGACTGGCAGTGGCAGCACAGCTGGGGCAGGTGTGGGGGTGTGGGGTTGGCCGTGCTTTCATTGTCATTTGATGGAAGAAACTGGTGTTTAGAAAGGGAAGGAAGCAGATTTTAGTCACTTCATTTTTCAACTCATAAATTAAATGAAGTACTTGCTGAGTAGCTCATTTCTCAAGGTACCAAGAGTGGCTGTTGAGAATTTTTGCCATTATGTTGTTTTTAATCAAAAGCCACTGATTATAAACCTGACCATGTAGGCAAGAGGACGTAGTGGATTTTTTTGTCAGTAATTTCCTTTTTTGATTAATTTCTTTGTGCCCTGTTTTAACGTTTTTGAAATGACAAAGTGAGGTTCTTGGTTATTACTTAACATGGTTATCAACATTTAAGTCTTGATAACAGATGAGAGCCGAGCAACTGATGGCATTTACCTGGACCTGAGCAAGGCCTTTAACACTGTCCAGCAGCACATCCTGGTCTCCAAGCTGGTGATATATAGGTTTGATGGGTGGACCACGAGATGGATAAAGAAGTGGCTTGATGGCCACACTGAAAGAGTGGCTGTCAATGGCTCCATGGCCAAGTGGAGGCCAGTGACAAGCAGAGTCCCTCAGGGATCAGGCCCAGGACCAGACTTGTTCAACATCTTTGTCGGTGCCAGGGATAGAGGCACAGAGTGCAGCCTCAGCAAGTTTGCTGACCACACCAAGCTGTGTGGTGCAGCAGACAGGCTGGAGGGCAGGGATGCCAGCCAGAGGGACCTGGAGAGGTGGGCACAAGCCAAGCTCACGAGGTTCAACAAGAACAAGTGCAAAGTCCTGCATTTGGGTCGAGGCAATCCCAAGCACAAATCCAGGCTGGGCAGTGAGTGGCTGGAGAGCAGCCCTGAGGAGAGGGAC
>WAAF01005021.1:1339812-1359366 GCA_013400475.1 Tricholaema leucomelas | reverse complement strand
GAGTGGTGAGAGCCTGGAATGGGTTGCCCTGGGAGGTGGTTGAGGCCTCAGGCCTGGAGGTATTTAAGGCCAGGCTGGATGAGGCCTAGGGTAGGGTGTCCCTGCCCGTGGCAGGGAGGTTGGAAGTAGATGATCCTTGTGGTCCCTTCCACCCCTGAGTGATTCTGTGATTCTATGAAATATTTGCTTTGCTTGAGGGGAAAAAAAATTAAAAAGAGACCTGTTTGACCTGGTGAATTTTTTTCCTTGGCATTTTTGGGTTTTTTTGATCCCTTGCCTTGGATTTGGACTTTTGCCTGCGTCTGCAGATGAAGATCGCTGGGTGAGCAGCGTGTGTGAGAAGTCTGAAAGGACAGCAAACTGCTTTGCTTTTCTGCTTGGAGAGAAACCTTTTCTACACAGAGGTTGGTCAGAGGTCAGAGTTTCTGCTGCTGCTGTGATGATTTGTACCTTTTCTCTCCTGGTGGCTATTTGTACCCATCACTGAGGCATTCCCAGAGCTCTGCCAGGCTCTGCAGGATGCTCAGCACACTAGGAAGAAGTTCTTCACTCTGGGGGTGGTGGAACACTGGAACAGGTTGCTCTGGGGGGTGGTGGAGGCCCCACCCCTGAAGTCATTCAAGGTCAGGCTTGATGGTACTCTGAGCAACCTGCTTGCCTGATCTAGTTGGGGATGTCCCTGCCTACTGCAAGAGGGGGCTGGACAAGATAACCTACAGAGGTTACTTCCAACCCAGTGCATTCTATGCTTCTGTGTTTAAAATCTCATTTTTTTCCCCCAAAGGACCTATTTTTCCTGAAGTGTTAAGAACAGTCCTCTCAGGCAAATTTTCCAAAGGCACTTTAGTTAATGTTTACTGAAAACTTTCATTTTTTGGGTTATTTTTCCCCCTAAGAGTTGAACTATTGAAAAAAATCTCACCCAGAGTGTCTCAAGATCCAGTGTTTTCTACTGGAATGGGTTGCCCAGGGAGGTGGTGGAGTCACCGTCCCTGGAGCTGTTCAAGGGAGGTGGTGGAGTCACCGTCCCTGGAGCTGTTCAAGGCAGGATTGGACGTGGTGCTTGGTGCCATGGTCTAGCCTTGAGCTCTGTGGTAATGGGTTGGGCTTGATGATCTATGAGATCTCTTCCAACCTTGGTAATACTGTGAGACTGTAAAATGTCTGTCTGAGATATATGAAAGAGTCACTGCTGGCCTGTCCTTAGCAGGTTAACTAAAAGTCAGCCATGCCAACATTAAAATGCACTTGGTTTTGCAGTTGGAGTTTGAGCTTCAGGGAAGCAGGATATTTTCTGTCTAGCTCTGCGATAATGAAAAGCAGAGCAGCATTTCCCAGTTAAGATTCCTGTTAGGAATGTTTATTGCACATGGGGGCAGTAGCACACCATAAAGACGCTGGGAATGGTCATAGTGGCTGGGTTGATTTATGGCTCTGCATTGTACAGTGGGATGTTTAGTATTCGCTGGCTGGCTGCGTCTGACAGATATTGGCAAGAAGTATTAACTTACATCCAAGTTTGTCTGAACTAATAAGTGATGAGCAAAGAGAAGTTGGTGTTTGCTGTCTTAAAACGATCTGTGAATCTTTATCCTTCAAAGTTTTTGATTCCAGCTTTGACAGGTGGCCACTTTCAGCTGTTTAAATGTTGCAAGTGCCGTCAGAAGCCCAAAGTGAAACGACTACTCTTGAGAACAACATGAAACTGCTCTTCTTGTGCCGTGGAATCAGCTCTTGCATTAAATTGCCCTCTTTTATCTAAGCTATTTTTTAAGGTCCTTTCAATGCATCTTCTGTGATAAAGCTAGTGGAAAAGTTGCTCTGCTTTTTAAGGGGTTAAGCAAGTGCTTAAGTGCTTTGCTGGATTCAGGCCAGAGCCAGCATCTTGCAGAGTAGGGCCCATGACAACTCACTTCATCCCCAGATCTCAGTTTTCTTCACAAACTCCAGTAAACAAAGTCTCCTGATAGCCTGTGAGTACTGTAGCAGCAGCAATGTCCCAGCTTTCCAGATGGCAAAGAGTGGTTAAATGACTTGCTCAAAGGACTTGGGAGATGAGTGAGGCCAGGCAGATGTAGGAGGCAGACTCTGGGGATGATTTTGTTGGCCGCCTTTATTACATGTTTGTTATATTTGTGCTGCTGCCTGGGTGGTGTGATTTGGACATAATTGCCTGAGTCCGTCTGTTCTGTGGGGTGTTTCCTAAGAGCCTATCTGGAGCTCTTGGGGTGAAGATGAGAGGAGGTGGTGCTCCCTAATGGAGCAATCTGAATGACACCAACTTACTGCCACAGTGAGTTGGTAGGGCTGCTGGAGGTGACCAGTTGCAGAATCATAGAATCACAGAATGTCAGGAGCTGAAAGGGACCTTGAAAGCTCATCCAGCCCAACCCCCCTGACAGAGCAGGATCACCTAGAGCAGATCACACAGGAATGCATCCAGGCAGGTTTTGAATATCTGCAGAGAGGGAGACTCCACAACACCCCTGGGCAGCCTGTGCCAGTCTTCTGTCACCCTCACAGGGAAAAAATTCCTCCTTGCATTTAAATGAAACTTCCTATGCCTCAGCCTCCACCCACTGCCCCTTGTCCTGTCATTTGGCATCATGGAGAAGAGTCTGGCTCCATCCTTCTGGCACTCACCCTTCACATCTTTATCAACATGGATGAGAGTGGTGTGCTGGTGCTTTGGTGTACCCAGTCACCTCCAACTCTCAATATGTGAAAGTGAATAATGGCATAACAAATACAAGGATGAAAAGGGACAAACAAAAATGCTGAGTAACTCCTCCTTTTATCCCTGCATTTGCAATTTATTGTAGTAACTCCTGCCAGGAGCTCACCTGAGGCAATTATCCAGGGACTCCCTTAATAGTGTTCCATCATGACACAGGGAGTTACACAGGGTATTATTTTAAGGTAATACATTCTGCGTATTAATCATTGGTTGTTATTGACTTGGTGACACATTGCTGTTGGTGAAATGAACTGTGATATAATTAGGAGCAAATAATACCCAGGCATGCTGTGCTAATTATTTTTATGTGAACCCAATTCATTGCTAATATAAATAGCAATATTAATCACAGCAAGTATCAATATTTATGCAGCATGCTTCCATTTAGGTGCAGCTGCAGACGACAACGCTCATATGCACACTGAGGAAAAAGGCAGACCTGGGCTTAGTGGTTTTGATCACATCATTGTGTCTCATGTCCATTACAGGACACAAAGCAAACTCTTCTGTGGTTATAGCAAAGAACTGTAAGGCATTTCTCCAGGCTGCTTCTCTGCAGAATCTTCAGGTCTTCAATCTAACAAACTGCCCTGCATGTAGAAGAAATGTGTATTTGTATCTGTACACTGACAGATTGGATGGGTGGGCAGAGGCCAATGGGATGAGATTTAACAAGGCCAAGTGCAGGGTTCTACACTTTGGCCACAACAATCCCAAGCAGTGCTACAGGCTGGGGACAGAGTGGTTGGAGAGCAGCCAGGCAGAGAGGGACCTGGGGGTACTGGTAGAGAGTAGCTGAACATGAGCCAGCAGTGTGCCCAGGTGGGCAGGAGAGCCAGTGGCTTCCTGGCTTGGATCAGAAACAGTGTGGCCAGCAGGACAAGGGAGGTTATTCTGCCCCTGTACTCAGCATTGGTCAGGCCACACCTTGAGTGCTGTGTCCAGTTCTGGGCTCCTCAATTCAAGAGAGATGTTGAGGTGCTGGAAGGTGTCCAGAGAAGGGCAACGAAGCTGGTGAAGGGCTTGGAACACAAACCCTATGAGGAGAGGCTGAGGGAGCTGGGGGTGTGCAGCCTGCAGAAGAGGAGGCTCAGGGAAGAGCTCATTGTTATCTACAACTACCTGAAGGGAGGTTGTAGCCAGCTGGGGGTTGGTCTCCCAAACAACCAGCAACAGAACAAGGGGATATAGTCTCAACTTGTGCCAGGGGAGGTCTAGGCTGGATGTTAGGAGGAAGTTGTTGTCAGAGAGAGTGATTGGCATTGGAATGGGCTGCCCTGGGAGGTGGTGGAGTCGCTGTCCCCGGAGGTGTTCAAGCAAAGCCTGGCTGAGGCACTTGGTGCCATGGTCAAGTTGATTGGACAGGACTGAGTGCTAGGTTGGACTGGATGATCTTGAAGGTGTCTTCCAACCTGATTGATTCTATTATTTTCCTCTCCTTCCATTTCTAACCCCATAGGCTGTTAGTACCTCTTGGTCTGTGACTCATACTGGAAGAGTGCTGGCTGTAGCAAGGATCCTGAGAGGTGTAGGAACAAAAAGCATGTCCTGCTCCATTTCCCTGGACATCGCTTTGAAGACGAAGCTGATTTGGGTGAGTCAGTCTGTCTCAACTTCCTCATCTTTAAATGACAGCTGTATTGGAGAAGAGGAGACTGAGAGGTGACCTCATCAATGTTTACAAATATGTGAAGGGTGAGCATCAGGTGGATGGAGCCAGGCTCTGCTGGGTGATACCCGAGGAAGGACAAGGGGTAATGGGTGGAAGCTGAGGCATAGGAAGTTTCATTCAAATACAAGGAGGATTTTTTCACCCGTGAAAGTGACAGAACACTGGAACAGGCTTTCCAGGGACGTTGTGGAGTCTCCCTCTCTGAGGATACTCAAAACTTGCCTGGATGTGTGTGATCTGCTCTAGGTGATCCTGCTCTGTCAGGGGAGTTGGACTGGATGAGCTTTCAAGGCCCCTTCCAGCCCCCAACATCCTATGATTTGATACCTCTAGGTGAGTGTGGCAGATGCAACCTCAACTGCCCCAGATGGATCTTCATTCTGTAAAAGAAATCAAGGAGAGTTGTGTTTGGATGCCAGTGTCTGAGAATGCAGATTTAGGTGCTTTGCTTGTTCCCATGGCTCATCTTTCCTATTACTTTATGGTGTTCCCAGGATATTGCTTTCGATGAGTATCATGGGTGGTCTCTGGTTCAGCCTCACACTGATTGTACACCCACTCCCAAAACACCAGTGCTGGACTGTGCTGGTGAGTGGGGTGAGCAGAGCTGGCACTTGGAGCAGTCCCAGGGCTGGGAAAAGCAAGGCTGAAGATTGGCATGTGATTCTGACCCTGGGCAGGGATGTGCAGTGCATGCTGCAGAGGTGCACTCAATAAATTAGATTATGATATATGGCATAGTACATCACATTCTTGAAGGCAAGGCATATATACTCACCAGATAATGTGGGGCATGTGAGGTATTGAATATATCAAAGAAAGATTAATCTTTGTCTGGGAGTAACCCTGCACAGTTTCTGTCTAGCTGAGCTGGTGCTGTATAATTTAAAATGTGGAGGGGAGTGTGTGTGCTTCTGTATTCGGCCAGGGGAGCAGCACGTTTCTGTGTGGGTTCTGCTTTAGAAGGTGTCAGGCTACACATTTGTTGCTTTTAAGATAAAAAGATTCCCTTCCATTATTATGGAACTTCTGGAGCTCCCAACACAAGAGGGACATGGAACTGTTGGAGCGAGTCCAGAGGAGGCTGTAAAGATGCTCAGAGGGCTGCAGCAGCTCTGCTATGAGGACAGACTATGAGAATTGGGACTCTGCAGCCTGGAGAAGAGAAGGCTTCAAGGAGACCTTGGAGTAGCTTTCCAGTATCTGAAGGGGGCCTACAGGAGAGCTGGGGAGGGATTATTGGCAAGGTCTGGTAGTGACAGGACAAGGAGTAATGGGTTTAGACTGACAGAGGGGAGATTTAAACTAGATGTTGGAAAGAAGTTCTTTCCAGTGAGGATGGTGAGAGATTGGCACAGGTTGCCCAGGGAGGTTGTGGTGGTTCCCTCCTGGGAGGTGTTCAACACCAGGTTGAATGAGGCCTTGAGTGACCTGTTCTAGTGGGAGGTGTCCCTGCCTATGGACGTGTCCCTTATGTCAAATGTTGCATAAACTTGAAGGAACTGCCCCAACAAGGCTTGCAGGCAGGTAAATTACCTCTCTCCAACCTAACCAAAGGAAGGAGTGGCTGCAGCTGGTGCTGTGCCAGCAGTACACTCCTCCATGCATCAGCCAAAAATTCAAAGAGTAGGAACTGGCAGAGGAAATGTTGTGTGGTGATTTGGCAAGCGTTTGCTTAAGAAATGGATATTGCTCTGTGAAGCCATGTGTGACTGAAAGGTTAGCTAAAAAATTCCAACCCCTCTTTTACAGTTTGTGTTTAAGGACTGATATTTTGTGTCGTCAAAGTCACTACAACTGTTTTCACCTCACCAATTTGCATCTACTTTATCAACGTGAAAATACAAAACCTTGGTACAATGTAGGCAATGATGATTAATTTGCTGCATTTATCTTGGTTTACTAATCATTCTGTTTTCAGCTGATAATTTTATTTGTAATCTCCACAGTTAAATTGCCATAAAATATCACAGTTACAAAGACATTCACGAGCAGTTGAAAGGATATGACACGTTGTAATTTAGGAATTAATGCACACATGAGGGAAAGAGAGAGCTACTAATACACATACATTGTAGGAAAAACAAAGGAGGGGGAAAAGAAAGAGCTGCAAAGCAGAAGATAAGCACATGAGCACTGCAGCTGTATCACTAAATGACAGTTTAAAGATAGGGGGAATTCCATCCCACCATCCCTGAACAAAGAGTAAGGAAGGGCAGGGAAATGTAACAAAATAAATTGAGTGCTGAGCATGAGTGGTACCAGCTGGAAAACATTCACAGTCCATGCCTGATTAAGCTCTGCCTTGCTATCTCTGCTAATGTGTGCAGCTAAAACATGCCCCCCCACACCCCCTTTAATGAAACTCAGATGCATCACTTCCACTGCTGAAGCACTGGAGAGCTCCAGGAAAGGATTGGGACCTGTATTAGTTACCCAGGTAGTGCAAAAGTGTGAGCAAGATGCTCTGTGCTTGCTGTGCTGCGTATTCTCTAATGATAAGACACCAAAGTATAGGCCAAGACCTCTGAAGCCTGAAGTAGTCTCCACACTGCTCAGGAGCTGCTGCTTCCTTAGATTTCTAAGCCTGTCTGCACACCCAGATGAAGGGTGGCTGTGGGGTTTCACTGATGGGCCTGGGCTGAGTACCTTGCCAGGCATGCACAGGGTTCAGTGCTGGTGGCAGGTCTGAAGTGATGGGGAACTCTGTGTTGCTCTTCCTTCCATGAGTGCTTCTGACACTGTAGTTTCAATCTAGGCTGGACATGTCTGTATAAACTGCTGTCTGAGGTATGGGAATACCAGCAGTGTCAGCCAGTGCTTCTTCCTGGGTCTCTCTTTGGGTAAAGTCCCCACCACACAGCAGTGTCACAGGAAGGAAGAGAGGTTGCCAGCAGTACAGAATGAAAGTATCTTTCTTCAGAGCAACAACCAGAAGGTTTAGGGAGGGGATAGAGATAGGAGAAATAAGTGACTCAACACTCACTTAAGTTTGTGGTAGAGTTGGTTTATTTAAGTCTGGCTACTTTATCTCCCATAATGTTTGATCACTCTGAACAGCACAGACATGATTATCTTGAGATCACTGTAACTGCATGAAGGAGAAATTCAGAGTTATGTTTTCCTTGTCTTGAGTATTAATTGTGCAGCTCTACTTAGGTGCACAGGGAGAGATCCATTTCCTTCATAGCATAAGAGAGACATAAATTACATGAAATTAAGGAAGCTTTTTTCCACCTCGAGCAGACAACCCTTTGTTATGTGTTTGTTCTGCACAGAAAACAGTCATTAATCTTATGCAATACAATAGGGAAACTCATGATGGAGGAATCAAGAGTTCAGCCATGCTTTCTTTGAAGGATGTTTTCACAAGGCTCAGAATATCCCATGCTAAAAGTGATCTTGAGCAATAAACAGAGGAGTTGAAAGCGGTAGAGGTAGAGTAGCAGTAACTCTTTGGTTACTTTGAACTGTCTTGGGGAACTGCAATTTCTATCTATAAAATAATGGGAAGAATCAAAAGAATGGTGTGGTAATGAGACAGAGCCTGTATCTTAATGGGCTGTAGTGTTTAATGGGATCCTGACTTGCAAACAAACTCATTTCCTTTCACAAGACTGTTTGTGGAAGTGCACATGTCAGTATGGGTCACTGCTGTCACCCTGCTTTCATTCAAACATCCATTCTAAATAATAATGAACATCTAAGAACTAGCAGAGAGCTTTTTTAATTAGCTCAATCCCTCAGGCACAGCTCTATCTGCTGTGTGTATCTGAAACTCTCCAATTCTCTAATTTTCTGTTCTAGCACTGCCATGATAATACAAGTGCTGCCATTCGGGAAGGGTGTGTGATTTATGGATTTGAATGTAGACTACTCAATCCATTTTCATTTAGGAGTACAGCAATGGGCATAGCCAGTAATTTCTTCTGATTCATTGGATTTGCTGCAAGCTTATTACCTATGATAGCACCTGCTCAGGTGATTTCTATGCCACAAACTCCTACCTGGCTGAGCTGGTTACAGATAAGTGCGAGATAAATAACCCTTGTGCTTCATCAACTCTTGTGATGTTCCTCCAGCCTTCTGGAGGTCTCCATCTGTCTGAGTGCTGAGAGGCTGGATAAAAGAACACTTTGTTTTTTACCTGCCCACACCAAATTGCAAGTGAATGATCCTCCTGCCTCTAGCTGTGCATTCAGCATCTGCATGCTTGCAAGTTCAGCCTCATCACAGCAAGTGGATTTTCAGCAAGGGAGTGCTGGGATTATGGGACTACAAGACAGGGCAGGATCATCCCAACCTTTTGCAGGAAGCACACAGCCAGGATTGTGCAATACTGAGTGGGAGAGGCAAAGACTTTATCTTTTTTATCATTGGGTGGTTGTTTTGTGGGACACACAAAGCCTACCAGTAGCTTCTGGGCAGTTTTTCCATTTGTATGTAATGTCCTCTCAGTTGATGCTGTGTCACAGTAATCAATAAAACTTGATTAAGGATAATGTGAAAAGCAGCAGCCTGCAACATCATTAAATGCAAAAATCCAGTCCAGAACATGGTGACAAAAGTCAAATAATCATGACTCAAAGGACAAACATGTGGCCACAGAGCAGAAGAGACTGAAGCTGATACTATTTGCTTCTTGTTCAACAAGGCTGCCCAGGGAGGTGGTGGAGTTGCCGTCCCTGGAGGTGTTCAAGAAAAGCCTGGCTGAGGCACTTAGTGCCATGGTCTAGTTGACTGGATAGGGCTGGGTGCTAGGTTGGGCTGGATGAACTGGGAGGTCTCTTCCAGCCTGGTTGATTCTACAATGATTCTAAAAAGGAAGTTGTCACTCTAATGGGCTGGATGTGGAATTACCTCTGGACAGGAGGACAAATCTGCATGAATAAGCATCTTGTTAAAGATGTGTTTTTCTTTCAGATCAAACCAGGGAGGCTGGTTTAGTATGACTGAGAAAACAAAATAAGAAGTAAGGGAAAAAAATCAGTTTTGTGGCTGAATGGAAGCTTTGACTTACTTTAAATGAGACATTTTTATTTTTGCCATAAATAGCTTTAAATATTGTATCCATTATTACAAACAATTGACATATTGGAGTGAAATAGAATTAAAAAGGAAATATTTTTTTATTTTCCTTTCTTGGGATATCTTTTAGAGCAGCAATGTGATGGAACAGGATGGGAATGGCAAGTATTCACTTCAAATTTAGATTCTTCCACTCCACAAAGCTCTGAGTGCTATCACCTCTGTTTGAAGGTTTGTGGTGGAAAGAAATCTGAGTCTTGGTTTTTGGGAGTGATGAGACCTCTTTGTCTAAGATCATAGAATTGAAAGGTTCAGAATCCAAAATATTGTCTTAGTGACTTGGAAATAATGAACAACTGTTTCAATGCAGTGCTGGGTTCTCTGGACAGGCCTTTTGCTTTCTGTGTTGTTAAAGTATTTATAGTTATTCCTTCATCTTTTCTGTACTACCAAGAAGAGATAACAGTCTTTGAATAAATGGGAGTGTCACATCTAAGTACTGGGAGCTGTGACTTTAAACACTAAGGCAACACTGAAAAGACAGGAAAATTTCTCCTGGATTGTTTGGTGCTTGCTGGGAACGTTGGTGTCTGGGGAGAAGGGAACTGACATGCTCCAAACTCCTGCTGTTCTTCATATTGAAATACTTCAGGCTGTATGTACAATAAGGGGCAAAACTTTGTCTCTGGGGTGTCCTGCCTCACAAGGTGGGTGTGACAGAGTTGGAGGTTTGGTGAGTGCAAGAGTTTGGGCTGGTCTGTAGGTGAGGAAGGTTGGCTGTATCCAGGCAGAGTTAAGAAAGTCTTGGGATAGAATTTTCCTGGCTCACTTCTCCAGCAGTACCTGTTCTCACTTACAGCTCTTCAGCTGCTGCATGTTGGAGCTCAACCATTGTGCAAGCATTAGGGAATTATATTATCTAAGCCATTGATAAAAAAGGTAGATTTTGACTCTCAAATCAATTGTAGCATGAAGGAAATGTTCTAATGATCACATTTCAGAAAGTGAAATGAAATGTTAAAGCAGAGAGGTACCTGATGGATAATAGCTTCCATGTTGGTTACTGCGTCAATGCAAGCTTGACATCATACTTCAACTTACCTGCTTAATTGAGGTTGTGTTTGGAATTTTCTTTTCCTGCAAATGGAAAGTTAAATGCACTCTGCTTCCCAAAAGCTGGTTTTAATTTTGACCATCCAGTGACATGCTCCAGTAATGAAACCTAGGCCTCTATTTAAAAGTTCTTTGTGTAATTTATAGATCCTATTTTCTTTCCTCATAAATTCCCACCCTACTTCCTAGGGAAGCAAAGTGTACATTAGCCACTCTCCCAGGAGACTTCCATACTGTGCATATAATAGCTGTGAGATAATAACTCAGCCCAGCAGTGCTGAGTGTACTCAGCTTCCAGCTCTGTGCAGAATTGGGTCCTCAGCTTGACCCCAGTATGAGCCAACAAGGGGCTATTTTTCTTCCAGGCAGTACAATTTTTGGCATGTAATTTTTTCCAGAGCACTGACCAGGGGGAGGAGGAGGAGGGGCTGCGGATTTTCCTTTTGCTCTGTTTGTGTGCAAGGCTCTGACACGAATGGCTGTTTGAAGTGTCTTTAGGACGCTGGAGGGCAATCATATTTCTCAGTTTAAAACATCCTTTAAGCAAGTAAAAACTTTAGATATGTATGTGTTTGTATTGCGAACGCAACATAAGCACAGCGATACAGCTGCTAACACATGCAGGACGTCAGCTCGGGCAAGCTGCACCAGTGTTGCAATTTCTTCTCAGTCCTGTGGTTGGGGACCTTTTAGATTAAATTCATTAGCTCATGGTAGTTTTGAGATGTAACATAAGCCTCCAAAGGGAGCTTAAGCTTCGCTTTTTTATTAAAATGAAATCTTCCCTTGGCATTTCTCTAGGCGCTTCTCCAGTGACAAATAAAAGGGACACTGCTGAAGGATATTCTGCTGCACACTCAAATGCCAGCAATCCAATTAAAGGAATGTTTAACCTTTTGTAAATAAAGCTATGGCTCGCACTGCCTTTTGGCTAAAGGAAAAAAAAATAACTGATTTATTATTAAGCTCCTTACCCAGGACTGATGGCTGTATTCACATTATAGTTTACAGCATTATGAGGCCAGCATACCATAAAAATTATTCTGTCCCAGAAGGTCAACTGGCTGCAGATTCAGACCCTCTGCTTTCCAGGCAGCTCTGGTAACTAAGGCCTTCCTCAGAAGCTACCTGAGAGTCTTTTTCGATCTCTAGTCACAAAAGTCCTCATCTGCATGTTAGATTGATTTTTTTTTTTTTTTCTGGTAATACATATTCCTGCATATTCTTTGTTAAAATGAAGACAATTTTACAGTTGCAATCAGTACATGGGGTGACCTCATTGCTGCCCAGTGTCCAGTTGTGGGCTCCTCAGCTCAAGAGAGATGTTGAGGTACTGCAACGTGTCCAGAGAAGGGCAACAAAGCTGGTGAGGGGCCTGGAGCACAGCTGTGTGAGGAGAGGCTGAGGGAGTTGGGGGTGTGCAGCCTGCAGAAGAGGAGGCTCAGGGCAGACTTCATTGCTGTCTACAACCACCGTAAGGGAGGCTGTAGCCAGGTGGAGTTGGTCTCTTCTGCCAAGCAGCCAGCAACAGAAGAAGGGGACACAGTCTCAAGTTGTGCCAGGGGAGGTCTAGGCTGGATGTTAGGAGGAAGTTGTTGGCAGAGAGAGTGATTGGCATTGGAATGGGCTGCCCAGGGAGGTGGTGGAGTCGCCATCCCTGGACGTGTTTATAAACAGGCTGGCTTTTACCTGAGTGGCTGATGTCTTCAAACGTGTAAGCCTACTTGAACTCTGAAATGGAAGTGGCGTGCTTCCAAAACAAATGCAACTGGAGAGCACTCACACTGTGCAGATTTCAAATCTACTGCTTCTGCTTCAGTTTTGGAAAGAAAAACCAAGTACCTAAGAGCCTGTGTAAGCTTTCCAGCAGTAAGAAATGATTTAGTCTAGGATATAGCCTCTGTGTACCAATCCTGGCCTAACTTTTCTGATGTATTTCTTGCCTTTTCTCTTGTGGCATACCTTGGTGAGGCTGCTCTAGAAGCTCTGAGTATCTGTGGTGCAACAGGTACTCCCCCTCTACTCTGCCCTGGTGAGATCTCATCTTGAATACTGTGTTCAGTTTCGGGCTCCCCAGTTTGAGAGGGACAGAAATCTGCTGGAGAGGGTCCAGCAGAGGGCTACATGGATGATTAGGGGACAGGAGGGTATGGCTTATGAGGAGAGGCTGAGGGACCTGGGGCTTTTTAGTCTGGAGAAAAGAAGACTTAGAGGGGATTTGATAAATGTTTATAAGTATCTGAGGGCTGCCAGGAGCAAGGGGACAGGCTCTGCTCACTGCTCCCTGGGGTAGGCCAAGGATCAATGGGTGTACGTTGCAGCAAAAGAGGTTCCACCTCAACACAAGGGGGAACTTCTTTACTGTGAGGGTCCCAGAGCACTGGAACAGGCTCCCTAGTGAGGTCGTGGAGTCTCCTTCTCTGGAGCCTTCAAGACCTTTCTGGATGTGTTCTTCTGTGATCTGTGTTGTCCTGCTCTGGCAAGGGTGGTTGGACTTGATGATCTCCTTGGGTCCCTTCCAACCCCTAACATCCTGTGAGCCTGTGCACACAAGACACTTTCAGGGCATGAAGGACTAGAAGCCAGTGGTCAGCAGAGTTGCACTTACACAGGAGGGCAACAGGCAGGAGCTCAGAGCTGGAAGGAGAACCTCAGAAGTTGGGGACAAATAATCAGTAGCTGGGTGCCAGCTGGCCTTGTAGCTCAGAGAGTGGCTGGCAGCCTGTGAGGACTGGAGCAGGTTACATTACTTTGCAATTACCATTCCTCATAGTGCCTTTACTTTAGTCTGCACATTTTGTTTGGTCCAAACACTAGCAAGCAAAGGCTGAAAAATACAAGTGCTCATTATACAGAGAGGGAAGTTCTTTCCTTAGCTAATGTATGTGTGGAAAAAGGTTAAATGGTAATAAGAAGGATTGGGCAGAAGTCCAGCACTTTATAGCCTAACTGGGACAGTGCCTGAGTTCTGTGTTAACAGTTTCCAAATTCCTTGTTCTTGAGGCCACAATATGAGTAATCATAACAGCATAAGGAAGGATGGGGAGCAGCAGAAATACAGGCCAGTGCTGTGCATTGCCGTTGTGTTCAGACTAAGCTGATTATTCTTGTGTGACCAACACCTGTTGATTTTCCTTTTTTTTTGGTGTTCTGCCCCTAAAAAGTGTTTTGTGGCTTCTGTGAATGAAAAAGGGTTTTGTTAGAGGTAGGAGTTACCCCTCCAGTATTCTAACTATTTCGTCCTGCTTGAAAATCTCAGCCCAAAGGCAAGCTGTGCCTCACCAGCTGCCAAGCTTAAGCAGTGGGGTGCTCTGGAGAGAAACTCTGGACAGAGTACTACACTACACTTGATCTTAGCCAAAAGTCCAAGAAGTAGAGTCTTGCACCTGGGAAAGAACAACCCCAGGTGTTAGTATAGGTTTGGGACTGACCTGTTGGAAGGCAGCAAAGGGGAAAAGGATCTGGGGGGTCCGAGTTGATGGGAGGTTGACCATGAGCCGACAATGTGCTCTTGTGGCCAGAAGGGCCAATGTCATTATGGGGTGTATTAAAAGGGCTGTGGCTAGTAGGTCAAGAGAAGTTTTCCTGCCCCTATACTCTGCCCTGGTGAGGCCACATCTGGAGTGCTGTGTCCAGTTCTGCCCCCGCCCAGTTCAAGAGAGATGTGGAACTGCTTGAAAGACACAAGTGCAGAGCCATGAAGATGATTAAGGGAATGGAATATCTCTGTTATGAGGAGAGCCTGAGGGATCTGGGGCTGTGCTGCTTGGAGAAGAGGAGCCGGAGAGGTGACCTCATCAATGGTTATAAAGATGTAAAGGAGAGTGCCAGGAGGCTGGAACCAGGCTGTTCTCCATGATGTCCAATGACAGGACAAGGGGCAGTGGGTGGAAGCTGAGGCATAGGAAGTATCACTGAAACATGAGGAGGATTTTTTTTCCCTGTGAGGGTGACAGAAGACTGGAACAGGCTGCCCAGGGGAGTTGTGTAATCTTCCTCTCTGGAGATACTCAAAACCTTCCTGGACGCATTCCTGTGCGATCTGCTCTGAGTGATCCTGCTCTGGCAGGGGGTTGGACTGGATGAACTTGTGAGGTCCCTTCCAGCCCCTGACATTCTGTCATTCTGTGTAGTTATTGGTGCAAGCCAAAGCCTCAAAAAGGTATAAACCATAAAGAGGTTTGCTGCCTTGTGTGCTCTCTGTTTCAGAACCGGTTTGCTTTGTTTTCCCTGTAAGTAATCGTCTGCAATAAAACTGAAGAAACAAAGATCTCGGTGGAATTATATCACCCAGTGGAAAGCAGGGAGTTTGCTTTTGTTTTGTAACATTTATCCAGTTGGAACTTGACTTTGAAGAACCATTAAGTCAAACTTAGGACTAAATTAGTGCAGGTGACACTTTGCTACCAGACAGATGAGAGAACACGTGGATAGGTTCTTGCAGTGTTTCCCTCTTTCGGAGTCTGCAC
This sequence comes from Tricholaema leucomelas, assembly GCA_013400475.1. Lineage (NCBI taxonomy): Eukaryota > Metazoa > Chordata > Aves > Piciformes > Lybiidae > Tricholaema lacrymosa > Tricholaema leucomelas. The sequence goes on along the minus strand of WAAF01005021.1, from coordinate 1,344,347 downwards.
AAATGAATCAGAGAATCATTGAGTCAATCAGGCTGGAAGAGACATCCAAGCTCATCCAGTCCAACCTAGCACCCAGCCCTGGCCAATCAACCAGACCATGGCACTGCCTGATCCAGTCCTTTCTTGAACACCTCCAGGGACAGTGACTCCACCATCTCCCTGGGCAGCACATTCCAATGCCAATCACTCTCTCTGTCAACAACTTCCTCCTAACATCCAGCCTAGACCTCTCCTGGCACAACTTGAGGCTGTGTCCCCTTGTTCTGTTGCTGGTTCTGCCTTTGCATAATCTTTCTGATCAGTTTTAATCAAACTAAGACCTACGTATCTCCAGCTTCTTAGAAGAACAACAGTGCAGGGACATTCACAGAGAGCATCTCAGCACTGATTCTTTCTCCAAAAGAAAATCTTCTCTTATCAGGATTTGAGTGCTGAAAGTCACAAGGGGCCATTTTGATTGCGTCAAGACATTGCCGCCGAACTGCAGTGGCATTGGTGCTGCTCTTGAGAATACCTAATGCCAATCTAGCCACTCTGGCATGTTCCAAGGATGGGCTCCCAAGTGTCTGGAATTGGTGGGAACACAGAGGTCTGTTGTCTGCATGCCTGCTATGTTTGTGACTTGCCAGCTGGCTTGTTCTTTTATGTTTGTATTGCTCTTGCTTGCAACTTGGCATGGTGCTTTGGGGAGGGGTCGGGTTTGGGTTGCTGGGGCTTTTTTACATTGCTTGCAAGGCAGATAAATTTTCATTTCTGTGGAAGCTATGGAAAAAAACCTAAAGCTTCTTAAAAAAAAGAGAAGAGTAAAAATTTAAAGCAATTCAGCTTTTTGAAACTGCATAATTGAAGAGCTCTGAAATAATTGGCTTATTATAGTGCACCCATAAAAATGAATTTGCATCTCATTTATGAACTATTAGATTCCCTGTTACATGAGACTGATTGTTCTTAATGTGACTTGCATGTAATTTAGCCTTCTTTACTCAAACACTTTGTAGCTAAACACTGGAAGAGGGAAGTTCATTCCAAAATCATGGCACTTGAACTTAGATTAGGAGCATTCCTAACCGGATCCTGCACAATGAGCTGTCAGTATGTTGTTTGCCTCTGTGCTCTCAGTATGCTGTTTGTCTCTGTATTCCCACCCCAGTTCCAAAATGTGGTGCAGAAGCCAAGTATTACCCAGATGAATTTTCCCCTTACCTCTTCACCACAGTTAAGGTCTGGTGAAGCTGCAGTAGGAGGTGTGATTGCAAAAGACAAACATGAGCTGTAGGCACCCACAGTAAGTCCCAGTGCCATGGATATACTTTTGAAACCCACGTCAGAGCCTTCCCTGTGAGAGTTACCCACATTCCAAGGTGGCAGGGATGTTCCTGTTTGCAGCAGACATGCTTCCTGGTGCTCAGCTCACCTCTGAGGTCCCCACCTTCAGGATGGCTGAGTGGCTCTTCCCCAGTGCTCAGCAGTGCTGCCCTTTGGCAGACTCTGATCTAAATGAGTCACTGTCTCAAACATTGTGTGAGGCAGAAGCCTTGCAGTTAGAGCAAGCACATGCTCCGCAGTTAAGACAAGGAACAAGGTATGCCAGCTCAGGGGGACTTGGAATGCAGCAGAGGATGGATGTCCTTGCCCCCTTGCCAGGTTTGTGTGTGTTCCACTGAGATAAGGAAGCTTGCTGCACGCTGTGCAGAGGGTGAAAACACAGGGACTCCATGCCTCCTGACACAGTTGCTGTAAGGGCTGATGCTGCCCTTCCCCTTTGCATATACATGTTGGTGGACACCATCTTCCAGTGCTTCCCATGCAAATTAGGGGATATGTCACAAAGCAACACCCCTTTTGGCAAGGAATAAAAAGGCCTTGACCACACTGGCAAGTGTGCACCCACCAGGGAAGAGCCAAGAAATGAAGCAGGCAAGATGCCACTGGAACCCTGGGTGGTGATCTACATCTTTACCTACTCTTTCTTTCACTCTGCCCATTAACCTCAAACACATATATACAGAAAGCTAACAAGTCTCTTTTTGTATGGAGCAAATGTACAAGTCTCCTTAACTCAACCCAAGTGAATAACCATATCTCAGCCATTCCCTTTTCCCTCCTCCTTCTCCAGTCCAGCAGAATGTGGCACCTGTGATTGCTGGTTGTGCTTCAGGCAGTGCCAAGCTCAGTACCAGAGTGCCGCCACCAGAGCTGACCTGTCTGGACCTTACAAGGAAGTTCCGCTGGTGGTCAGAGCCCCTGTGTGGGGATGTGTGTGAGGACTTCTTTCCAGCTGCTGGGCTGGGAGATCTGCACATGTCAGAATGTTGAGAATGCCCATCTATAATGCTTCAGAAAGCAGGATGCTAACACAGTCAGGAAGCATTATCTCCCTGTGTGCTTCTGTCAGCACTTGCTCTGTGCAGGCATTAGTTTAGGTGATTATAAACCCCAGTTTTGATATCTGTGGCTCCATTTTGACTCAAAGCAGGGGGCAAAGATGGTGAGAATAAAAATGCAGCAAAATGCATGGTCACCTTGTGGAATGGAGGAGGATTCAGAGGGAGTGAGTGTAGAAAAAACAGCACCTGGTTGGAGGGAAGGTGGCAAGCAGGCTCCTTGCATGAAATTCTGCAGAATTAGTGAATATTTTAAAATATTTATTTATTTTTACTGTAGCTAGCAAGTGACAAAAGAAATGACATCCTTAAGTGCTTTCCAAGACATTGAAACAATGCCATGGTCTTTGTAAGAGGTTGATGCCAGTCTGTCTTTGGACACAGCCACGTAAGAAAATCTTGGTGCTAAGTGTTTAACAGGAGCAAGTGTAGCAAGCCTTAGGCTCATGGGTTTGAATATTGCTCATTCCAAAGAAACATGGAGACAAAGAATGTGGAGAATATCATCTGCTGTGAGCACAGGATGAGGCAGCTGGGGTTGTTCAGCCTGGAGAAGAGAAGACTTTGGGGGGCACCTTAGAACTGCTTTCCAATACCTGAAAGGAACCTATAGGAAGGGTGGAGAGAGACTTTTCATCAGGGTGTCCAGCAATGGCACAAGGGGGAATGGTTTTAAACTGAGAGAATAGGTTTAGGCTGGATCTGAAGAAGTTCTTCAGTACAAGGGTGGTAAGACTCTAGAACATGTTGCCTTGTAAAGGGAAACCTGTGAGAACTTGTGGATGCCTTCTCCCTGGAGATGCTCAAGGCCAGATTGGATGAAGCTTGAGCAACCAAGTCTAGTTGAGAGATGTCCCTGCCTGTGGCTGGGAGGTTGGACTAGATGATCTTTGAGGTCCCTTCCAACCTAAGCCATTTTATGAGTCTTTGAATTAGGCTTTTGATTCACCCTCTTGTTCATCTGATGGAACATGGCTATTTAATCCATGATCCTAGTGGTTTTTTTTGGTGTAGCAATTGAGTGGCACACCAGGTGAGGTAAGGGAAAGGAATTCTGATGTGGAAAATTGTAAAAGGACCTTAAAGTAGTTCAGATAAAGTAAAACATGTACAATTCTATTGACTTCAGAAGAGGAACTAGCAACATTGACAGCAGTTACACCAAAACAGCACTGAAATACTTTACGTGGTTTTTTTGCCTTTCCTCTTGATTGTAAATCCTCTTGGAGTTTCTGTTCAGCACTGCAATAAATACAGCAGGAAACATGTGATAGACCACCAGCCAGGGAAGCAGAAATTATCCCTGCAGCCCTTCAATCCCTCTCTTACATTAATTTATAACAGATTAAATTAAGGTACAGATATGTGTATGTGCTGAACTTTTAAAAGCTACCATTTTATGTAGGGAAATTACTCACTTTATACATTAGAGCAGATTAGAAATGTGTCAGTATCAATCCTGGGTGTTTCTGGGCTGTCAAAGGCTGTTAGGGGAACAATTACTCCCAGCTGGAGTGAAGCCTTACTTTGAGGCTGAAGCTCAGGCACGACGTGATGCTGCAGAGGCAGGGACATTGAATCTCAGAGCTCAGACAGCAGCCCTGCACAGCTGCTCTGTTTCTTCCTTTCCAGCCTTTTACTCTACAACAGACTTTGTTTTGTTTAGGGGTGGTTTTGCACCTTGGAACATGCAAAAGGTTGTAATAAGGATTCAGAGTTCAGGGGTTAAGCAGAATTGATCTGTTAACTTTTCCAAGTTGCTGTGCTCCTGCCCCGGCCTTTGGAGGATAATTGTCTCAGACAAATTCATGTTGCTGTTCAACATTCAGATTGCTGCATAGCTGCTGCTAGGGAGCATGACTGTTGTGGAGTCACTGGTGTAGGGCAGGGAAGCTCTTTTGAGAGGAAAGGTGGAAGTGCACATTTTCAAAGCAGCTAGCTGTTTGTAAATGTCTGGTTTTAATTCCTGGATAAACATCTTTCTGGTCTGTTTCCACCTCAGAAGGTGGATTCCAGACACAGTTTAAAAGATTCCTTCCAGCTTTCACTAGTTGGCAATCAAAAGCATCTGTCAGCCTGTCGCGGAGGGGAGAAATAAATGCGAGAGGATATTTATAAAAATATATATATATTTATTAAACTTCAATATTT